>CM077644.1:160387461-160939961 GCA_039707465.1 Rhabdophis nuchalis | reverse complement strand
AAGTAAGTGCCATTTGAACATGAAAAGTCAAAACTCTCTCTAATGTTGGGCGGGGTGGGACAGGATTAGATATCTTTAGATGAGAGGATTTAGTCAACTGTCAAGTTAGGTAGAAGACCTAGGGATTTGATGACTGCAAGCATCAGTCATGATAATAATCTGCCTTAACAGACTAGTTATTTGGAGCTTAGCATTTTTTAGAAGAATGCTCCAGAAAATTTGACTTAAAGTTTCAAATGATGAAACAGCATCACACAGAGTTAGAAGGCCTATTGTAAATAAATTCATCCCATTCAAACAATTTACTTTGATCTTTATCTCCCCCACACATCCCCATCTCTCTCTCTGTGTGTGTGTGTGTGTGTGTGTGTGTGTGTGTGTGTGTGTGTGTGTGTGTGTGTGTGTAATTTAAACCATCCACTTTCCTTGAGCCTTCCTAGCTCTTAGGGCAATAGGCCTTCCCTACCGTGCTGTTTTTGAAAGATCATTTCAAAACTCTGCTCTGATGGGGCCTCTGCTCAAAATTATTAATGTCTCCATCTTCACTGGACTTTGTGTAGGTGGATGCTTGCCTTGGCCTTCAGCAACATGTCACCTACGACGTGAATTGAGAGGGTTTCATAAGAAATAGATTTTGGGGTTGCTATTAATGGGAACTGTCAGGTTCTGCAAGCTTTCGTTTGCCGGGAAAATAAATAAATAACACAAATCACACCAGCCTGCACCCTCGCAGTGCCTCAATCTCCCGAAACCTCTCTTGCTGTTTGCCTCCACAAGCAAAAGATAATTCATAAATACACTTTGCTTTGACAGCAATTGGGTTAAAAACCATCTGGCAGAAGTGTCTCAAGCCAGTCTTGGAGCGACAACAATGTAATTCTTGAAGCATCTGTGTACCTTGGGGAGCCATTACGGCAGTGTCACAAAGAGGATATTAGAAAAACGAGGGCTCAAGAAAACCCACTTTGGATGGCGGCGTCGGTTACACCGCGTCGGGGTTGCTGAGGAGGCGAAACGGTGTTTGCTTATTTGGTCGTGATGTTTTATGGCCACAATTCAGCGTTAACAACGGAAATGGCCTGTTTGCTTCATGGAGGCCCCTTCAGAGGATGTCTTCACAAGGTCACGGAAGACGAGCCCAAAAGTTGTTGGGAAGGCAAAAGAAGAAAGGTCTAAAAAAGTAACAAACTACCTTGTGGGTTAGATTTATACCTCTCGACAGAAGAGAAAGGACAAAAGAAAAGGGGGGGGGGGAGAAGAAGACAGGAGATATTTAAAGTCTGTTTGAAGCCACATAAATAGTGATTTATAATAAAGTTTGTGGGTACGTGGCGCCATGCCTGCCCTTTCAATTATAGAAACAATGCTCAGAAAGATTGTGATGCCCATAAGATCTTGACCTATCCACCTTCCCGGCAAGAAAATGCTACTGCTAGTCTTTGGTCTACTACCATAATTTATAGGGACAATAGCTACAAATTAACCTTTCCTGCTGCTTTGCCTTCTTCTTAAGTCACCCTACTGAGAGGGTTTCCGCATGACGGATCTTCTCTGAAGTTTTTGGTTTTAGGTACAAGTATATCCAACCTGAGACCTCAGAGCCTCAACTCTCCTTATGTGCGAGTTTCATACGCAAGTAGTCCTTGACTTACAACCACAATCGAGCCCAAAATTCCTGCTGCCTAAGCGAAGCCTTTGTTAAGTGAATGTTGCCCCGTTGAATGACTTTTTGTGCCACAGTTGTTAAGTGAAATCCCTGGAGTTTGTAAGTTAGTAACACCGTCGTTAAATGAATCTGGCTTCTCCATTGACTTTGCTTGTCAGAAGGTCGCAAAATCACACTGCAATTGTCATAAATGCACGATTCAGGATCAGAAGTGGTATTCACTTACATTCCCTACTGGTTTGCAAATGTGAACACACAGACCTCGCCTTCTGCACATGTTCGGTGCTCGTGCGTGTCGTTGGGGCGGGGGGGGGGGGTAGCCTCCCGCAGTCATCGCTACCGTTTCACCCGAACCGGAGAGAACTGGCTGAATACCACCTCTGGTCAGAATTTTGATCACATGACCATGGGGAAGCTGCAACCATCATAAGTATGAAAAACGATCATAAGTCACCTTCTCAGTACCATTTTAACGTTGAATTTTGGTCACATGATCACCGGGACGCTACAAAGATTGTAACTATGAAAACGGTCATAAATCACTTTTTTCAGTGCTGTTACAACTTTGAACAGTCGCTACCAGTGGTGGGTTTCTGCAGGCTCGCACCTACTCGCGAGAGCCGGTTGGTGAAATTTAGAGAACCGGTGAGAGGGGGTTCCACTGGCGTGCCTGGAAGTAAATGTGACCTGCCGCTGCCAGTGACCCAACGGGAAGGAAATGAAAGGAAGAAAGGAAAGGAAAGGAAAGGAAAGGAAAGGAAGAAAGAAAGAAAGAAAGAAAGAAAGAAAGAAAGAAAGAAAGAAAGAAAGAAAGAAAGAAAGAGGAGGGAAGGAAGGAAGGAAGGAAGGAAGGAAGGAAGGAAGGAAGGAAGGAAGGAAGGAAGGAAGGAAGGAAGGAAGGAAGAATTTATCATCACAATTGAGTCCAAAATTTTGGTTGCTAAGCAAGAGCGTTGTTAAATGAGTTTCACCACATTTTAAAAGGTGGCCACTCCCACCCTGTCACATGACTGCCAAGCCACGCCCACAAAATAGGCCACACCTACAGAGTAGGTTCTAAAAAATTTGAAACCCACCACTTGCCGCTACCTAACCTATACATATACTGTATGTTCACGCCACTACATACACAGCCCTCTGCCATCCCACATACACATAGAGCTTAATTGCTTTATACAACATCCAGTTAAGATTTTAATCAACACACTCATTTGATAGAGATTTTGCCCCGCCCATAAATATTCATTAATCTATGGGAAATGTTGAGCTTGAAGATAGTTACAAATGGAACTTCAGCACTATAATATGGGTATAGCTTGGCAGCCTGAATGTAATACATTATTCTTATTTTCCCAGGCAGCAACAAAAGGAGGTTTATTAGGCACCTGCTGAGCTTTCCTACATACTTCTGAATTGCAGACAAACTCTTAACGCAGTTGGTATGAACAGCATAGGTCAGGGATGTTCAAACTTGGAAACTTTAAGACTTGTGGACTTCAATTCCCAGAATTCCCCAGCCAGCTATGGGGAATTCTGGGAGTTGAATAATAATAATAATAATAATAATAATTTTATTTTTCTATACCGCGTCCTCTCCCCAGGGGGACTCGGAGCGGTGCACAGGGAGAAATTAAAACAACATAAAATATATACATAAATAAATACAGTAAAAACAGATTAAATCTAATTGTCCCTGCACTAAAATCCCCATTTTTAAAATTAACATTCCCTAACCCCTGAGGTAGAGACTAACCTAGGCCGGCCAAGCAGAAAAAGTGTGTTTTTAATTTCTGACGGAAGGAGCGGAGGTCCGTAGTTGTTCTAATGTCGGGGGGAAGGTCGTTCCAGAGGGCTGGGCCCGCCACAGAGAAGGCCCTTCCCCTGGGCGTCGCCCGCTGACAAAGTCTAGTGGACGGCACCCGGAGAAGTCCCTCTCTGTGGGAGCGAATCGGCCGGGAGGATGTATGTGGCAGGATCCGATCCCGCAGATAGCTAGGTCCCGAGCCATGGAGCGCTTTAAAGATGAGAACTAGCACCTTGAAGCGCACCCGAAAGACGACAGGTAGCCAGTGCAGCTCGCGCAAGAGCGGTGTTACATGGGTATACCTTGCGGTACCCATTATTGCTCGCGCGGCTGCATTCTGGACCAGCTGAAGTCTTCGGGTGCACCTCAAGGGGAGCCCCATGTAGAGAGAGTTACACAAGTCTTGAAGTCCACAAGTCTTGAAGTCCACAAGTCTTAAAGTTCCCAAGTTTGGACATCCCTGGCATAGGTGGTCTGAGTTCACGCCAGAGGTGGTATTCAGCCAGTTCGGACCGGTTCGTGCAAACCGGTAGTAGTGACCTGCAGGTGGGCCTGCTCCACCCCCGAAGCTGCACACCCCCAAACCTCTCCCCCTCTCCCCAAACCACTCCCCCCGCCCCTCTATGCCATCCTATTTAGCCACATTTTCCAAGCCACGCACATTCGTGCAAGTCGCACATGCAAGCAAGCGCATGTGTGGAAGTGAGTGTGTGCATGGGGGGAAGTGAGTGTGTGCATGGGGTGGGAGAACCAGTGGTAAACCTATGTGAAACCCAGCTGTGGTTCACGCTGCATCATCATGGGTACAACAGAATAGTCCCTGGCTTATGTTCTCACCTTAATGTGCAATCCTATGCCTGTTTATAGAGATTCTTAATCATCCAGGACATGGTTGTCCCAAAGGTGCTTTTTCCAAAAGGCAACTAGACTTCCTTGGGTTGTTTTTTCCCTTTGAAAACATTTCACTTCTCATCCAGAAGCTTCTTCAGTTCTGAAGAATAGCTGAAGAAATTTCTTGGATGAGAAGCCAACCATTCAAAAGAAAAAAAAATCAAGAAAGAAAGAAAGAAAATTAAGACTGTCCAGTTGCCTTTTGGAAAAAGTACCTTTGGGACCAACTTTTGCATGATTTCTCAGATGTAAGATCTATTTATTTTAAGCCAACTGGTTTGGTGATCAAGCTGTAGTGGCCTGGTTTTCAAGCCAGGTTTACAAAACACAATGGATGGATTGATAGAATACATTAAGTATAAAAAGAAACTCCCTTATAGTGCTTATGCAAAGTGCAAACCTACTCAGATCAAATCTTGAGATAGGGCTTACATGATGTACAAACCCAATCAGGTTGAATTTTGAGAATGGCAAGATTCATTATAGTAAAAAACCAACAGGACAGTAAATATGTATCATTCATTGAGTAGGACCTCTAGTAGTTTACAAAACACAGAAGGAAAGTTGTGGATAAGAGAATTTTGACCACTGTAATGCAGATCAGTTTTGCACTAAGCATTTAGGTTTAGTTGGAACTAGGAATAGAAATACAGGTAGTCCTTGACTTATGAACACAATTGAGCCCAACATTTCTGTTGCTAAGTGAGACATTTGTTAAGTGAGTTTTGCCCCATTTTACAACCTATCTTGCCTTGGTTGTTAAGCGAATCACTGCAGTTGATGAGTTAGGAACCCAGTTGTTAAGTGAATGTGGTTTCCCCATTGACTTGGCTTGTCAGAAGAATGTGCTCACCTGACTTTGGGACACGGCAACCATAAATATGAACCAGTTGCCAAGCACCCGAATTTTGATCACATGATCATGGAGATCAGTGGTGGGTTTCAAATTTTTTAGAACCTACTCTGTAGGTGTGGCCTATTTTGTGGGCGTGGCGTGGCAGTCATGTGACAGGGTGGGGAGTGGCCACCTTTTAAAATGTGGTGAAACTCATTTAACAACGCTCTTGATTAGCAACCAAAATTTTGGACTCAATTGTGATGATAAATTCTTTCTTTCTTTCTTTCTTTCTTTCTTTCCTTTCTTCCTTCCTTCCTTCCTTCCTTTCCTTTCCTTCCCATTGGGTCATTGGCAGCGGCGGGCCAGATTTACCTCCAGGTACGCCGGTGGAACCCCCTCTCACCGGTTCTCTAAATTTCACCAACCGGCTCTCGCGAGTAGGTGCGAGCCTGCAGAAACCCACCACTGATGGAGATGCTTCAAAGGTTGTAACTGTCCAAAACTTTTTTCAGTGCTGTTGTAACTTTGAACGATCACTAAACAAACTGTTGTAAGCCGAGGACTGCTTCTAAAATATGAAGTGGAAACAACACACATATATACAGTATAGAGCAGTGTTGGCAAAACTTTTCAGCAATGAGTGGCAAAACGGGACTGCGCATGCGTGTGCATGCATGCCAGAAACTGCAAGAGCAGCCGCCCGGTGCACATGCACACACCAGGAAGATAATCTTCCAGTTTTTGGTACACACATGTGCACCAGCCACCTGGTCTTCCAGTTTCTGGCACGCGTGCGCACATGAAGACCACCTGGTTGGCAAGCATGCACACACCAGAAACCATAAGATCATCTTCCCAGCACATGCAGGTGTACCTGGTGGCTGTTCTTTCAGTTTCCGGCACTCCTGCACACATGAAGACTAGCTGGCTGGCGTGAATGCGTGCGCCGGAAACCGGAAAAGCAACGGCTCACATGTTCAGAGAGATGGCGTGCCATAGGTTTGCCATCACGGGAACAGAGGGAACATCATATTGGATAGATTATTTTTTATTTTATTTTATTAGATTTATACCCCGCCCTTCTCCTTGTAAGGACCCAGGGCGGCGCACAGGCAATATTAAAAGCCATACAAAATTACAAAATACATTGTTAAAAAACTATTAAATTAAATCCCGTGCTAAAAACCCTTTTAAAACCCTGAGAATTAAAATTTATTTTGATAAAAGTCAGATTATCTACTGTCATCCTTCATGCATCAATATTTCCACATAACCACTGTGGGAAAGAAGGCCCATCTTTGAGAAATGCTTCCTTAGACTTGGAAGCTATGATCCACATAACACCCTGCTTCTCACCTTGTCTGTTTTTTACATCAGCTAACATAACATGTTAGCTTTCATTTCGTTTTATATGGTACAAGGCTTCCTTTGTAATGGAATCTTTTGTCCTCGAACTGCGCAAGTTGAATCTTCTTGAGCATTGCCAAAAAACAACAACAACCTGACACCCACTTACACATGTACGGCATGTAGTCTGAGAAGCCAAACATAAATATTGTGGCCTTACTTGACAACTGTCCTATTCTGTAGCTCCTGACAGGCCGTAAAAATAAGTTTATCAAACTCAAAGGAAGTTGTCACATAAAACCTACCAGTCATGGTATAAGAAATTACACTCAAGGAGAAGGGAAAGAAAAACAATGTGCAAAGAAAATCCAAGTGCAAATTTCAGGGAAATTGGGGTTGAGTCAAAAAAGGAGCAACGTTTAAAAAAATAAGAAACGGTAATCTGTTTTAGGTTCTCAGCATGAGATATTGTGGGTAATTTTAAAACATAAAGTTCATCACTAAAGGAGAAATTCTCAAATATTTCGATAAATGTGCTGTTTGCACTCAGGCCTCTATGACAGATAATGTCCCTGGACATTTCAGATAACCAACTTTCCAGTGAAAATGGTTTGCGATATTTGCCAATACTCGTAAGTTGAAAAGCTGCTCAGGTGCTATGTCGGAATATTTAAAGACTGTTTTGAAATTGAAATGCAAGATGATCATCATCTTGGATTCCGGTAATAACATGAAATAATATCACACTCAAAATGAGACAAAAAGATAATTGAACAGAGTCGTGTTTGTTTTTACCCCGAAGCACATATTATTAACACTTGGTTCTTGAACTTCATGCGAGATATAGGGTAGAGAAGGACCAGAGTACAAAATGAGACAAACTCATTCTTCTCCATTAAAAAATCTTCGCCTGAAATTTCTCCTTGCCATAGTAGTGAAATAATGCATGAGAATAAGGTGGATCAGGAAGATATGTTGCCACAGATGTTGGCAGAACCACAGCTTCACAAATATATCAAAAAGGAGCAGTAAGTAGTGGCTGTTTCATTTGAACTTTTCCTGGAACTGATTTCTGGCTGTGTGGGAAAGAAAGGTAAAGATTTCCCCATTTTGAACCACTTGAGGCTAAAGGGAGGAGTTTCTGGCTGTGGAAGGATTTCCCCATTTTGAACCACTTGAGGCTAAAGGGAGGAGTTTCTGGCTGTGTGCAGGGGGGAAGGAAGGTAAAGATTTCCCCATTTTGAACCACTTGAGGCTAAAGGGAGGAGTTTCTGGCTGTGTGCAGGGGGAAAGAAAGGTAAAGATTTCCCCATTTTGAACCACTTGAGGCTAAAGGGAGGAGTTTCTGGCTGTGTGCAGGGGGGAAGGAAGGTAAAGATTTCCCCATTTTGAACCACTTGAGGCTAAAGGGAGGAGTTTCTGGCTGTGTGCAGGGGGGAAGAAAGGTAAAGACTTCCCCATTTTGAACTACTTGAGGCTAAAGGGAGGAGTTCTGGCTGTGTGCAGGGGGGAAGGAAGGTAAAGATTTCCCCATTTTGAACCACTTGAGGCTAAAGGGAGGAGTTTCTGGCTGTGTGCAGGGGGGAAGAAAGGTAAAGACTTCCCCATTTTGAACTACTTGTGGCTAAAGGGAGGAGTTTCTGGCTGTGTGCAGGGGGGAAAGAGAAAGGTAAAAGAAATAATACATTCTAGATTTGTGCGCTTAAGACTGTGATTGTATTTTATTTCAAAATGACTGGCTTAGTTCAATGTAATAACTGTTTTGCACCTGTCTTCCGCAGTACTCTTTTCAAATTTGGATACTGTCCCCCTTGCAGACAAATTAATAGATTACATAGACACATAACATATCTTGAATCTGTAATTTGTGATCTCCAGGCAGAAATTAAGTGTCCAATTCGGCCACTCCACCCTGTGGAGATGCCACACTACCAGCCTCCCCTACCGCAAAGATCCCACAGAAGAAGAGCAGCCTGGACAACTGTGGGATCTGGCAGGGTGAGAGCTGTGACCCACAAACACAAAACTTTCGCTGTGTCCCAGCATAACAGATATAGCGCCCTTGCTGATCTTAATGGGGACACTAAAGTGACAGGTCAAGGTAATAATGACGACTCAAATAAGCAGCGGATTGTGGTCCAAAGTGAAGAACCTACTTCAGAAATGCAAAAGTGTGAACCAGGGATCATGCATCAGTCACACAACAAGAGCAAGGTACCCAAAAAGAGAAGTCACCTCCTGATTGGTGACTCAATCGTAAGAGATGTAAACTTAGGTAAGGATATGGAGGTTTTGAAAGATGTCAGATGTTTACCGGGTGCTACAGCCAGCAGAGACAAGAGGCGTATTCTTAAGATAGTCACGAATGCAAGTAAGGACTGTGAAGTTGATGCTATTATACATCTTGGCACAAATGATCTGTCCCAAAAAGATGTAGCTTCTGTGCAGAATGATTTCCAGAGTTTGGGGTACGAACTTAGTAGTACAGGTTGTAGGCTTATCTTCTCAGAGGTTATACCAGTATACAAGGAACAAAAAGGAAAGGGCCAGCGCATAGCAGAGTTTAATGTGTGGCTAAAGGAGTGGTGTAAAAAGGAAGGCTTTGGTCTTATTAGTCATGATGCCTGCAGCTGGTCCAATGATAAACTGTACAAAAGAGATGGTTTGCACCCATCCAAGAAAGGGACTGAGTTACTTGGCACTAAATTCACAGATTTCCTGGCTAAACATTTAAACTGAATAGTGGGGACAGAGAATCAATAGATAAAGAATATTTCTGTCCCCAGCAAACTAAAATTCATAGGGTTATCAGTGCGTGTAACATAGATAATTGTGCAGGTAATATTATCAACACTGCTGTCAAGCAAAACCAAACAATTAACAGTGGGTGCCATACCATGTACATGAACCATACAAGTGGCAAAGAAATAGGGGCAAAGAGAACCATAGTCAGGCATAACACAGGTTTCGTAGACAGAAAACACAGGGTCAATCAAAATGGACTCAAATGTCTATACACCAATGCACAGAGTATGAGGAATAAACAGGGTGAATTAGAAATTCAAGTAAATGAGGGCAGATACGATATTGTTGCCATTACAGAAACTTGGTGGGATGAAACCCACAAATGGAACATACAGCTAGAAGGATTTAAATTATTTAAAAGAAATAGACCAAATAAAAGAGGAGGTGGAGTTGCACTATATATAAGAAATAATTACATCTCTACAGAAATAGAGCACAACAATGATGAGAACTATCTTGAATGTATTTGGGTCAATATTAAAGGTTGGGGGGGGAATGATATTGTCATAGGTCTATACTACAGGCCACCCAACCAAGCAGAGGAAGTGGATGTACTTTTTGCTAACCAGCTAACCAAGGTATGTAGGAAGCACACTGCAATAGTAATGGGAGATTTTAACTACCCCGACATCAATTGGGAAACAAACTCTGCACCAAGTGGAAGATCCAACAGGTTCCCAACAAACCTAGCAGACAACTTTGCTTCCCAAAAGGTAGAGAAGGGAACAAGGGGATCAGCAATATTGGACTTAATTCTCACTAACAGAGAGGAAATGATAGAAGGTGTAGAAGCTACAGGAACTTTGGGGGCAAGCGATCATGAAATACTGGAATTCAACATTATGCAAACAAAAGTAGTTGAACAAAGTCAAACTAGAGTCTTAGACTTCAAGAGAGCTAATTTCAACAAACTCAGAGAGAGCTTGGGAAGGATTCCATGGATGAGAATCCTCAAGGGGAAAACAACTCAAGAAGCTTGGGAAATTTTGAAAAATGAGATTATAAAAGCCCAGTCCAGCGCAATACCAATGAAGAAGAAAAATAACAGTTCCCAAAAGAAACCAGCATGGCTGCATAAAGAACTCTCTGACAAATTGAAAGACAAAAAGGATAAATATAAAAAGTGGAAAAAGGGGGACATAACCAAGGCAAAATATCAGCAAATAGCCCGAGCCTGTAAAGATGAAGTGAGGAAAGCTAAGGCTCACAATGAAGAAAGGCTTGCCAAAAAAGTAAAAAATAACAAAAAAAGCTTCTTCCAACATGTTAAAAATAAGAAAAAAGTTAAGGAAACAATTGGTCCACTGCTGGGAGAAAATGGCAAGAAGATGATAAGCAACAGGGAGAAAGCAGAACTATTTAACTCTTTCTTTGCATCTGTCTTTACACAAAGGGATAAAACAGTCCAATCAATCAAAAACAGCACCACAAATATCAGATTAGGAACACAAGTTGAAATAGAGAAGAAAATGGTAAGTGAGCACCTGTCTGCCCTGGACGAGTTCAAATCACCAGGACCGGATGGATTACACCCCAGGGTTCTGAAGGAACTGGCAGACGAGATCTCAGAACCACTGAACTATATCTTTCAGAGATCCTGGAGCACCGGGGAACTGCCAGAAGACTGGAAAAGAGCAGATGTGGTTCCCATTTTCAAAAAAGGAAAAAAAACAGATCCAGGAAACTATAGACCCATCAGCCTGACCTCAATACCAGGAAAGATTCTGGAAAAGATAATTAAACAACAAATAAGTGAACACCTAGAAGCAAACAAAGTAATAGCCAAAAGCCAACATGGGTTTGTCAAAAACAGATCATGCCAGACAAATCTAATTGCATTCTTTGACAAAGTAACAAAATCAGTGGACCAGAGGAATGCTGTTGATATAATTTACCTGGACTTCAGTAAGGCATTTGATAAAGTAGACCATAACCTACTATTAGATAAAGTAGAAAATTGTGGGTTAGACAGCACCACCACCAAATGGATTCGTAACTGGCTGACCAACCGCACTCAACGTGTAGTCCTCAATGGAACTGCATCTACATGGAAGGAAGTATGCAGTGGAGTCCCCCAAGGCTCTGTTTTAGGCCCAGTACTCTTTAACATCTTCATCAACGATTTGGATGAGGGGATAAATGGGGAACTCATCAAATTCGCAGACGACACCAAGCTGGCAGGAATAGCCAACACTCCAGAAGATAGGCTTAAGATACAGAAGGATCTAGACAAACTTGAACATTGGGCACTGTCTAATAAAATGAAATTCAATTGTGAAAAAAGTAAGGTCCTACATATAGGCAAGAAAAACCAAATGCACAAGTACAGTATAGGTGGTACCTTGCTCAATAGTAGCAACTGTGAGAGGGATCTCGGAATCCTAGTGGACAACCATTTAAATATGAGCCAGCAGTGTGCAGCAGCTGCCAAAAAAGCCAACACAGTTCTAGGCTGCATCAACAGAGGGATAGAATCTAGATCGCGTGAAGTGTTAATGCCACTGTATAGTGCCTTGGTAAGGCCACACTTGGAATACTGCATACAGTTTTGGTCGCCACGATGTAGAAAAGACGTGGAGACTCTGGAAAGAGTGCAAAGAAGAGCAACCAAGATGATTAGAGGACTGGAGACTAAGACATATGAAGAACGGCTGCAGGAACTGGGTATGTCTAGTTTGATGAAGAGAAGGACCAGGGGAGACATGATAGCAGTGTTCCGATATCTCAGAGGGTGCCACAAAGAAGAGGGAGTCAAACTTTTCTCCAAGACACCTGGGGGCAGGACAAGGAGCAATGGGTGGAAACTAACCAAGGAGAGAAGCAACTTAGAACTAAGGAGAAATTTCCTAACAGTAAGAACAATTAACCTCTGGAACAGCTTGCCTCCAGCAGTTGTGAATGCCCCAACCCTGGAAGTCTTTAAAAAGATGTTAGACAGCCATTTGTCTGAAATGGTATAAGATTCCTGCCCATGCAGGGGGTTGGACTAGAAGACCTACAAGGTCCCTTCCAACTCTGCTATTGTATTGTATTATTGTATATCCCCCCCCAGGTTAGTGATAAAAAAAGATATTACTGTACTCATTCTGTAGGTAACCAGTCACTTGAATATGAGGACACATCAAATGATGCATTGTAAGGTGACTACATGTATTCCTTGACTTACACCTTCATAGCGACCATCCAAAGTTACAATGGACCGGGGGTGAGTTGTTTCAAAGCTCGTGTGCGCACTTTGCATGTGCACAACTTAAAACAAGAAGGCGCTGCCAACGGCACCGACCCGGGAACCAGTTTGGGGGCATGGAAGGCCTGGGTCACTGCCGGTTCCAGTGACCCGGGCTACCATACCACTACCGATTCAGCCGAACTGGGCTGAACTAATAGGAAACCACCTGTGCAATGGACCTACACAAAGTAACTTATAACCAGTCCTTGCACTTAAAAACATAAGAACATAAGAATAGCCCAGCCAGTCCAGCATTCTGTCTCACACAGTGACTCACCATTTGCTTCAGGGTATTCCCAAGCAGATGTCTTCACCTGCTTATGATTCCTTGCAAATGGCATTGAGAAATATCCTGCCTATCTCTCCATGCCGGAGGGTGTCCTTAGGCATCCATAATGATAGCCATGGATACCCTTGTTCTCCATGAACTCTTCTAATCCTTTCTTAAAGGTGTCGAGGCTGGCAGCTGTCACCACTTCTTCTAGCAGGGAGTTCCATAGACCAGTGATCCTCTGGGTGAAAAAGTACTTCCTCTTATTTGTTTGAGGTCTAGCTATCAAACGTTATAGCCTCCCCACGGTCATGGGATCGAAATTTGGGCTTTTAGCAACCAGCATGTATTTACAACATTGCCGTATCCTGGGAGTCATGTGATCACCATTGGTGACCTTCCCAGTTGGCTTTCAACAAGCAAGGTCAACGAAGAAAGCTGGATTCCCTTAATGGCTGTGATGATTCACTCAACAACTGCCGGGATTTGCCTAACAACCCATGGGAAAAAAGGTGGTAAAATCAGTTGTGAGTCACTTAACAAGCATCTGGTTTAGCAAGGAATGTTCTGCTCCCAATTGTGGCTATAAGTTGAGAATTATTGTCTGGTGGCTGGAATGAAACAACCTGGGCAGCAATCAGAAACATCAAGTACAGGTTCAAGTCTGTTGTCCAGAGCATCTGTTTTGTTCTCTCTAATGCAGAGTTAGACAGAAACTTTGCAGACTGCTGGGGGAGGGGAGAGAGGGGATGGTTCCACACAAGCAGCCACCAAGTGCACACAGCTCCATTTGCACAAGCAGTATGCATGCACACCCACCACTCACCTAAATGGAGCACGCATGCCTGCACTCGGCTGCTGCTCACATAAGTCGGGAAGTGCTCACCCACCATTTCCATGGCCCAGGTGTAAACACCTCACAGTCCACTAGTGGGCTGCAGCTCAGAGGTTGGGGACCCCTGATCTAAGGGTTCTAGCTAGTCCTACATGAGACAGAGAAATGAATTTATATATCTCGGTTGCATTCTGGAATTTGTATAGTTAGTAGTTCAGATTTCTTCTGAATAAAAAAAAAACTTATAAGATTGAGCTGTAAAGCAGAGTCTCCTTAGAACTGCCTTCTTTCTCCACCTGCACCGAATCGTAGCACAAAGATGCCCTAGCACTTTCTTTTATCTGCCATATCCCCAACCCCAAGTGAGACGTGTTTATATCATCTTTAGTTCACCACGAATGCAGTATTTTCTCCCTTATTTTGGATTCTGTCCAAGGACTGGTGCATGATGTGTAAAATCTGTCAGACGTTGACATCTATTGTCTTGGAGGATAGTCAAGTGACTGGCAATGACTGGCAACAGAATCAATAAAGACTGTACATATATTGGCAATGGAACAGGAATCCTCACAACAGCATTGTTTGCTGCCAGCTCACGAATGAATGGCGAGAACTTCAGTTCAGCAGTGAAGGAAGAAGCAAAAGTCTTTACCATCAGATAATCAGATGTTTTGGCCCGAATCAAAATGACAACAGGTTTTGAATGTTTCCACATATTAAAACAGATGCAAATACACTGTTGCCCAGATATAATGAGCAAGTTGGGGAAAACGTGGGGATCACAATAGGATACCATCAGCTCTTTGCAATCAATGGGCAGTTGATAAATCCAATGAGGTCAAAGGTCATGTGGAGAACACATTCATATTGCATACTTACTACAGTAGTACCTCAGGATTCAACTGCTTCAAATGTGATATTTTATGCATTTTGATGTGAAAATGTTGTCCCAGTACTCAGCCTTCGTTTAGTACTCAATGTGCTGTTTTAGGAAGAGGGGCAAAGCTGTGTCAGGAAGTCAGCCATGCTGGGAAGGTCACTGCAAAAGGACAGGAAGTCCCCCGTGCTGGGAAGGTCATATGAAAAGGGAAAGACGGAAAATTCTTCCCAGCCAAAACAAAGGATTACATTGTAACTCACATGATCTGCTTGGGACTCGTCCTTTTTAGTACCCGTTGCACCTCCCAGAGCCAATTAACAAGAAGCAGACTTCAACCAAAGTGACTTTTCTTCGACCCCTTCAATGCTCCTGCTGCAAAATTAAGAAAGCCAGTTCAAAGAGAGGAGAAGAAGCAGCTGATAGAAAACATCTTGGGGAGTTTTGATGGAGATGATGGCTTTAAATCAATGATGAGAACAATTGCCCAAAGCAGTGTTAAAAAAAAACATTCTTAATACAATTTTCATAAAGTTTGGATTGGTTTCAAGTGCCAGAACTAGAGGTCAAAATTGGACATTTAATTGCCTATCCACAGGAACAAACTCAGTACATTCAATGAGTATTTACTGAAAAGTAAAGGTAAAAATTACATTCTCTGTAATGTTATTTGTATTCAGGACAAAATTTACTGTGTTATAAAGATGAAAGAAATTACCTTGGTGTGAAGGATAGGAATGCACTGCTAATTTCATTAAAATGACATCAATGCCAATAAAGATAGATACGTAAGTGGGAACTCAGATCAGTTTTCCAGTAATGAGTCTAACCACATACATACTTTCAAATTTTGGTGACAATCCATACTTACATCCACTAGGATAAATTGTTCTAGTTTCAAAAAAGCAACCTGAAAAATATATTTACAATATTTTTGGAGGACAACATTAAAAGATTTCCATCAAAATATCAAGTATTGAAATCTCTGTATCCATTGCTGCTCTTTGCATATTTTTAGGAAAAGCCATACCAAACAATTAGAGAAAGCATTACTTCAAATACATGACTAAGTTGAAATACAGAAGGATTTTCTGATGTTAAAATTAATTCTCCGTTGCAGCTTGGAGATTAGGTTGCATATTTTGACATATGATTTTATGAAATAAACTAGCATCAACAAGGAAAACTACCAAATTGGCAAGATACGTTAGCAAGAAAAAGATCTGTTTTGGATTTGAATTCTTTTACCAAGGTCGAATTTTGTTGTGCCCATGGAATCAAATCAAGTGTTATCAGCAGTCCCCCAAATATCAGAAAACATAATATTTGATTTTTGTAGATCTTACCATATATTGCCTGATGGTAGGCTTTAATATGTAGTAATAAAGAATTTGAACAAATATTAATGGTGTTAGGCCTCCAGTCATATTCCTTTTAGGATCAATGGAAAACCCTTGCCCCCACACCCACAAGTTCATCCCATGGTTATATCTTCCACTGCCATGCTGGCAATGCCCCCCATCCACTTCCGGTCAGGTGCAGATGTGCAAAGACAAAGGATGACCTTGGTCTTCTAGAAAGGAATGTTTATTTTGGCAACAACATTCTACTCCTTACTATTCCCCCCTCACAATTCCCCACTAATGAAACAGCATAGTAAAATAAGAGAGAGTGTGGCAGGCCAAAGATCCTAAAAGGAATATGACTGGAGGCCTGACAAACGGTCTCATTACCACCCCGCTCCTCCACCCCCAAATTGGTAATGCACTATCCACAGTGAAATCCATGAAGATAGGCATACTGGAACACAACTGATAATATAAACAATACAAATGGTCATTGTGGTATAAAACATTTAGGGTAACAGGATTAATCTGAAACCACTCATTTCAATCAGGCCTTCTCTAGATAAAAGTACCCTTCAAAGGCAAGAATCAAATTTGCATTCTGATAGGAGGTAAAAGAGGATTAAGAACCAATAGTATCACTCTAAGACAGGGGTCCCCAACCTTTTTTGCACCAGGGACCAGTTTCATTTTAAAGAAAATGCTGCGGACCAGCTGGCATAGAGGAGGAGTGGGGGGGGGGACAGGCGGCGCATGCGCACACGGGGAGGGGGAACAGGCGGCGCATGCGCACGTGGGGGGGAGTCGGCTCACTCGGCCTTCTAGGGCCTCCAACGGTGCGAATGGCCGCGCCTGCGCTCTCCCGCATCAGAGGGCTTCCCCCTCCTCCCTTCTCCTCCTCTCCGGCCCTGCGGCCCAGTTCCTATCAAGCCACGGACCGGCACCGATCCGCGGCCCGGGGGTTGGGGACCCCTGTTCTAAGACACTTCCTTGGCTTTGCAATGCTCTACTTGGGGGGGGGAGTAATAAAACATGACTACAGGCGATATGATAGATTATCTTCTCTGTTTTCCTTCTCTCCTTTCCCTCCCTAACAAGTGTAGCATTGAATTTTAGAGCCAGATTTGATGTCACTATGGCTGTAGGAGAAGAACAGGCAGAGTTGGAGGTAGAGTTAAGTGCATCATTAGTTTAGAATCCAATCCTTCCTGGATTCCACTAACCCTTAACTGGTGCCAATTTAGTGGCGAACTTTAATTGACTAGATTCTTGGACATAGGCTTGAATTAATCTTCTATCCTGCAATCTAACGAATGGTCCTGATTCCATGAGCCTGACAGTGCCTATATTCTTATGACAAATATGACATACCGAACCACCAAAGAGCCAGCTATATTTAGCCTAACATATTAGGGCCAGCCGGACAAAGCTAGAGTTCAAAGTGTTGTCCAAAATTAGAAAAACGGGTTACTTGAAACAGCTATGGTTAACTGGGTTTAAGCATGTTCTACAAACCCAGCTACTGAACGCCAATGGGGATTTCTTCTCAATAAACACTTGAATGAACAACAATTGAACAAGAATCTTTTCAAAAGGTAGCTGTGGCACGAGGACAAAATAATTACATTTTCTCCTCCACAATACTGCAGTCCCAGTTATCAGCTCCTTCCCTAACAGCAATTAATTACATTACTTTTTTTTTTAAAAAAAAGTGATGACAAATATCAAGACACAAATACAAAGACAAAGACAACATTGTGTAATTTAGCTCTTTGAATAAGAAATTAGATCCAGGTCCTTGTTCCAAAAATTCTAATCCAATTCTAGTGGATATAAACAACAACAATAGCAATGCAATCTACCATCCTTCAAATAATCATTTTATTTGGAAGGAAATTTAAAAGTTAAGGTAACAGAAATCAAAATTACTGTTGATAATAGATTTATCTGGCCAACTTCAGGCAACCCTTGGTCTCATTTTATTCATTTAATTAACACAAATAACCAAAAAATGCAGCATAAAAATAAATACTGTATAGGACATGCAAGCAACAAACTTACTTCTAGCTAGTCCTGCCAGATCACCTTTTTTTTCTGTTTGGAAATCGATTAGATTTTATTAGCGCCAGAAAAACTTAGGGGGTGGAGTAAGAACACGTGATATTATCAGTGAGACTGCAAACTAGAGTAGATTAAAGCAGCAGTATGATAAACTATATCATGCTATGCCTTGCATTTAAATGCCATAAATCAGTATTCTCAATCATGGCCATTTGATGTTGGGTGGACGTCAACTCCCAGAATTCCCCAGCCAGCATGGCTGAGATTGAGAAACACTGCCATATACTATATATAGTAGTGGTGAGTTCCTACCGGTTTGGACCAATCTGGCCCAACCAGTAGTGGTTTGGTGGCTGTGGGTCGCTGGAACCGACAGCGACCCAGGCCTGCCACATCCCTGAACCGGTTCTCGTTTTTTGCTTCTGTGCATGCGTAAAACATTTTTTGTTGCATTGCGCATGCACGTGCAGCGTGCCCATGAGCAACCCAGCAGTGCCTGTCGAAACCCACTCACAAGATGTATATATAACTTGCAAGAATAGATTTCTAAGGACACAAAAGCTTTGGTAAGTAGATGTATTGTAGAAAAGCTAATGATGCCATTATGAAAAAAAAATCCAGTTATTGCAATTTATCAAATAGAGGCCATATAAGTAATGACATCAAGGTTAACATTCTTGAGCACCACTCACATGTTATACAACGAGCTAGAAGGCTCTTTCTTTGAGCAGAAGAGATGCTCCCAAAGGGAACACCTGTCTGCTCTTTTGCTTGCAACCACGTGAGAACTGGCCTTCATATAGTAACTATGATAACACAGGTATAGCACAGGTATAGACTAGATAGTACCTGGCTCAACAGCAGTAACTGTGAGAGGGATCTAGGTGTCCTAATGGACCACCACTTAAGTGAGAGGCAGCCCAAAAAACCAATGGAATCCTAGGCGGCATCAACAAAGAGATAGCATCAAGTTCATGACCAGTGTTAGTACCACTTTATACTGCACTAGTAAGACCACATTTGAAATACCGTGTCCAGTTCTGGCCACCATAAAACAAAAAAGATGTTGAGATTCTAGAAAAAGTGCAGAGAAGAGCAGCAAAGGTGATTAGAGGATTGGAGGCTAAAACCATACAATGAATGGTTGCAGGAACTAGGTTGTCTAGTGTAACAAAGAGAAGAATTGGGGTGACATGATAGCAGTTTTCCAATATTTGAGGTGCTATCACAGAGAAGAGGGGGTTGACCTATTCTCCAAAATCCCTGAGGGGAGGACAAGAAGTAACAGATGAAAGATTATCAAAGAGAGAACCAACCTAGAATTAAGGAGAAATTTCCTGTCACTGAGAACAATGGAATGGCATGCCTCCAGAAAATGTGGGTGCGCCATCACTGGAGTCTTTAAGAAGAGTTTGGACAGCCATTTTTCCCAAATGGTATAGAGTCTTCCAACTCTGTTATTTTGTATTTTGATTGTTTTACACCCAATGTAAAATACAGTTGTTATCTGAGTGCATGGAACAATTGTCTTAGTGCATGAAACAACACTTGCCCAGATAAAATGCATAGGAAAACAAACCATAGCACAGTGGATATGTCTCTCATCTTGCAGAGAAGGGTGACTTGACATGCCATAGGCTGAAGTGGCCTGAAAATCCTTTTTCTGTTTCCCAGCTACATTATTTTAACGTTATTCACTTGTTTTTTGAGAGTATGGTAATATTCAGTGAGAAATCGCTCTTTACCTATACATCTGATGGTCTTTCCAAGTCTCCAATGTTTGTAGAGAGGCTATAAAACAATAGAGGAAAAACAGTGGAGGAAAAACTTCAGGAAACAGCAAGAACCAATGCACCGAAGAATGGAATGGAATGGAATGGAATGGAATGGAATGGAATGGAATGGAATAGAATAGAATAGAATAGAATAGAATAGAATAGAATAGAATAGAATTCTTTATTTGTCAAGTGTGATTAGACCCACAAGGAATTTGTCTTTGGTGCATATGCTCTCAGTGTACATAAAAGAAAAGATACATTCATCAAGAATTATACGGTACGAGACTTAATGATAGTCATCGGGTACAAATAAGCAATCAAATCATACCAGGAAACAATCAATACAAATTGTAATGATACAAGCAACAAAGTTACAGTCATACAGTCATAAGTAGGAGGAGATGGGTGATAGGAATGATGAGAAGACTAATAGTAATAGTAATGCAACCTTAGTGAATAGTTTGACAGTGGTGAGGAATTATTTGTTTAGCAGAGTGATGGCATTTGGGAGAAAATTGTTCTTGTGTCTAGTTGTCTTGGTGTGCAGTGCTCTATAGCATCGTTTTGAGGGTAGAAGTTTAAACAATTTATGTCCAGGATGCGAGGGGTCTTTAAATATTTTAATAACCCTCTTTTTTACTCGTGCAGTGTACAGGTCCTCAATGGAAGGCAGATTGGTAGTAACTGTTTTTTCTGCAGTTCTAATTATCCTCTGAAGTCTGTGTCTGTCTTGTTGCATTGCAGAACCAAACCAGACAGTTATAGAACAACAAATAAGGAGAATCGTGGACATGGCTTCTCGAGGTTGCCTACATGGAGCCTATTTCTCACAGTTCTCCTTTATCTATGATCTGAACATGGACACGTACACTACTCCAAGTAGGGCAATGGGTGCCTTTCAAATGTGGAAACTGCTGGAGAACACCCAATT
Source organism: Rhabdophis nuchalis (assembly GCA_039707465.1). Lineage (NCBI taxonomy): Eukaryota > Metazoa > Chordata > Lepidosauria > Squamata > Natricidae > Rhabdophis > Rhabdophis nuchalis. Next base: position 160,919,282 of record CM077644.1, on the reverse strand, counting down.
TTAGATAAGGCTCCATCTTGCAATTTGCTGAGCCTCGTGCTTCATCCAGTCCCAGCACTGCAGATTCAGCTGTGATCTTCCTTCAGAAAGTACCGTATTTCCTGTTCATCTCACTGTACCTAGGCTTATTAAGTTGCCAATTTATCTACCTGCCACAGGTAAATAAATGTTTCATAAGCGGAAGTTACTGAGCACTGGTGGAATAAAGTAAAGTACACTGTATAAATAAATAAAGTGACAATCTGTTGTCTTCTTACAGATAAATAACGTTTGTTTATGCCCTGCTTCTGACTCTAATTCGGGAAGACATGTAAACAGCCTCTTTGGCAGTTCACATTTGATTTTTTTTCTCTCTCTTCACATCTTCAGATCGTACTTGATCCAGGAAAATATGGACAATCCTCAGACATCTCATTTATACTCTAAAAGTTGCTGAAGAAAGAGGAGAGAAGGAGGCAAAGAGAAGAGTTAGCAAAATGATTTTTTTAAAAGACCAAGTAGATGGGATATGAAAAGGATAATAGTAATGCTGGCAAATTTACAGCTGGAATATAATCCACCAGAAATTCACCAGCTAAATTTAACAGTCTGGTCAAATGATGGCATATTGGACAAAATGCCGCAATAGTTTTATAGTGAGTTATCTAGATCTTTCTCCCCATTTTTACAATATTCTCGTTTCGTGCCAGCAGCCCAGCACTGACAATCTGCTTTTTTAACAGCCTCAATGACATAGAAAGTGCTGATTTCCTTCCTAGAATTGTCATTTCAAGCTAATGAATTCCCTAAGGCTCACAAAAGAAAAACTTAGCTCTGTCTCTCTCTCTCTCTCTCTGTAAAACTTGGAGACACCTGCTGTTAACCTAGTATTGTTATCAAGACTACAAGAAAGGAAAGAATGCTAGGAGGCCAAGATAGAAAGAGATTTACATAAAATGAAAGACTTGGAGATCAGGAAATTGAAATTTCTTGACTATAGTTTTTGACCAGTGCTAGAGTTCAAGAAAGAATATTTGGACCCCATGAAATCCAATCTTATGTAGTGGAACAAAAACAACCCCTATACTTGTTAAGTATAACAAGTTTGTCAATTGTCAATAAACAAGTAAGCTGATGGAGATCTACAATCAGATCAATCAAGTGAGCAACCCAGTATGAGAAAAAAGAAAAGTAGAGATAGTTACAACCACAATTGAGCCCAAAATCTCTGTTGCTAAGTGAGACATTTGTCTTCCTTGCAACAGTTGTTAAGTGAATCACTGCAGTTGATAAGTTAAAAACATGGTTGGTTAGAAACTGGCTTCCCCATTGACTTTGCTTGTCAAATGGTCACAAAAGATGATCACGTGACCCTGGGAACTGTAACTGTCATATAAATATGAGTCAATTGCCAAGCGCCTGCATTTTGATCATGTGATCATGGGGATGTTGCAATGGTTGTGAAGGGTGAAAAATTATCATAAGTCACTTTTTCCAGTGCTGTTGTACCTTCTAATAGTCATTAAATGAACTATTGTAAATCAAAGACTACCTGTAGGTTGAAGCAACCAAGTCATACAGAGAGAATGTGACTGAGTCCCTTTGGGGAGAGGGGGCGGTCTAGAAATCTAATAAAATAAATAAATAATAATAAATCACGAAATATTGTAAATACATGAAAAAAGTGAAGACCAAGGAGATGATAGTTGCATGGAGTTGATAAAGCCCTCTAAAAAGAGAGCAAATTTTAAACAGACATAGGTAATATTTGAAGGGATCTTTGGATATAATGGGGGGAAATGGTACGGAGAGGTACAGCAAATGCAGTGCATAAATAGATTTAGATATGCTTCTTTTTTCCTTGTTATCTCAATCCTGTAATTAACTTTGCTTATTATTTCTTGCCTTTTTTTTCTTCTCGCATGATATCACTTCCCCTAAAAACAAATAGGACAATGAGGTAGGTGTGTGTGTGTGTGTGTGTGTGTGTGTGTGTGTGTGTGTGTGTGTGTGTGTGCACAGTGGTGGGGTCCTGCCGGTTTAACAACCGGTTTCGTGATCGTGCGCTGCATGCACATGCACAATTTTAAGAAAACTTACCTTCCGCGTTACTGATGGGGAGTAACACAGCTGAGGCAGAGCAATCTGCTCTGCCATGCCAATCAACTGAGAAGATATAGGTCAGTAAAGCGCAGGGGCGGGTAGGTGGGTCCCCCAGATCATAGGAGCAAACCGGTTCGCTCCAAGCTGATTGTCGGAGCTACCAGTCTGCCGCAACTAGATCTCCTTTGCCTGCGGGAGTGTCCCCTCTCGCAGGCGTGGCCCCCTAGTCTAACAAGGGCCCACCTCAAGGATGGATTGATTGATCCTGAGAGGTGGGCGAAGAACAAACTTTTAGATTTTTAGGTATTTGTATATTTATATGGTGTTTTTAATTTCCTGTGCGCCTCCCTGGGTCCTTTTGTAGGAGATAGGTGCAGGATATAAATCAAATAAAACTCAAAAAAAAACCTCAAAGCAACCGCTCCGAATCCCATCCATCCCCCTCCCTCCCTCCCTCCCTCCCCCCCCTCTCTCTCTCCAAAATAGAGAAAAAATGTTCATGTTTGGTGTTTTTTTTAAATTCTCACTTTATTCTGTGTTGTTTGCCTGTTTTTTTCTTCATCGCTGTTACATTGATCCATACCTATCCCTATTTTCAAATGCCTTAAATTCTCATCAACAGAAAGGTGCATTATAAAGACCAGGATTGCAATTAAGGAATGATAAAATATCGCGACTTTCTTTCTCCCCGTACATTTGACAAGAGTCAAAGACCAAGCTAATAAAGTAGGAATTATTGCAGCTGCATGCCCAACCTATCTAGATGGTGCCTACCCCGAAAAGGTTATTGGAAGTTTATGAGATCAGATGGGAAAGAAAAGACAGTTTTCTTGATATGGGAGAAGAGCAAAGATGGGAATCCATTCCGATTTTTAAATCAATATTATCGGTAAGGCTAGTGCAGAAAAATCTGACAGGTTGGAAGAAAGGAGAAGAAAATAGGAACCGAGCCAGTGGTACTTTCAATGAGGATATTGAAGTCTTGACTGATTAATTTGTTGGACAATGTTTCAAGGAGAAGCAGCATGATGGATGCCATGATGGCGACAGGCAAATCAATCATGAATACATGGCCAGAGAAAGGGAAACAACCATTGCATTTTAAAAGAGCTTTCGTCAACCAAGGCCTCAGTCTGTGCAATGAACGTTCATGGAATCCCGAAGGGAGAGGGAAGGGTCTAGAATTGGCCAGAAATCTGTTTCAACATCATCTTCTTATGCTGAATCCCACCAATACCAGTAGAACTTTATTTTGGAGAACATAATCATTGCCAGAATCTTATTCCACTATTCACTGGCTTTTGTGGGAGTCTAGCAGAATAAAGCAGAGATCATACAAAGTAAGAAGCAGGACTCTGGATTGGCCAAAGTTTCTCTTGTGGATTTATGGCCTGGGTGGATCAGATATTGAAGTCCAATTCCCTTTAATCTGTACGTTGTGTCCGCACAATAGAAGTTTCCACTCCAGTGTAATGGAGTGATCTGATTGGCCGGGACCAGGGCCGGCTGTGATTGGTCAGTTTGTACCGGCGGCTACCTTTAAAAAGGGGCTGCCGTTTGTTACTTGAGCTTTACCTTGCCAATAAAGAGCTGAATTCACTCCTAGTGTGTCCTTCCTTTACCCGATCCAACATTGTTTACCCGATCCTTTACCCGATCCAACACTTTTTCTGCCTTGCCGGCCTGGGATAGTTACTCCTCTGTTTTTGGGTTTATTGGGGATTTTTAGTGTAGTTAGTTTTAATGGGTATTTTAGCGCAGGTACTGTTTAATTTATTTTTAATATGAATTGTTGTATATAGTTATTGTTTTTATCTTCCCTGTGCACCGCCCCGAGTCCCTGTGGGGAGAGGGTGCGGTTTATAAGTATTAAATTATTATTATTATTGTATTTTGCATGAACAATTACCATATTTATTAATTTGTTTGGCAGAAAAGGAATGTAAGCAGGGGTGGGCTTCAAAAATTTTAACAAGGGGTTCTCTGCCTGGTTGCTGGGTGGGCGTGACCATGGTGAGCATGGCCTAATCAGCCTCCTGCACTACGGCATTTTTTTCCCCTTGAGCTCCAGAGATTTTTCTCGAGCCTCTGGGAGGGCGATAATGGCCTCCCCAGGCTCCGGAGGCCCTCTGGAAGCCAGAAATGGGCCTGTTTCCAGCATTCCTGAACTTCCAGTAATCCCATTTTTCGCCCTACCTGAACCGCCGCAGTTATCTGCATCCAAAACGGGCCGCCGCAGTTATCTGTATCCAAAACGGGCCGCGTGGGGACTCCTGGGAGGGGAGGGCAGGGGGGAGCAGGGCCAGCCAGGATTTGGGAGTCCTCTGAACTGCGCAGAACCTTAGCTGCAGGTTCTCCCGAACTCCTGCGAACCCCCAGCAGCCCACCCCTGAATTATGTAAGCAATTATACTGTCTGGATTTCCCAGTTAGTCTTTCCCAGAACAAAATGGAAACTTATAAGGCAAGATTTTTGCCAAGCACTCAAGCCAAAGCACCAGAAGTCATGTTCACAAACACGTGGAATATCAACATTCATTCCTCTTGTAATATAAACCTGGCTAGAAACGATGGTTTAGAAGAGGGCCACATTTCAATTTGCGCAAGATCATACAGCACAACCCTTTGGATTCAAAGATCAAAAGTTGCTTTGGAGTGTGACTAGATGCGCCCCAAGGCCTGTCTTGCAACTCCTTACACCCAATAGTCTCTGTTCTGAGATCATGCCGCAGCTGCAGAGGGCAACAGCATAATCTGAAGTGCTTCAGGGCCATAATATAGTGTGATTGATTCTTACCATCAAGATTCTATGCTATCCATTCTCCTGTATTAGCAGCAGCATCCAAGATTCTGATCATATAACCCTAAAAACGCAACACTCTTTTTTTTTTTTTTTTTGCTCTAGCATTCCTACTCTGGCAAACAAGACGCAACAAGCAAGTCGCTTGAGGAGGAAGGTTGCAACTAAGAGCTGTGGAGGCGCAGTGGTTAGGCTAATTCTGTGGACTGCCAGGAGTTCGATTCTGACTGGCTCAAGGTTGACTCAGACTTCCATCCTTCTGAGGTTGGTAAAACGAGGACCCAAATTGTTAGGGGCAACATGCTGACTCTGTAAACTACTTAAAGAGGGCTATAAATCTCTGTGAAGCAATTCACATCTATTCAGTGGTGGGTTTCTGCAGGCTTCCACCTACTCGCGAGAGCCGGTTGGTGAAATTTAGAGAACCGGTGAGAGGGGGTTCCACCGGCGTACCTGGAAGTAAATTTGGGCCACCGCTGCCAGTGACCCAACGGGAAGGAAAGGAAAGGAAAAGAAGGAAGAAAGGAAAGGAAAGGAAGGAAGGAAGGAAGAAAGGAAGGAAGGAAGGAAGGAAGGAAGGAAGGAAGGAAGGAAGGAAGGAAGGAAGGAAGGAAGGAAGAAAGAAAGAAAGAAACAATTTATCATCACAATTGAGCCCAAAATTTTGGTTGCTAAGCAAGAGCGTTGTTAAATGAGTTTCACCACATTTTAAAAGGTGGTCACTCCCACCCTGTCACATGACTGCCAAGCCACGCCCACAAAATAGGCCACACCTACAGAGTAGGTTCTAAAAAATTTGAAACCCACCACTGCATCTATTGCTAATATACGGCGATCTCTATGGTTGGAATCAGTGGTTGGCTACTGCATAGGTGCAAGGGTTCGGGCAAACTCTTAGCTTTAATTGCTGGCTGAGCCTGCCCACTTGCCCTTGTGCTAAGCTATCCATTTATAACTAACTTTCTGGCTCGTTCCCTCCACCCTCACTGCCCAGCTGAGTTTTGCGCCATCCGTGCTTTACTCGCTGGAGCTGCCTGAGTTGATTACCTGCTTCTTTGAAGCTCCATTTCAGTCCCAAAGGGGCACATGCGAGCAAAGCTAGCGCGCATGTGCTCACAACCGGTGAACCACTTATGAACGTAAGTGCAGCCCACCTCTGGTTGGAATCCATCTGCATTTGTGAGTGGCAAATTTTAGCATTTATATCAGACTTCTTCACTTTCTGGATATAATGTCTTTTTTCAGCATTTGCCTCCTATATTTTTCTTACAGTATAATCCTGTATTTATGTATACTCAGAAATAAGATTAACTGAATTCAGAGGTTTTCTCCCAGTTAATTACTATAGATGTATATCTATATTTGCTTTGTGCTTAAGGCAGTACTAGAACTCCAAATGCCCATATGCCACTTTTTCGCCCATAGTTGAATAGCCTCCTCCTGCCCTAAATTTTAATTTATTAAACATAATTCTATACTGCCACAATCAAAATAATATTTCACAGCTCACATAGAAAATGAACACAAATACAAAAATAAAAACATGATTGTTATCCTCTAAACATTAAAATAATGTTTTTTTCTGCTACAAATGTACAGCTTAAGGGCCAGGCGTGGAGCTGAATGTATGCAATCTAACAGTATCCTTTTTTTTTAAATTCTCAGACACACACCCTGGTACATTTATGAGAGGTGGGGTTGAGAGGGGTTTTTTTACATTGAAAAGGAGTTGCGGGTTTTGTACCCATTTTATTATTTTTTAAATGGCTTTAGTCATTATGAAGTAGATTTCCTTAAAACTAGGCGACTTCTGGCAAAGTCCCAAACTGATGGAAGTGACAGTCTTGCTATAGATTGTGAAGCAGCAACCGAGCAACAACATTTAACATGATACACAGAAAGGTCCCTTCCAACTCTGCTATTGTATTATTGTATTATTGTATTAAATGATGAAAAAATCACTGCAATTCCCAAATAATAACAGATGATGTGATATCCCAAACAAGGATTCAGGCGTAATCCTGCCTGAATAATTCACTATTTGCTGCCTGTACACCGCCCTGAGTCCTGGAAGGGAGAAGGGCGGTATAGAAATTAAATTAAATTAAATTAAATTAAATTAAATTAAATTAAATTAAATTAAATTAAATTAAATTAAATTAAATTAAATTAAATTAAATTAAATTAAATTAAATTAAATTAAATTAAATTAAATTAAATTAAATTAATTAAATTAAATTAAATTAAATTAAATTAAATTAAATTAAATTAAATTAAATTAAATTAAATTAAAGTCTTTGCCGTTGTAGTCTTGACTCTCTAAAGTTTCAAAGCTGTCTTTAAAGGTAGGTCCATGGGGAATTTATTGCAATAACTCAACCTAGACATAACTAAAACCGTATTTCTAATGGCCAAGCGGGGCCTACCTACACTTATTATTAGTGCCTCAAGAGGTACAATCCATACTACTGCCTTTAGATGTAAATATCACATTCTAATACACCACAAAAAATGGGGAACCAACGTCCCCCAAATTAGCACCTTATAGAGATGTGGGGCTTGGTGGTTCAGTGGCAAAGACATTGAGCTTGTCAATTGGAAAGGTTGACAGTTCGGTGGTTTGCATCCCTAGCGCTGCGTAATGAAGTGAGCTCCCATTACTTGTCCCAGCTTCTGCCAACCTAGCAGTTCGAAAGCATATAAAAATGCAACTAGAAAAATAGGAACCACCTTTGGTGGGAAGGTAACAGCGTACTGTGCGCCTTTGTTGTTTAGTCATGCTGCCACATGACCACGGAGACATCTTCAGAGAGCGCTGGCTCTTCGGCTTTGAAAAGAAGATGAACACCGCCCCCTAGAGTTGGGAACAACTAGCACATATGTGCGAGGGGAACCTTTACTTTTACCTTTAGAGATGTTGGGACTATAGTTCCTAAAATCTTAAAACTCTTTTGATTTGTTGTTCTGCTAGCTAGGAATGCTAGATCTAGTGTTTCTAATGCTTCTGCAGGACTCCAGGTTGGGAGAAGCTGAGAAATGCCAATAGCCTAGAAAGTTAAGAAGGCCTATTCAACAGATAGATAGATTGGAAAGAAACTGAAGTGTCTTGCAAGAGATAAAACCAACTTTACTCCACAATTCTTTTTTTTTTCCCCTTTCCCCTGAAACCACAGAGCTTCCACTATCAGCACTGTTAAGTGTCTTTATAATTTTATGGGGACAAGAATTTATTTCTGGAACTCTCTGAGTGAGAGACAAAAATGGATCATTAAGCAAGAATCTTCCCTCCTCTTTGCAAGGCTGATAGTTACACGGGTCCCGACACACATTTTTCCTCTGACTATGGCAGAGAGAGATTGGACAATGAAAATCACAGAAAGGTGAATTACTATTGGACATTTTCTTTAACTGCTTCCTATCAAATAGCCAAGTATTATCTTCTTGGCAAAAAGATAGTAAAAAATAAACCCAATTCATAGCTGTATTAGAGAAGAAGGAAGCCACAAACAAGAATAGCAGGGGGAAATTGTCATCTTCTTAAAATTCCTCTTTTTTTCCTTTTGTGAAATAATTCAAATAATGGATTTATAGATACAGTGAAGATAGTGGAGTGCATTTCATCTACACCAGAAGACATTTTACAGATGGATGATGAGTGTCAAAAACCTGGTTCAAATACATTCCTTTTGGGAAGCTTTAATGTAGAGAACCATATTGTCAACTACAAGCTTCAGCTGTCTTCCAATATTTTGGAGTTGTGACCAGAGCATCACCTCCTTGAAAAAAGTATGCTTACTTATCAAAGTTAAAAACAATCAAATCAGTGGTGGGATTCATTTTTTTTTACTACTGGTTCTGTGAGTGTGGCTTGGTGGACATGGCAAGGCTTGGAGGGCATGGCATGGGTTGGTGGGCATGGTTTGGTGAGCGTGGCAGGGGAAGGTTACTGCAAAATTCCCATTCCCTCCCGATCAGCTGGGACTCGGAAGGCAGAGAATAGATGGGGCCAGGGCCAGTCAGAGGTGGTATTTACCGGTTCTCCGAACTACTTAAAATTTCTTCTACCGTTTCTCCAGGACTGATCATAACCTGCTTAATACCACCTCTGAATGAGATTCAATTCAGGTATCTGATTTGTATGATTGAATCACATTCATTGAATCAGATTAATCAAGACTTCAGAATCTAACTACTTCAGCACTCTTGTAAATGTTCATTGAAATTAATGGGAAGAAATAACTGAAATGGGAAGGAGGAAGTAAAGGTTTGGGATGTTTTTCTGTGTTCAGTGATTTGTGAAAGCACTGCATAATTTTGGCAAATGTGCTGCCAAAATTTAGTAGCCGTTCCAGAGAAGCTCTGAAACCTGTAATTCTCTGTCAACCAATGCCTCCCATATGGTATTACACCAATCAGAAGTGCTTCTGATGCAGGAGACCTGTGTCATATTCAGCATTTGCCAGTCAATGCTTTCCTATAACTTGGGCCAATCAGAATAATTTCTGGGGATGGGAATAAGACATACATCCCTGCGGCCGATTCGGTCCCACAGAGAGGGACTTCTCCGGGTGCCGTCCACTAGGCTGTGCCAGCGGGCGACGCCCAGGGGAAGGGCCTTCTCTGTGGCGGGCCCGACCCTCTGGAACGACCTTCCCCCCGATATTAGAACAACTACGGACCTCCGCTCCTTCCGTCAAAAATTAAAAACACATTTCTTTTGCTTGGCCGGCTTGGGATAACTTAACTGTTTCTAGGGGTTTTTAGGGGTTTGTTTTAGTTTTAACATGGGATTTTAGCGCAGGGTTTAATTTAATTCTTTTTAATATTGTATTGTTTGTGATTTTATATGCATTTTTAATTTCCCTGTGCCCTGCCTCGAGTCCCTTCGGGGAGAGAGAGCGGGTTATAAATTAAATTATTATTATTATTGTTGTTGTTGTTGTTGTTGTTGTTGTTGTTATTATTATTATTATTATTATTATTATTATTATTATTACATGACATCACTTCTGGATAAAGATGTGGAAATGACATCACTGAAAGCACTGATTACCTCCACTACAAAAAAGTATGTACTCTTATTACTACCATAGAAACAATGGCTCAGAAGGTGTGGGTTGCCCATTCCTGACTTCACAAGAAACTGCTCTCCTTCCAAAAAGGTACTTTCAAAGGACAACAAAATGTAATTGAACTTTTCAAGAGAGGGTTAACTTATTTTCCAAAGCACCAAAAGGCAAGACAAGAAACAATGGATGGAAACTAATCAAGGAGAGAAACAACTTGGAATTAAGGAGAAACTTCCTAACAGTGAGGACATTACATTAACCAGTGGAACAGCTTGCCTTCAAAAGTTGTGGGTACTCCAACACTGGAAGTTTTTAAGAAGAGACTGGACAGCCACTTGTCTCAAATTGTATAGGGTCTCTTGCTTGAACAGGGGTTGGACTAGAAGACCTCCAAGGTCCCTTCCAGCTTTATTCTGATTGATTGGTTGGTTTCAAAGCAGTATGATATCATATCGATATCCAATGCATAATAATTTCAGAGATATGAGCTGGGGCCCCACTGGACTCCCACTGGTGCCTGGATATCTTGCAACCTTGCTTTATATACAGTATGTGCATAGCCAATGTTTAACAGTTCTGATATTGTGTTTGTTAGATGCTTCCTCACATGTCCCCAGAGCACCGACAAAGGCAGAAAAATGTAATAACCAACAAAAATGGTGTGCGTGTGTATATGTGTGTGTCTTTCTCCATCATTTCAAACACAATTTTCTATCCTTTGTGATTATTTTCTCTCCTTGCTTTATATCCATTAAATGTCCCTCTTTAATTTTATGGCATTGATTTAGAGTTGGTAATTATTTTGGTTTAATGGTTTTAAGGTGTCTCTTGTTTTATTATCTGCCATCAACAGGGTCTTTTTCTACAACTTGCCTTTGGGCTCCAAAACAGTTTATTACCATCATAAAAATGTCCTTGGTTAAATAATAAATAAGTTCAACCCACCCCACCATCACCCATCTCTCTCTCTCTCTCTCTCTCTCTCTCTCTCTCTCTCTCTCTCTCTCTCTCTCTCTCTTTTTTTTTTTTTATGTTGCCACTTCCATACATTTGAGGGTGAATATTTATGTTTCTAAAAGTAGAAGACTTGATAATAATAATAATAATAATAATAATAATAATAATAATAATAATAATAATAATAATAATGAGAAGGAGAAGGAGAAGGAGAAGGAGAAGGAGAAGGAGAAGGAGAAGGAGAAGAAGAAGAAGAAGAAGAAGAAGAAGAAGAAGAAGAAGAAGAAGAAGAAGAAGAAGAAGAAGAAGAAGAAGAAGAAGAAGAAGAAGAAGAAGAAGAAGAAGAAGAAGAAGAAGAAGAAGAAGAAGAAGAAGAAGAAGCAGTAGTAGCAGTAGTGGGATCAAATTTAGGTACAACACAAATAGATATTTAGCAGAGAAGATCCCAAATGTAGCGAAGAAACCTTTACTTTCCTTTCCCCCCCCCCAAAAAAACCCTTGCCAAATCAAGCAAATAACTATGATTTAATAGTATTCTCACAAATCCAGATTTTGTGAGTTTGCATAAGATTGCTACATAAATCAATGTATCTACCATTCTGGCCTGAATAAACACAGCAAAAATTCATAATCAATATTATTCAGAAACAAACCTTAAATATATTAAGTTTGTTAGCAGAAGTGTCAGGCCTGCTTCTTCGTTGACTCAGGAAAGACCACACTTAGACATTTTTTTGAAATGTTAAAGGCTTCTTTTACTAAGTTACGATAGCGTACAGACCAAGTAAAGCTGAGAATGATTAGTTTAGGCGCGAACAGAAAGTATTAAGCTTAAGCCCAACCCAATCCCCAAACCCCCCCTATGCATTGTCCAATATGCTTCCATCTCCAACATCAGGTGGGCAGGTCTTCACCATCCTGGAATGCAGGTCCGTTACACAGGAGATAACACGAACATCAACATTGTCCACCAGCAGAACACACTCATCCCAAACCCCCACCCTCCCCGTTTCCATGACAGCGAAGCAGGAACTCGCGAGACTGACATCCGGACCTCCTCCAGGAACAGCGGGAAATATAGGGCAGCAATAGGCACACGAGAGGCTATACCTGAAAAACAAGAAAGGAGAGACAAAACAACAGAGAGGAGAAGGAAAAAAGAGTCAGGGTTTGTGTGGATATTTGGCATAAAACTGGCGTACCAGTTTAGGAGCTTTGAGATGCTCTTTATCCACCCATTCGTTATGAGAAGGGGGAAAATCTTTCCACATGACCAGGAACTGTGTTTTATTTCTGCGGATTCTGGAGTCCAAAATGTCCCGGACCTCATAATGCTGATGACCATCAACCATGGTAGGTGTAGGAGTAGCAGGTAATCTTTTGCGAAGATGGGAGGTACGAGCAGGCTTCAGTAAATGAACATGGAATACAGGGTACAGTCGTCGGTAGGTCTTGGGGAGATCCAAACGGACCGACACAGAGCTGATAATTTTTGTGATCGTGAAAGGACCAACAAATTTGGGACCCAGCTTCTTGCATTTTTGGGGACTATCCAAATTTTTGGTAGACACATAAACCTGATCACCAACTTTGTAGGATGGAGGTACTGCCCGTTTCCTGTCAGCGTACAACTTGTGCGAATCATGGGCATCATTCAAAGTTTTTCGGAGAACCGGCCAAACAGAGGACAGTCTAGAGGACCAGTCAGCTAAAGAGGGAACTGTCGTCGAGTCGTGAGGCAGTTCGGGAATGGGTACAAAGTCCTGTCCGTAGATGATTTTAAAGGGGGTCATATTCGTACTAGAGTGAACAGAGTTATTATACGCCACCTCGGCATGTACGAGAAGATCAGCCCAATCATCTTGTTGAAAATTAATAAAACAACGTAAGTATTGTTCGAGAACGGAATTAACCCTTTCACAAGATCCATTCGTCTGAGGGTGGTAGGCGGAGCTTAAGCTCTGGGCGGAGCCAATCAGTCTCAAAAACTCCTTCCAAAAATGGGAAGTAAATTGTGTTCCTCTATCGGAGATGATGCGTTGCGGGACGCCATGAGAACGATAGATATGAGAAACGAACAGGCGGGCTAGAGTTTTAGAAGAAGGAATTTTAGTACAGGGGACAAAATGAACTTGTTTAGAAAAGAGATCGGTAACAACCCAGATAACGGTATAACCCTGACTGGGTGGAAGATCAACTATAAAGTCCATTGAAATTTCCTTCCAAGGCCTTTCCGGCGCAGCTACAGACTGGAGAAGACCCTGAGGCTTGCCCGGCGCCCGTTTTGAAACCGCACATACAGGGCAACTGGCAATATACGATTCGACATCTTTCTTCATTGAAGGCCACCAGAATTGTCTCTTGACAAGATGAATAGTCTTAACGAAACCGAAATGGCCAGCCAAACGTGAGTCGTGTGCGCGTTGCAAGACAAAAGGACGCAAAGTAGCAGGAACATAGATCTTCGAGCCAATCCAGGGAAGATCATCTCTGGTAGTACAATCACCTGAGTGAGTCGAATACCAATCATCAGTAAGTAATTCCTCCTTTATACGAGCAATCAGGTCAGCAGGTGGAGTAGTTTGAACAGTAGTTTGGGTTAAAGTAGACACCGGAGAAGCAGGTAAAGTGAGTGGCATGATGGGTTGTACAACGGTGAGTTTAGAGACATCATACTGAGGCAATCTGGAAAGCGCATCAGCCATGAAGTTTTTGCCCCCAGGGATGTATTTGAGGTGGAAATTGAAACGATGGAAAAAGTGAGCCCAACGAAGTTGCCTTGGGGACAATTTCCGAGAGGAGGTAAGAGCTTCCAAGTTTTTATGGTCTGTCCAGACCTCGAAAGGATGCGGGGCACCCTCAAGAAAATGACGCCAAGTCATGAGAGCCCACCGAACAGCAAAAGCTTCTTTTTCCCAAATCGCCCAACCACGTTCGGACGCAGTGAGTTTCCGAGAGGTGTAAGCGCATGGTTGTAATTGGCCTTGCTGATTGAGCTGTAAAAGGACTGCTCCCACCGCGACATCACTTGCATCTGCCTGAATTACAAATGGGGAATTCACATCGGGGTGTTTGAGAACAGGCTCAGCCGCAAACAACCTTTTTAGCTTTTCGAAAGCGGCTTGACACTCCATCGTCCATTTGAGAGGGGTTCCTGGACGAGGTTTGCCTTCTCCTTTTGTTTTCAGAAGGTTCGTAATGGGCAAGGCAATATCAGCGAATGACGGAATAAATTGGCGGTAAAAATTTGCAAATCCTAAAAAACTTTGCAATTGTTTACGGGTACGGGGAGGGGCCCACTCCGTTACCGCCTTGACTTTAGCAGGATCCATTTCTATTCCCTCAGAGGAGATGCGGTAACCTAAATAGTCAATTCTGTCCTGGTGAAACTCACACTTAGAAAGTTTGGCATAAAGTTCAGCGGAACGCAACTTGTTTAACACGGAGCGCACCAGTTTAATGTGCTCGTCATGTGTTTGCGAGTAGACGACAATGTCATCAATGTAAACAATTACTCCCTTGTAAAGGTGCTCGTGGAGAACCTCGTTTATTAATTGCATGAACACCGAAGGAGCACCTTGAAGACCGAAAGGTAGGACTTTGAATTGGAAACACCCGAGTGGACAGTTAAAAGCTGTTTTCCATTCGTCCCCCTCTTTAATCCTGACTCTGTAATAGGCTTCACGTAAGTCCAATTTTGTAAAAATCTTACCGGTAGCCAGGTGAGCCAGCATGTCCTTCATGAGCGGAAGGGGGTAAATATTGTGTTCACAAATGGTGTTGAGATATGAATAGTCCTGTATCAATCGTAGAGTACCATCTTTTTTTTCTCTAAACATAACCGGTGCGGCCACACGGGGCCTAGCCGGTTCAATGAAACCTCTTTGAAGGTTTTTATCGATGAATTTACGTAATTCCTCCATCTCCCGCGGGGTCATGGAGTATATACGAGGTTTGGGTAATTGAACCCCAGGAAGAAAATCAATTGAACAGTCAGTAGCCCTATGAGGAGGAAGGGAATCACAAGATCTTTCACTGAAAGCATCCTTTAGGTCCCAATATTCTTTGGGAATTTTCTCCTCGCCTGGTATGGATTCGGGTGATGGGAAACCCAATAAAGGTGCAGCAGAGTCAACATGGGGGGGTGGTTGATCAACTTCTGATGGAAGAGAGGTGTGTTCTGGTAGGGTTAAAGGTATGCGTACCCAACTTTCCTTCCAGTTTATAATAGGATTCCATTTGCGAAGCCAATTGACCCCCAAAATTACATCATTATCGGCAATGGCAGTTACAATAAAATTGATGGTCTCAGTATGGCCCGTGCCTATAGAGACATGAATTGGTTCGGTGATAAAAGATGCTGGGGTACCCCCAGCTACAGAACCATCCATTTGGCAAAAGGCTATGGGAGTTTTTAAGGGTTTAAGGTGGAAACCCATTTTATCCACTATGTCTTGGCTTATGAGAGTTTTCGAACACCCAGAATCAATGAGAGCCTGCACATTGCATGTACGCCCAGTAGATGGAGCTAAAAGCACTAAATTAATATAAAGGGGCCCGGAGTGATGACTCACCAAGTTGTCGTCAGAAGAGTCTGAAGACGCTTCCCAATCATCGGGTTCCGGGGAGGGCTGGTCAACAGGAAGATTGATGGGCTCCATTCCACTCATAGCCGGTCTGGCGCGCACAGTTGGTGTCTTGGGCTGTTTCCGGTCCGAAGAAGAAGGTGGGCGTGGAATTGGTTTTGACCGGCATTTGTCTGCCCAGTGCCCCTCCTTGCCACAGCGATAACAGCTGCCTGAACGAGGTTGGGTTGGTCTCCCCTCCCCCTTTTGAATGCTTTTCTCCCTCGCAGGTGGGTGAGATTTGGGGCTATCTTCCTGTGTTTTTCTCTCCAAGCGGCCTGGATCTTGTAAATGTGCTTGATCCAATTCAACATCCGAAGCTAAATCTATCCAGTCATTCAAAGTCTCTGGACGAAATCTGTTCACACATGTTTGATAAATATCCTTATTCAGCCCATCAACATAAATATCCATCAGGGCTTGTTCAGAATAACCAGTCATAAACACTGATAGCTGTTGAAAAATCTGAGTGTAAGCCTGAATAGACATGTCCCCCTGTTGCAAACATTTTAGTTTCATTTTTGCTTTCCTCTGCACACGGGGGTCTTCAAAACGCCTTCTAAGAGCATTCATAAAGCGATCAAAGTCACGCAATGCTGGTGAATGGCAATTATGCAAAGAAACCAACCAATCAGAAGCTTGATCTTCTAAGGTCATAGATACAATTCTGATTTTGATTTCATCATCCATATCAGCTGCGTAAAACTGCATGAAATTATCGACGTGAATTAGAAAAAACGCCAGTTTGTCGGCACTTCCATTATATTTCACACCCAAAGGAGGCAGTTTAGCAAGTCGGCGGGGGTTAATGGGGTTGGCTTCCCTTCCAGCCTGAGGGGGGGGGAGGGCGTTGCTCTCCTGCTTTGCCTGGCAGAAGCTGTCTCTCTCCGTAATTCCCTGCCGGCTTGAGGAGGGGGGGAGGGTGTTGAAACCCTGCTTCGCCCCCCCGGAGCTGCCTGTGAACCTCTTGCCTGTTGGCGTTCCGCCTCCCTCCCCCAGATTTTTTCCAGGGCTAATTTCTTCTCATCTGCCTGACGGAGTAAGTCCTGAGCCATCTCCCTTAGTTCATTCTCCTCTCTTTGGAGCTCCGGAATGACTTTCTTTGGGGAAAGTCGTCGTCTGGAGACGTTTACCCCACTCATTCCTACCCCTTCAGACCAACGTTTAGGTTTGACTGATTCTTCGGCTGCCAGATTTAGATCTAGGCCAGCCAAACCTTCCATCACTGACCTGATCCCTTCAGTTTGAACAGGAGGATGCGATGCTTCAGCTCCCAAAATGTTTTCAGGCAGGACCTCTACCAACGGAGGCTCCTCTTGTGAAGGGTCCGACATCAGGGCAGGTTTTTGGTTTTTTGTGATTCTCAGCTTAATGTCAGGCCTGCTTCTTCGTTGACTCAGGAAAGACCACACTTAGACATTTTTTTGAAATGTTAAAGGCTTCTTTTACTAAGTTACGATAGCGTACAGACCAAGTAAAGCTGAGAATGATTAGTTTAGGCGCGAACAGAAAGTATTAAGCTTAAGCCCAACCCAATCCCCAAACCCCCCCTATGCATTGTCCAATATGCTTCCATCTCCAACATCAGGTGGGCAGGTCTTCACCATCCTGGAATGCAGGTCCGTTACACAGGAGATAACACGAACATCAACATTGTCCACCAGCAGAACACACTCATCCCAAACCCCCACCCTCCCCGTTTCCATGACAGCGAAGCAGGAACTCGCGAGACTGACATTTTTTATCAGCCTCCTTCATTTTTTATCAACCAATTCCAAGTATGAAACCAAATGTAAACACTCCAGAGCAGCTTAGAACATAAAACATCAGTGATGTTTAACACCATGCTGCCATGCATAGTTACTCAAAAGTAAATTCTGCTATATACAGTCAGGTAGCATTAACACCATAACAAGAGTGACATATTTTAAAAGATGACTACAACTGCCCAATTTCTGGATGATATCTTGACTTTTTTTGACAATCTGTATCCCACAATGCTCTGAACACAAACAGAATAATAACAGAATAATACAATGGTTTATTTTTTATCCCGCCCTTCTCCAGAAGGACCCAGGGCGGCGCACAGGAATTAAAACATACAAATATAACAATATAAAATTTAAAAAATATTAAACTCCCAACCTGTGCTAAAATCAATTAAAATACCCAATTTAAAACTATCTAAAAACAGTCACAGCGGAAGGTTACGCTAGGCCGGCTTGATGGAAGAAGTGTGTCTTTAGACACTGGCGGAAGAGGCGGAGGTCAGAGATGGTACGTAGTTCAGGGGGTAAGTCGTTCCAAAGGGTAGGGCCCGCCACAGAGAAGGCCCTTCCCCTGGCCCGGCCGACGGCACCCTGAGAAGACCCTCTCTGTGGGAGCGGATCAGACGAAGGGATGTATAACAGAGTTGGAAGAGACTTTGGAGATCTTCTAGTCCAACCCGCTTCTCAGGCAAGAAACGGGCCCAGGGGTCTGCAAAGTTGGCTCTTTTAAGACTGGTGGACTTCAACTCCCAGAATTCCCCAGCCGGCTGGCTGGGGAATTCTGGGAGTTGAGGTCCACCAGTCTTAAAAGAGCCAACTTTGCAGACCCCTGCATGATTTTAGACAAATGGTTGTCCAATCTCTTCTTAAAAATCTCCAGTGTTAGAGCCCCGACAACTTCTGGAGGCAAGTCCTTCCACTGATTAATTGTGCTACATCTCAGGAAATTCTTCCTTAATTCTAGGTTGCTTCTCTCCTTGATTAGTTTCCATCCATTACTTCTTTTCCTGCCTTCAGGTGCTTTGGAGAATAGGTAGACCCTCGCAATCTCTGAACACTGCTATCATGTCACTCCCTAGTCCTTCCCTGCCTCCCCCCCATTAAATTAGACATACCAATTTCTGCAACTGTGCTTTGTATGTTTTAGCTTTCAGTCTTCCTAATAATCTTCGTTGCTCTTCTGTGCAATTTTAAACAATATTTAGAATGATTGTAATTTAAACTAGACCTGCAAGTTGCTGTATCATATTGGGAAAACCTGGCTTGCTCAGCCTGTTCTTCATATAATCTTGACAGCCAGTTTCAAGGCCTCTCTTCTCCATTCTGATGGTTGCTCTTTAAACCGAACATCTTGGACTGCCTTCAAGTAGAGGGCGTCTTCAGTCAAAAACTAAATGCCGATTATTGATCGTTCTCTCATAACTGAAATGGTGAACAAACTTAGAAGGTCATTCCAGGGTCTCATTTAAAGGAATAACTGAGCTTGAATCAAGAAACTCTTTCTGTAAAAAAATGCTAATTATTGTAGAACCTACATCAAGTAATCAGTGACAACTCACGTCAATATGGTCACTCCAACCACTCTTCTTTTTATTGCTGCTTAACTTAATTTGATTCACAGACATTCACAATGACTCTCATGTCCTTTAAGTTGAACAAGAATACAGACCATTAAATGTTCTAAGTAGGGTAGGCAGCCGGTAAAAATCCCAATGAGATCCAAATACTAGAAAATCCATACTTGGAAAGGATGGAATTCAGTCATAAAACACCATGACAATCCAAGGGAGGAGTCTGGGTTGGACTTCATAATTCAGTTCAGGACCAAGATGGACATCATTTAATCAAACAGCATCAGCTCACAGGCTTCATTTAACTTAAATTAAATTACATTTGTTGTTGTATGTGTGGATGCAGTTCAAGTTCCCATTTTCATTTAGGTATGTTTGGAAGCCTGACCTGGTTCTCAGAAATGGCTTCTCTGAATGCAATTGCATTCCAAAGGAAATGGCATTTAAAAAAAACACAAACCAGACTGGAAACCACAAAGCATACTGTAGACCAGTGTTTCCCATAACTGATGAATGCACATCAATTTTCAGAATTCCCCAGCCAATATGGCATTGCTGAGAATCTGGGAGTTGACGTCCATGGATCTGAAAGTTATGACATCTTAGTAGTATAGTAGTAGAGCCTTTATTGTCATTCTACAAAATAAATGCAACAAAATTGGTTTTAGCCTCACTGGTGCAATCACATGACAACAAATACAAACAACATAAATAGTATAAAGAATAATCCCAATGCAAGTAATAGACCAGGGGTGTCAAACTTGATTTATTTGAAGGTCGCATCATGGTTGTGATTGACTTTGGGGGGAGGCGTGACCAGTGCGGGCAATATCCAGATGGACCTCACTCTTCGAGCAGTGGTGGGTTTCAAAATTTTTTAGAACCTACTCTCTAGGTGTGGCCTATTTTGTGGGCGTGGCTTGGCAGTCATGTGACAGGGTGGGAGTGGCCAACTTGTAAAATGTGGTGAAACTCATTTAATAACGCTCTTGTTTAGCAACCAAAATTTTGGGCTCAATTGTGATGATAAATTCTTTCTTTCTTTCTTTCCTTCCTTCCTTACTTCCTTTCTTACTTTATGCCTTCCTTTCCTTTCCTTCCCATTGGGTTACTGGCAGCGGCAGGCCAGACTTACTTCTGGGTCCACCGGTGGAACCCCTTCTCACCGGTTCTCTAAATTTCACCATCTGGCTCTTGCGAGTAGGTGCGAGCCTGCAGAAACCCACCACTGTCTTCGAGGCTCCATTTTTGGCCGTGATATCCTGCCGGGTCTCTGTTTTTGCTGGCAGAGGGCTGCAGGAGGTCATTGTGGCCAAAAAGAGAGCCCAGGCAGGCCATGCGAAGCTTCCCCGGGCTCCACTTTTGCTGGCAGAGGGTTGTTGGAAGCTGTCACAGCTGAAAATGGAGCCCTGGCAGGCCACGCACAACCCTCCCAAACTCTCTGGCAGAGGCACCACAGGCCAATCTTTCTCTGTTTCCAGGGCGGGTCCCCGGGCCAGATCTAAGCACCCTTTGAGTTGACACCCCTGTCTTAGACCATTTGTCCAGTTAGCTAGTTTTAGCATAGCTGATAACCTGAAGATTATGGTAGAGTTTTGAAGAGTCCAGTGGCATAATTATGTCCTTCTTTATCCCAACATTGATTTGTAGTTTCCTCTCCACACTATTTTTAGTATTCATCACGCATCATTCGTTTGATGTTTTTGTGAACAGCTTTGAGACAAGAAACAAAATTCAGAAACTGCTTTGAACAACAGCGGCAAGAAGATAGGAATGAAGTTCATGGGCAATGAAGCACTGTCCAAGCCTGTTGTTTATATTGGGGGTTTAATTTTTTGCCTGAACAGCTTACTCAGCTGAACGTAAATCCAAACAAAACAAAACAAAAAGTAGGAGGAAGCTACTTCACCTGAAAGAAATATGAGCAGGAATTCATTGGCACAGCATTAAAAAGTTCTGATCTCATCCATCTTTGTACAAAGAATTATTCTGGTAATGTTCATTTTGATTCATTGTGCCCAGTCCAAAATGATAGCGAGTGTGTTCTAAAAAGTGGTGACTTTTGGCAAAGAGGCAACCTAAATAGTTAGACCTGAAAACTGGAAGGTAGATTGACAGTACCAAGTCACTAACTCTGAAAAATAACTGTGCCACCTCTCCACTTTTAATCTTCCCAAGAGTCAATTGGATGCTCTTGAAAAGAATAATTTTCCTCCATCAGAATGATGGAGATTTGAAGGGCAGATAGCAGTTGGAAGATACTCCCTTTAACATACATAGTTATTGTGAACAAAATCTTCTTTCTCTGGATAAAGTTGGATCAGGCCAGGTTTAAAGTATGGATAACCATGGAAGCAGGGGTGGGGTTAAAAAATTGCAGCAACGGGTTTGCTGCCCCATTGCTGGGTGGGCATGGCCATGGTGAGAGGGGGGTGGTTTTTGCCCTCCCCAGGCTCTGGAGGTTCCGGAGCAGTGGTGGGTTTCTGCAGGCTCGCACCTACTCGCAAGAGCCGGTTGGTGAAATTTAGAGAACCGGTGAGAGGGGGTTCCACCGGCATACCTGGAAGTAAATCTGGCCCGCCGCTGCCAGTGACCCAACGGGAAGGGAAGGAAGGAAGAAAGGAAAGAAAGGAAAGGAAGAAAGAAAGAAAGAAAGAAAGAAAGAAAGAAAGAAAGAAAGAAAGAAAGAAAGAAAGAAAGAAAGAAAGAATTTATCATCACAATTGAGTCCAAAATTTTGGTTGCTAAGCAGTTGTTAAATGAGTTTCACCACATTTTAAAAGGTGGCCACTCCCACCCTGTCACATGACTGCCAAGTCATGCCCACAAAATAGGCCACACCTACAGAGTAGGTTCTAAAAAATTTGAAACCCACCACTGCTCCGGAGGCTCCGGAGTGGTGGGTGTGGCCACCCAGGGATGGATTTGGGGTTCGCCGAAGTGAGCAGAATCCTAGCTAGAGGATCACCTGAATCGGTGGGAATCCCCAGCAGCCTACCTCTGCATGGAAGACTCCAGTTTGATGAAGCTAAAACTGTACAAATGGATTCATATTTGGAAGATGCTGAAGAATGTCCCCATAGCATACTATTCTAAACTATAGCTTGGTGCTTCTATTGACAAGGAAGGTTTCCTAGCATTGCTTGACACACACCCACACCCAAATGGTGCACTCCATTGGCCATGGGACTCTGGGAAATGTAATCATATTGCACCTGGAACGCTTATGGTTGTGAAAGTCCATGCTAACATATGAAAAACAATAAGAAACTAGCTTGGTAGAAATTCTGATTCTACATACTCATCAAAGCAATGGAAGATCCATTCAGTTATAGTCCATGGAAGCTGTAAGATCTTGTCTCTCCAATCCCCTCAAGAAAGCAGGACTCTTGAAATAGGGACCGTTTCAAAAGGAACTTTTATTGGACGATAATGGTAACAAGAGATCTAGGCAGGAATTACGTAAATTAAACTAGTGCAGATAGAGCTCCTCCCAAAGTCCAGTATATTGTCAAGCCTATCCTGAAGTGTACAGTTATTATGAGAAACCCAGGCAGAGAAGGTGATAAACGCACAGAGACCTTCCCACAGTAGAAAGTCTCCCAGGCAACTCTGCTGCTCCTCTCCAAAGACAATATCACCGGGCTCCAGCTACGAGCCCCAGACAACATCTTCGCATCTTGCTGTTTGAGGAAGTTGCATAAAATTCTCAGAGACTCTTCCCATCCTGCTTATAATCTTTTTGGACTGTTGCCTGTAACTGTCAGAATAGATACCATGGGTTAATCACATGAAAGCATTATCTCATTCATTCTCCAGTTTGTCTCTCCTTAATGCTTTTGTGCAACCACACTTGATTAGGAAAATAGAGAAAAGAAAGTTTTGCAACCAAGATAAAAAAATCATGTAGCATAAAATGAATACAGTATGATTTATATGTTACTATTGGGTTCAATGGGATATACTCTTGAAGATCACAGCTGAAACTTAGCTGTGATCTTCAAGAGTATATCCCATTGAACCCAATAGTAACATATAAATCATACCATATTCATTTTATGCTACATGATATTTGTGAAAAGTTTTTTTTTTATATTGCAGAACCACTCTCCTACTGGGATCAATGACAATTTTACCACCTTTTTCCATGTAAAAGTTTTAAGAATAAAAACTGACAAACAAGCAACATTCATATGTCTCCATCCCTTAGAAAAATTAACTAAATGTATTGCAAACATATAACCATAAACACTCATATATCACTCAATTTATGTCAGAATATTCATGAACTGGAAGAGGACATAGCAATAGGTCAGCCATTATGGACTGGCTGGAATAGGATGTGGTAACTAGGTCAGCCAATGTATAGGCATGACACCTGAGTCAGCCAGTGGGAACTATTTGATGCCTGAGATATAGAAGATGCAGAACAATTAAAACTCGGACTACATGTCTTCTGAATAGTTTTTATCCCAGAACTATAATTGCACTCAATAATGAACTAAAGGGCCACTATCAATGAGCTATTGGACAGCACTGTTGTGTGAATGCTTGGGTGGTTTAGAAGTGGGGAATTTTTGGTGGATGGGGGGTGTTTGGGGATTGTCATGTGTGTTGGGCCTGGTCTCCAGGTGTTATGTGAATTTCATTGAATGGGTACACTGTGTATACAGTATATGTACAGTGATAATAAAGTAAAACTAAACTAAAAACTAAACTATATGGCACCTGGTTTGAGGCACATTCCTTTCCCCGTCCCAAGGCCCCGAAAGTTACAGCAAAGCAATGCAGGAAATAAAAATAGAAACTTTATACAGAGATCCCTCCAAGCTTTCCACACACACCCCACCACCAGAATGCCAGCGTCCCTATAGAAATATATGGGACCTGACAGAAGCATTCCTCCATGGAAGCCACACATCCCTTTTAAGATGTGGGCAGAGAGCCCGTTTGTTGTAATGGTTAAGGCACCAGAGTAGAAACTGGGTTCCAGTCCTGCGTTAGGCATAGAACCAGCTGGGTGACCTTGAGCCAGTCATACTCTCTCTGCCCTAGGAAGCAGATGACTGCAAACCGCATCCAAAATCTTGCCAAGAAACTCCAAGGACTTGTCCAGGAAGTTGAACCAAACATCAAGATGGATGGCCAGATGGCCAGAAGGGAGGGAGGCAGGAAGCATCCTTGGATTATATATATATGGCAGTAATTTCTCTTATGCAAGAGTCCAAGACTTGAGAACTCTGGATTTAGTATGTCATATGTAGTTGAATTAGACTACTTTCACATTCAGATTCAAATTATTGAAATAAAATAATGTAGGAGGTTTAACATTCTGGACAGCAATCCACAATCCAATATGTTACGGGCAATGGAGCATCAATCATTTTGGAAGAGCAATAGAAGTGATTGAACTCATCAGTGTTTCTAACAAACACACCAGAAACATACAATGCAATGCAACCACTGAGGCTTTGCTGTACAAGATGTCTGAATCTACTTGAAGCTTCTCTTGACATGTTGCCCAGAGAAACCTGCAAAAACACTGGTAGACCATGAAAAAATATATGCAATGTAAGAATTTACAATCATCTGAGACACAACTGTGCACATTGGAATTGTCATACTTTCATACATGAAAACGTAAGATTATCTGATGCTGGGAAAGGTAGAAGAAAAGAGAAGAGAATGACCAGGAGCAAGAAGAATGAGCTCAATTACAGTGGCAATGGGGACACCAGTGTCTGGGTTCCAAATAGCATCTGATCCATTGAAAGTTCAAGATCCTGCCACAACACCCACAAGTTCATCAACTGGTCCAAGCTTCCACTGCTATGAAGACAGAGTACACCCACCCAGTTCCGGCCAGGTACAGAGACAAAGGATGACCTTGAGTTTCTAAGAAGAATGTTATTATGGCTATGTATCACCCAACTCCATATAATCCCCCCTATGATTTTCCCACAGTAGAAAGTGTGACAAACCTGAAGTCCAAAAAGAAAAGATGGCTTGCAGGCATGACATGGAGATTGAAGGATTGGGCAGGAGACAGATCATCATGGATAAAATCTATCTGTGTGGTTGCTATGAGTCAACTCCCAATTGATAGCAGATGATGAATCAGTCAATCAATAAAAATGATCTTTCCAATGACATCTCTGATTCAGAAAGAAATGTTTTCCCCTGTGCATAGTATTTGCATCAGTAATGAACCTCATCTACAGACAGAAGCACTGATGATCACTGCAGATAAATTGTAGGATGTTCAAGAATAATAAATAAGGTTGAGATCTTGGCTGCTCTGCCAAATACTTCAGATGTTGATGCTCACTTCAGGTTTTCGTACAGAAACACGCAAAAACTGTAGGAAATGCTGAAACTAATTTTGGCACAAACTAGCTAACACTTTGTGCGTACTTTTCTTTCATAGCTAGGTTTGAGCATCTGAAAATGAATTTGCTTCTTGCTTTGTTTATTATTTGTTTATTAAGGCCACCCATCTATGCAACAAAATTCTGGTGGCAAACATATAGTATAAAACATCAACAGTTGAAACACACACACATACCTCCACTGAAGTCCCCTCATTGAAAATCTCAAAGACACCTATATGCCATACATCCTGCTGGAATCCCATACCTAACAGTCTGGCCCTAATGCCCAAAGGAAGAACTAGATCTTCATGGCTTTCTGAAAGGCAAACAAATTTGGGGGCTTCTGTATCTCATCCTCACATCCTGGTTATTATGGCGCAAAGATGCCTCATTAAACTATTTGTTGGGACCGATTATAATTATAAGCCTGCATTTCAATATCACACTGTTGATGAGGCAGACTAATGCTGGGCTAAAATAATAATAATAATAATAATAATAATAATAATAATAATAATAATAATAATAATAATAATAATAATAATAATAATAATAATAATAATAATAATAATTTTAATACTTATAAACCGCTCCCTCTCCCCATAGGGACTCGGGGCGGTGCACAGGTAGAATAAAAACAATAAATACATACAAACATTCCTTAAAAACAAATTAAACCTAACCTGCGCTAAAATTTCCCATTAAAACTGAACTATACTAAAACTACCCAGTAAAACCCCAAAGACAGAGAGACTATCCTAGGCAGAAAAGATGAGTTTTTAATTTAAGACGGAAGGAGCGGAGGTCCGTGGTCGTCCTAATATCGGGGGGAAGGTCGTTCCAGAGGGCCGGGCCCGCCACAGAGATAGCCCTTCCCCTGGGTGTCGCCCGCTGACAGTGTCTAGTGGACGGCACCCGGAGAAGTCCCTCTCTGTGGGAGCGAATCGGCCGTGAGGATGTATGAGGCAGGATCCGATCCCGCAGGTAGCTAGGTCCCGAGCCATGGAGCGCTTTAAAGATGATAATTAACACCTTGAAGCGCACCCGAAAGACGACAGGTAGCCAGTGCAGCTCGCGCAAGAGCGGTGTTACATGGGTAAACCTGGCGGTTCCCATAATTGCTCACGCGGCTGCGTTCTGGATTAGCTGAAGCCTTCGGGTGCACCTCAAGGGGAGCCCCATGTAGAGAGAGTTACAATAGTCCAGTCGGGATGTCACGAGCGCATGAGTGACTGTGCGAAGGGCATCCCGATCCAATAGGGGGCGCAATTGGCGAACCAGGCGAACCTGGTAAAACGCCCTCCTGGCCACGGCTGTCACTTGATCTTCCATGGACAGCCGGGCATCCAGGAGGACACCCAAATTGCGCGCCTCATCCACAGGGGCAAGATGTTCGCCCCCTATGGCCAGCGATGGAGTGAGCTGGTTGAATCGGGCAGCCGGAAACCACAGCCTCTCGGTCTTGGTCAGGTTGAGCCTGAGTCCGTTCCTTCCCATCCAGATCCGCACGGCTTCCAGACACTGGCACATCACCGCTACGGCATCGTTGGGGTGGTTTGGGGTAGATATATACAACTGACTGTCATCAACGTATAGATGGTACTCTACCCCAAAACCACGGATGATCTCACCCAGCAGCTTCATATATGTGTTAAACAGGAGAGGCGAGAGGACCGACCCCTGAGGCACCCCACATGTGAGTGGTCTCGAGGTCGACCTCTGCCCCCCTGCCAACACAAATTGCGATCGGCCAGAGAGGTAGGAGGAGAACCACCGTAAAACGGTGCCTCCCACCCCCAACCCCCCCAGCCGATGCAATAAGATACCATGGTCGATGGTATCGAAAGCCGCCGAGAGGTCTAATAGGACCAGGATGGAGGAACAACCCCCATCTCTGGCCCTCCAGAGATCATCAACCAACGCGACCAATGCCGTCTCGGTGCTATGCCTGGGCCGAAAGCCGGACTGGCGCGGATCTAGATAGTCAACTTCCTCCAGGTGACGGGGAAACTGTTGTGCCACCACACTCTCAACAACCTTCGCCAAAAAGGGAAGGTTGGAGACTGGACGGTAGTTGTTTAAAACCTTCGCCAAAAAGGGAAGGTTGGAGACTGGACGGTAGTTGTTTAAAAGAGCTGGATCCAAGGAGGGCTTCTTAAGGAGGGGCCTCACCATAGCTTCTTTTAGGGAAGCAGGCAAGGAACCCTCACTTAAAGATGCGTTGACAACCTCCTGGAGCCAGCCTCGTGTCACCTCCCAGGATGCCAGTACAAGCCAGGAGGGGCACGGGTCCAATAAACATGTGGTGGCTCGCAGTCGCCCACGTAACCTGTCCATATCTTCGGAAGTAACGGAGTCAAACTCCTCCCAAACAAGATCTGTCTCGTGGCATCTCACTGGGCCATCAATGGAGGGTAGCCCGTTCTGTATCTGAGCGGTTTTCTCCTGCAGAAAAATCACAAATTCCTCTGCTCTACCCTGTAGCGGGGCTTCCCGCACCCTTTGTTGAAGCAGGGAGCGGGTCACCCTAAACAGGGCGGCAGGGTGGTTTTCTGCAGATGCTATGAGAGTAGCACAATGATGGCGTTTGGCCACTCTCAGCGCCACAATGTAAGTCCGTAAATGGGCTCTTACCTGTGTCCGGTCAGATTCAGATCGGGAAGACCTCCATCTTCTCTCTAGGCATCTCTTGCGGCGTTTCATCACCCGCAGCTCCTCGGTAAACCAAGGAGCCAGGGTGGTTCGCCGCCGCAAGAGAGGCCGCAAGGGCGCGACCCGATCCAAGGCTCCCACGGCCGCACTATTCCATGCGGCCGTGAGGTCCTCCATCAGGGCACGGGTCAGGGGTACAGGAAATGGCCCAAGCGCCGTCTGGAACCTATCCGGGTCCATCAGGCGTCTGGGGCGGTACCAGATTGGAGACTCTGGTTCCGCCTCCCCGCGGAGGGGAGCAGCGGTCGGAAAGTCCAGCATGAAACTAGTCTTTTCTACCCTAGGCTAGCAGAAAACCCTTTTTGCACTCTATGTCAATACAAACACTCTAGATTACATGGAGGGGCAATCTGCAGAGGTTGGTGATTTGCTGGGCTTTATTTGACCCATTGTAGAACTACTTCTGGCCACAGACAGTTTGCTGCAATAGCAAGAAGAAACAGAAAGTCAATTTCTTCCCATTATTATCTTCTTCTTTGGGCCTGAGAATATCAACCACATGGAAGGCTAATTGAGGGACTTCCAGGAAGTCAATACTCTCCCAGGGTCACAAAATCAAGAAGGAAAAAAATCTGCAAGAACCCACATGGCAACCTCTTCTCTAGGGGTGGGATTAAGACAGTTTGGACCAGTTTGGGTGAACAGGATGCTAACTTTACATCTGGTTCACTGAACCAATACTTGCATGGACTGGCTGGCCCTGCCCACCCCACGCCGCCCTCCCAAGGGTCTCCACGCAGCCTATTTTGGATGCCGGGTAAGTGCTCTGGGAGGGCAAAAACTGGGCCTCCCAAAAGTTCTGGAAGTTTGGAAACAGGCCTGTTTCCGGCTTCCGGAGGGCCTCTGGAGCCTAGGGGAGACCATTTTCACCATCCAGGAGGCTCGAGGACAATCTCCGGAGCCTATGGAGGGCAAAATCGCTTCCCCACCATGGTGCAGAAGACCAATGCCCACTATGGCCACGCCCACCCAGCAACCGGGAAAAGAACCGCTTGCTAAAATTTTTGAATGCCATCCTTGTTCTCTCTCGTGCAGAAGAGGGGACTTCAGTTTTTCCCGGAGGTTTTTAAAAGTTTGATATACACAGCAATACGGAGAGGATGATCTTCCTAGGAACTTTTAAAACTTCTAAAAATACTGCATGATTTTCAGTACCCAGAATAGGATTAAAGGGCTGAGGCTTGGGAGGCCACACGGTGCCACACAAATCTGGAGGCTCATCACAAAGGATAAGCTTTGAGCAGGTCCTCCAACAGAGCATCAGATATTTGGAGCAGCAATTTGGTGGTTCATTTCCTGCTAGTGGGTGGGAAGGGCAGCAGGGATGCCCTTTATCTTACAGTGTATGCAGACGGTAATACGTTTGCAATTATGACTTTTCCTCCTATCTTTGAGTCAGGGGAATGTGAGGACAGCTCTTTTCCTTTCAACATATTTTCCTCCAGACTCAAGAATGGGCAGAAAGGTTTTAACTGGTTCAGTGAACCAATTTAAATCATCCCTACCGGTTCGCCTGAACCGGTCTGAACCGGTTGAATTTCATCCCTGGCTTCCTCCCTTCCAAAGATATATATTGACCTTGGTCATAAAGAATCAGCAATTTCAAATGTTCAAATGAGAGTGGATTGAATTTAACACAGAAAAAAAAAAGGTTGCTATGCAGACAATGCCAGAAAATTCTGCATAACTGCAGAATTTTATAGTTGTTTTGATCCTAGTTTCCAATGATGCTCAGTTTCATGTTAAAGAAAAAATTTAACGTGGGAAGTTACATGCTCAAGTTACTTTGGGGGACTTGTCCCATAGCAGGCAGTACTAAGACCAGTACATATTGACTTCACAGTTGAATAGTCAGGAAACATGCCCTGCATATGGAAACATCCCCGTTTAATCCCTAATATTCCCAGTTAATGTTTTTTCAGTAATGGGGTAGAGGGAGAGAGAAAAAAACTTCCGGTGGGAATTTCATAGGGCTGGTGCATTTTAACATCAATAACGCTACTGTAACCTAAATGGAATATAATTTGATATAAGGGTCCCTGTAAGTTCATTAAAATGGTGACATCTGGTATGCTAAATCATTTCTGGAATGAGAATTAGTGAATGCAAGAGAAGTTCATATTTTACAAAGTATGTATTTCTCCATGTAGGGACTTATTTCATATAGAAAATGTAGAGCAGTGATGGTGAACTTTTTCAGCACCGAGTGCCCAAACCAGAACCTGTGTACATGGGTATGCATCTGTGCATGCCAGAGCACCAAAAACCCGAAGACCAGCTGGCCGGCGGGCACCTGCCTGGTTTTTTTGGCCATTTTTCGGGCCATTTTCAGGCTGTTTTCAGGCCATTTGGGGCTTATCTTTCAGCCATTTTCAGGCCCACAAACAGCTCAAAAAACCAGCCCAAAAATGGCCCAAAACAGCCTGCAAACAACCCAGAAAACAGCCTGGTTTGGGGTGGGGTTTTGGCCATTTTCAAGTCATTTTCTGGCGCTCCAGCGCCCACAAAGACCAGTTGGCGAGAGCTCTGCATGCCACTGGCATGTGTGCCATAGGTTCACCATCCCTGGTATAGAGGTATACATGTATTGTTGCATTTAAACCCAGCTTTTTTCTGAAAATTCAAGGATATCTAAGGGTCTCTCTACATTTATCCCCGAATATACCTCTTGAATGTACAGGTCGGGGTAAGAGGAAGGAGATGAACTGAAATGAACTCAATAAATTGAGTAGGATTTGAATGGCTCTCTTGTACTAGCATTGGCACTGATTGCACAGCCCTCTTTTGTTTAAATCAAACTACATATTATATAGCTTGTTCTCTGGCATTGGTCCAACAATACAATAATGATGCAAACTGGTTTTCAAAGAGCTGTGTATATAGAGCCATACTTGGTCAAACTTGAATCTGGTGATGATGTCCATATTCATGTTGCTTTCCTGGCAACAAAATGGAACTGGTTCACCGTTGTTGTCTCCCAGAGTATTTTTATAACTTTTCATGAATCTAACAACTGGGATTTCCTGGTGATTTTATTCAAACACTAACCAGGACTGGCTCTGCTTAATTTTATTGAGATCACCCAAGGCTAGATTACCATCTGTACACACACTTGATTCAATTAGGTGTTGCGTATTGAGATGAACATTTGTGGTAGTACTTGTCTTTCATGATATTTATTTATTTATTTATTTATTTTTCACATTTATAACCCGCACCCATCTCACCATAAAGAGACTCGGGGCGGCGAACAGAGATATGTTGCATACACTGATGTAAACACAATTGGATAAAATGAAGAACATAAAATAAGTTCCCAATAGACTCATAGAGTGTTGTTCTAAAGTACTAGCTTCTAAGCCGCATTCCAGAAATTTTCAGAATTCCTCAGAGACATATTAGGACTTCTCCAATTAGAAAATTTGTAATAATATAGCAACCTTCACTGATAGATATTTTGTCCATCATCTACAATTTGGAATTGAATGAATATGTTGTTGAAATATGCTTTGAAGTTGAGAAGGTCTCCTCTGGACAACTAACGAGAAGATTGTTTCATATATTGGAGAAATTGAATGTGTAAGTATGAAAATCCATCCAAACTTTTTTATAATCTGTATACATTTTGCAGCAAATGCAGAGATGCCTTAGTAGTCAAGCCAATATATAAAGATTTCATGGAAAGCAATAAGTTTAAAAGCTACTGTCTTCAAGTAAGGGTGAAGAATGTTGAAACAGTCATGACACATAACTCATCACCTTACCTTCTGTAGGTTAGGAGGGCATTTGATGGAGTTCTAAAGGATTTAACTGACATTATTCAACCCATGATGGGTAGGCTGAAAAGATTTAAGGATGGCAATGAAGCAGCAATTCTCCCAGAGGCAAATATATCACATTCCCACTCTTTAAATCAGAGTTTTTCAAATTCTATTCCACAGAAACACAGGATTCCATAGGAGCCTAATGGGGTTCTACGAATATCTATCAGCCAAAAAACAAACACTTGTTCAAACACATCCAAGTTTCTATCGCCAGAGTTTTATCAGGAATTCTGGGATTTGTTTCTTTTTAACTAACAGATCTGCCACTTGGGAAAAAAATGAAAAATCTCTATTTTAATTCTGTCAAAAAGGGTTTTAGAAAAACATTTCTATCCCTTTTGGAGTTGCAAAGATGGGAATGAAAGCAAAAGACCTAACGAGGCAGCAATTCCCATTTCCACTTTTAAAACGAACCCCGCCCTTGAAAAAGAAACTGAGACTATGGGCATTTTCCTGCAAAGCCTATAATAGCAATTGCAATAGCACTTAGATGTATATACTGCTGCACGGTCCTTACTACTCTTAAGTGGTTTACGGAGTCAGCCTATTGCCCCCAACCTCAGAAGGATGGAATGCCGAGTCAACCTTAAGGTGGTCAGAATTGAACTGCGGGCAGTCGACAGAGTTATCCTGCAATACTGCATTCTAACCACTGCTCCATATTGACTCCTGAAATATTCGGATGCTGGCAGAGTAAATGTGATCCACGGGCTAAATATGGCACCTTTAATTCCTTTCTATCCTAAAGGGAGACCAAAAAATTCACCTCATTAACATCACACACAGGGCTTTTGAATGAGCAGGGTGTAAGTTTCTCATAAAGTAAACTTTTTGTCCTTGGCTGACATCCATTTTGTCTGTATAAAAAACTAATCTTTAGTCTAGAGGTAACTATAGTGTTACAAATTATGAGCTGCATTTTTAAAGGGGAGAGAATCTATAATGAGATTCAGCATGGTAAAGAAGTTGAGATATATCAAAGGTGAGTTCACACCATAGAACCATACCATTCAGTGCAACTATTGTAAATTAATGGTGTCCTATCAAAAATGATAAATTTTATTGAGTAGCATCATAGATCCTGAAGCCAGATCGGTTGCATAGTCATGTGATAACAGAAGATTAATGTTTTCTGCATAGATCATCTTGAATTTTGCTCTTTGTGAGTTATTGAACAATTTACCCTTTTTCTTTTTGAGTTTTATCAAAGCTATTGGACATAATCCATTCTTTATTTAAAGAAACAAGCGTTGAGCTATTATTCACTGAATATGCTTCTTTTACAAATTTCCAGAATTACGTTTAACACAGTTTGTGCCTAGAATATAGTATAATTAATCACTGAGGGTTTAGCCAAGACAAATCAGAGTATCACACCTTCACTAATGTGTTCTGAAGTTCTTTCTCACAAACAGATCTAACTGTCAGAAAGGACTCCATTCTTCTATTCTTCTTACAACATCATACACAAAAAATAAATAGCCGTGATAAACGAAGGCTTACATTTTACCGTGTATAGAGCAAAGTGGTCATTTTGTTCTGGAATTTTTGCTCAGAAGAACAGTAAATCCTTTTTTTTCCTTATATTTCTTCATCTCCCTCATTCATCCTTTCTATGAACATCTGCAACAATACATGTTAAAATTGGCATCCATATAGTAATATTTGTTTGGGACAGACATAACAAAAGATAAAGGGCAAGGTATTATCTTCCTGCCAGTATTCTCTATTCAAAATATGTACTGTACTTCAGGCTGTTGTGGCCCACCAGCGTCCAGGAGAGCTAGCAGCAGAGTCGGACAGTGAGGAGGTTAGGGGCCAGTCCTGGAGGCTGGGAAAGCTCGGTTAAGGGCTCTGAGTTGGAGGCAGAGACAGGGCCGAGGCCATCTGGCAGTGATCAGGTGCCTATGGAGCTAGACAGCAGTGAGGCAGAGGAACAGCTAGAGCCTGTTCCCTGCATGCGCAGAGCTGCCAAAAGAAAAGAACAACTCAGAAATTAGGGTAGACTTGGGAAGGTGGAAGATGACTGGCCCCTCCCATAGGAAATAAAAGAGGTGCAAAAGGGGTTGCAGGAAACAATTCATTCGTTCGGTCGTTAGATTTGTTTCAGGGGTGTAAAGATCTATCTGTGAATATCAGAGACTCTGCTCAGTCTTTCCTTGCACAGCACCTCATTTGGAAAATATTTATATGCTTTCCAAGATAGATAAGGTCTGTAGTCATAAATATTCCTTTGAAAGGCTGTTTGCCAGGAATTCACATTTGTTTAATAAAAGGGAGTTTGTCAGAAGCAGGACTCAGCCTCGTGCTTTCTGGGGAAGCCTAGGTCAGAACACAGGCCAAAACTAGATTTACAATCTATGTACTATTCTGGTTTTCCCAAAATTTCTTTCTACTTTTTCTAACCAAACAAGATTTCTATCTGGAACAACATCTATAAAAACAGAATGGGAGAAGGTTTGCTTCTCAAAAGCAAAACTAAACACCACTTCAGAGAAACAGTGCTAGTTCCTGATTTTGGAAGATAAAATTTCAGTAGGAGTCTCAAATTAAGATCATTTTGTGGTTGACACCATCTATTTCGTCATCTCCTATCTATCCCTGTCTCTTTTGCCAAGCTCAGCCTATCCTAATTTACAGATTGGGCCAGAGCAACAAGGAGGCAATTTTTTCATCTTCTCATGTCCCATTTTACTGTTTATGCTACAAGTTCAGGTAACTGGTAGCAACCAATACAGAGTTTGTCAGTGGCTCTCATATAGACTTATAAAAGACTTATAGAATTCTTTATTGGCCAAGTGTGATTGGACACACAAGGAATTTATCTTTGGTGCATATGCTCTCAGTGTACTAAGAGAATAAAATATATTCATCAAGAATAAAAAAATACAACACTTAGTGATAGTCAAGGTTATTAATAAACTATCGAATCATACTAGGAAACAAAACAATATAAATTGAAAGATACAAGCAACATAGTTATCGTCATACATGGGGAGAGATAGATACTAGGAAGGAAGAGAAGAAGAATAGTAATACATTCTTAATAAATTATTGACAGTGTTGTGGAAATTAGTTGTTAAGCAGAGTGATGGCATTGAGGGAAAAACTGTCCTTGTGTCTACTTGTTCTGGTGTGCAGTGCCCTATAGGGCGAGAAGTTGAAACAATTTATGTCCAGGATATGAGGGGTCTGTAGATATTTTCACAGCCCTGTTTTGGACTCATGAAGTATACAGGTCTTCAATGGAAGGCAGGCTGGTAGCAATTGTTTTTTCTGCGGTTCTAATTATCCGTCGAAGTCTATGTTGTATTGTTTGGTTGCAGAGCCACACCAGACAGTTATGGAGGTGCAGATGACAGACTCAATAATTCCTCCATAAAACTGAATCAGCAGCTCCTTGGGCAGTTTGAGTTTGCTGAGTTGGCGCAGAAAGAACATTCTTTGTTGTGCTTTTTTTGATGTCAAAAAAGTACAAGGATCCAACAGTATCAAACCATGATTTAGGTTGTGGTTACAGAATCTATGCTGTAGGATAGTGTTGTGTCCTCGACCTGCGACCGGTCTCAACTTACAACCGGCCGCAGGTCTTCCAGGCTGCCGCTTTGAAGCCATGGAGACAGGCTGTAGCAAGCCGGCTAACCGACAGACGCGCCTGATTGGCTGAGGCGCGCCTGGCGGGAAGCCGGCTCTTGCCGCAGCCTGATTGGCTTCCCATTTGACAGCTCCATATATAAAGAGCTGTCAAACGCGGGAGCCCCTGTCTACCGCGCCTATGATTTCTCCTACACTGTTTTCCTGTCTGCTGCTGAATTTCAATAAAGCTGCCTTATTCGAGCAAACCTGGTCTGAACCCTCTCTTTACTTCAAGCTTCAACAGATAGTGGTGGGGACGATGATAATTTTGCATTGGGACCATGTGTGCCAAAATCACTGGTTTCAAACTCAGAAATAAATATGATTGTGCAATGTTTTTGACAACTAAATAGGCAAATGTCATAAGACCCTGTAAAAATGTTTTAAAAATAAGATTGGAATTTCACGGATGTGAATGCTGAGGACCTCAAATAAAACAAAATTGGCATTTCCTAAACTAACTTAACCTCTTTTCCCTTTTTAGTGAAAAAAACAACCTATATATTTTTTGCTTTCTGCATTTAAAACAGCTCTTCTGCCTGCTATCATTAGCTCCATCTCTACATAGATCCAAAACTACCTGTATTCCAGTTCTCTGTTCCAATATGACAGAAAGGGCACCTTATTTGAGCTTGGGGCAGCATTTCAACTTCCCAACTTATTTTATTTCTGCTGAGGGATCTGCAGAGGCCATAGCAATGAACCAAAGATGCCCTTGAATAAGATGAAGCTGAAACATTCAGCACAATTGCAATTTTATTAAAGGAGTCCAAGGTTTGTAGGGAAATAAGTCCACTGAAAATGTAAATGATTTGCAAGTTGCAATAATGAAAGTCAAGGAGCACAGTGAAAGGTATCACTAAGATTAAATGTAAAAGACTCCAAATTAATAACGATAGGTACAGAAACCAATTTAGAACCAACAATGAAGATATTGAACTAGTGCAGGGGTATCCAACCTTTGCAACTTTAAGTCTGAAGGACTTCAGCTCCCAGACTTCTCCAGCCAGCTTTGCACTTGGCGGGCTAGCAGTGAAAACCTTGAAAAAGATGCTGTGATGTGACTATACCTACAAAGATCAAAACTGTGCAGCCATTTTCTCTCTCTCTGTGACTCTCTATCGAAGTGAAAGTTGGACTTTGAAGCGGCAGGATGGATAGATTGTTGATGCTTTTGAGCATTGGTGTTAGAAGAGACTTCTGAGAATCCCACGGATAGCCAAATAAAGAAGCAAATGGATCAAAGAACAAGTCATTTCAGAGTTCTTACTCAAGGCATGAGTGGCCAAGCTCAAATTATTATACTTCATTGGCATTCTGTGAAGACGTAACTCTGTTGATAAGACTAAATAGTGCTAGAAAAGTTAGTGGATGGCCAACATAAGGCAGCTGGACTCAATTTGAGCATTGATGGTTGTCTATTAGAAGACCTGAAGAACTAGGTTGGAAACAGATTCCCCTGGAGAAAATCTATGTATGTGGGCCATTAAGAGTCAACATCAACTTGTTGGCACATAATCAATCAATAAATCAATCAGTCAAGTCCACTGAACCAAGAAAATTAAAAAGCACACACAAAACGTTTTGCAACATAAATTTGGTGACACAATTTGGAGAGGAGAGCAATTTAGAGCTGGATATTGCCACCCACATTGTACCACTTCCTGGACCTTTTATGCAAGAAAGCACAACTGATGTAGGAGAAAAAGTCAATAAATTATTTTAGGCATTTGAATTATATTTGACATAAAATAAATGTAAATATGCCCAGCTACTATTTTAAAGATAAAGGGGCTGAACTTACCTGACACTCTTCAACTGGAAGACTATCAATATTAATTCAGTAAAGCATCAGAGAGGGGGGAATATATAAGTTTAGTGTTTCCCAAGGTTGACTTTGCCGGTAACATTTATAAAATATTGAATGAAGCAGGGAAAAATGGTGCAGATGTCAATTTGGTAACTTTTTTTTTTAGTTCCCCTTGAAAGCAGCTGCCATAAATCTTGGATGAAGCCAAGTATAAGACTGGGGATTTTGATCTTCAATGCAGTCTTTTCTATCTTTCTCAAAGTAAATGATCCTGATGGAGTTAGAACTAAGCAGCCTGACCTCTCTTCTGTGAGCTACCTATCCAATGAATCACCCATTTTTATCAGCAATAGTAAGGCAGCAATTTTGTCCACCCATAATTGGATTCCCCCTCCGCCCCCATTATGGGAAGGTATTATGGAAGGCTGTTAAAAACATTGAACTTGTCAAATAGAAAGCTAACAGCCCAGGTTTGAGACGGAGCCCTTTGCGACTGAGTGAACGCCTGTTACTTTCTCCAGCTCCTTCTCGCCTACAGTTGAAAGCATGCAAATGCAAGTAGATAAATAGGTACCACTTTGGTGGAAGGGTAACAGCGTTTCATGCCTCTTTGGTGTGTACTCATGCTGGCTACGTGGCCACAGACATGTCTTCGGAACAACGCTGGCTCCCTCAGCTAAGAAATGGAGATAAGCATCACCCCCTGGAGTCAGACATGACGGGAGAGGAGAAATCTTTACTTTTATATTTATAAATATAAAGTTATTTTCTCCATTTCATTTTGTACCAACTTCTATTTCAGGTAGGAAAGAACAGACCAGACCTTACTCTTTTTTTGTTGCTTTCTTGAATAGAAGAATCCAATGGATAAGTATGTTTTTATTGTGACTTTGTTGGCACTGAACAAAACAGTCTCTTTCCCTTTGGGAGTATTGGCAACAAAAGCCATATATTCTACTTTCTATTTCTTCCGTTGAAGCTATCCAGTCTCCCTTACAAGTTCCAGGGAGTTTATTACTTATAGAGATATAGACCATTATCCAAAATTTCTACTGTCTCAGAAATTTTATCTTTTTTAGAAGTGAACAAGAAGTGATCAGGAGCACCTCAATTTCTCTAGTGCCATGGTACTAGCTGCTTGAGAATAGTTAAGTTCTCTTCAGGTCCTTCCTCCCCATTATTCATTTATTTGTACATGTGATTTATCTACTGCTTGAAATCTGCCGGTCTCTAGAATTTGCATGTTAGTTTTAGGTAACTTTTAGATTAGTTTTAACTAGTGTGAACTAGCCCAGGAAGAATGGGATGGGGAAACAAACTGATTGATTCTGTGCCATCAAGTCATTTTCAATTCCTCTTCTCCATAACAACTTGGACTTTCAGTTAGAAGTTTCACCAAAGTTCAGAGACATCAAAAAAGTCTTCCTATCCTGCTTCTTCAAAGTTCAACTTTTGCCTTCACAGAGTGTCACAGGGGATACTGTGGCTTGCAAATCAGTCGTGGGAATCACATTTTTTTACTACCAATTCTCTGGGTGTGGCATGACCTGGTGTGCATGGCTTGATGGACATGACAGGGGAAGGATACTGCAAAATCCCCATTCCCTCCCAATCATCTGGGACTCAGGAGGCACAGAATAGATGTGGCTGGGGCCAGTCAGAGGTGGTATTTACTGGTTCTCTGAACTACTCAAAATTTCCACTACCGGTTCTCCAGAACTGGTCAGAACCTGCTGAATACCATCTCCAATATGATACTAATTAATGGAAAGCAAACACCGCTATATTTCTTCTTTTAGTAAGCCCTCTGCAGTGATGGAGTAACCTCTGTCTATACGAAAAGGTGTTTAACCAACTCTGGCACTTTTCACTACACTGAGTTTTTCTCATGGATAGGGAACAAATTGCACCTATACTTTTCAGTTCATTATACATACATACATGCATGCATGCATGCATGCATGCATACATACTGCAAGAATGCATTGATTTAATAGCACTTTCTGACTGATTATGTGCCATCAAATCAATATTGACTCTTAGGACAATCAGTCTGCATCCAGTCCCTCAGGTCTTCCAATGGTTTACATATTGATGCTATAACGGAGTCCATTCCCCTTATTTATTTATTTTATTTATACATTTCTGTATCTTGCTGCTGGTTGTCCACTTTTTCTCTTTTCTTGTCCCTTTCTCTGCTTTCTCAAGAAAGCTAGGTCTCTGCTTATTGTGTCCAAAATATGAGGATTTAGCTTCCTCGCACACAATCTCATGCATCTAGATAACCAGAGTACGTTAGTTTTTTTTTTTTGAAGATTGTTGACATAGTAAGAAGAGAAAGTAAGCTAAAATTCTGACTTAATCACAAACAAGCAACATGCTGGTAAAGGATGCTCATTCAATCCCTCTTGGCTCCCCTGCCAGCAGGAGTGGCTAAATAAATTCCGAAAACATAGTCATTTATTTTTATGTCTAAATCAGGAACCATTTGTCTCCAAACACTCAGCACCACAGGCCACAGATAAATAGAGGCTTGTGATTCTGAGAGACAAACAGACCAACCTTTTCCTGTTCTACAAAAATACGAATCGTATGAATAATAATATGAAAAGAAAGTATCCAAATACAACCATGATTGTACGGTGAAATCCTACAAAATTGTTAGGAATTCTTCACTTTTCCCACAACTTTAAGAGTTCTCGTGTTCCCTTTGTATAACATATTGTATAACATATTATTATTCATACGATTTTGTATAAGAGAAGCTCTTTTAGTTCCTGTGTTTTTTAGAAAACCTGTGGAATGATGATATCACAAGCGCTTTTTAAATTGCTACGAAGCTATAAAACATCTGAGTGCTTTCCATTTGTGCCACATCACCTCCAAAGGGAGTCACGAGTCTGAACAAAATAAACATAAATACAGGCAAAGGTTGCCTTCGTTTCCCAGAAAATGCCGGATGTTTGTAAAAGAGAGAGAAGGGGAGGGGGTCTTATTAAGTGCTAATGATTTTATCCTGCATCCTTTTCTGAACCTCAAGGCAATTACTGCCAAGATAGATACAGCAAATAAAGCATCCTGTCATTGGAGAACAGCAGTAAAATTAGTTGTCACGAGGATGCGATGCACGTGCCACGCGAGAAGTGGGGGAGCTCCAAGCAGAGACATTTCATGTGGTGAACTTGGCTTTCAATCATCACAAAGAGAACAATCTACCACAGCTCCATGGAAAAAAGGTATCCTGTTGAGTCCTCGACTTGCAACCGGTCCCGACCTACGACCGGCCGCAGGTCTTCCACTCTTCCCCCTAGGGCCATGGCAACAGCCAGTAACTAATCTCTAACTGCCAGCCGCGCCTGATTGGCTCAGACGCGGCTGGCGGGAATTAGGTCCGGGAGATCCCTGTTTGGTTCCCCGTTTGACAGCTCACGTATAAGTAGCTGTCAAATGGGGAAGCCCCTGTCTACCGCATTTTGTCCGCCTGTAAATATTCTCCGCTGTTTTACCTTGACTTGTGAATAAACGCATTCTGTTTGACTAGCCTGTGTCCAGACTCCCTCTCTACCTCAGAACCTAACATATCCTGTTTATCATTCTTTTTGGGGTGGAGGCAGGGGCGGGCTTTAAAATGTTTAGCAAGAGGTTCTCTGGGTGGGCGTGTCCTAACCAGCCTCCTGCACCACAGCAGGGGGGGGGGGTATTTTTGCCCTTCCCGGGCTCTGGCGGCTTTTTTCGAGCCTCTGGGAGGGCAAAAACAGGCTCCCCAGGCTCCGAAGGCGAGAGTGAGAAACGAGCCCATTTCTGGCCTTCCCAAATTTCTGATAGGCTTGTTTTTCGCCCTCCCGGAGCCACCACACACGCCCTGCACTTCCCTGCATTTAAAATGGGCTGTGTGGGGATTCCTGGGAGGGGAGGAAAGGGATGGGTGGGGCCAGCCAGGAGTGGGATTTGGGGGTTCTCCAAACTGCACTGAATCTTAGCTAGAGGTTCTCCTGAAACCCTGTGAACCCCCAGCAGCCCACCCAGGTAGAGAGGTGTCCACCTTGTAATTTAATCATTTGTCTTGGCTTCCATTTTCAATGCTTTTTAGAGTGTGGTTTGCTTCTTTAAATGGTGTTCCATATTCTGGGCCTCTGTCAACTGATTAAAACAGCGTAGTAAATAAAAGTGAGCCTTTGGGAGACACATTTTATCAGATGAGTGACATCCCAAGAAGGTTTTCAATGTGAAAATGGCAATGTTGAATTATTTTGGCAGCTAAAACGTGAGCCAGGTGAATGGTCTCTTATCTGACAAAATGTCCTCCAAGCCACATCTATAATGCAGTTTTCCTGTAAGTGAAGGAGGAAGGGGAAAAAAGGATAGGCCAAGAATCACAGTGAGTATATGGCATGTGTGTGCATGCTCATCTGTGTATGAATAGGGAAAGAGCTCACTCATATTTTCATTTATTTAAAAGTCTTCTGACTCCATGCTGGCTGGGGAATTTGGGGAGTTGAAGTTCACCTGTCTTAAAGTTGTCAAGATTAAGAAAACTGAGATTTGACTTCCGCTTCCGCCGACTTCCGCTTCCGCCCTCCAACGGCGACGGATGGGTCCTTGACTCGTCCGCCGCTTTGTCCTTTTTTCTGCCCCCCCCCACGGGGGCGAGACGCCCCATCTTGGGGGTCTCCCGTAGGGTTGGCTTGCTAGGGACGCCCCCTTCCCACGGCGGTGGGAAAGCGACCCTTGTCTTCAGCCTAGGTGACGAAAGGCTGGCTGCAGGGGGGAGACGCCTGTCTCCACTTTCGCCAATGGAGAACGGAAAAGCTGCTTAATTTTGGAGTGAGCCAGACGTCCGGGTCGGAAGGCTCTCCCGAGGCTCGGCTGCAAGGTGAAGAGTGAGTGTGCTTTTATCTGCTATTTTATCTCCGATGGCAGCGCTGGACTAAAAAGCTTGGAAGGGGGTGTTTTTTTCGTTAAACCCCCCCTCGGATTTAAAGCGGCGCTTTGAAATGGTTCCTCATTGCGAGGGACGGATTTTTCTCTATGCAGTTTGCCTGGAACTTAGTGAAAGCGAGTGAAAGTGATCTGCGGCTTGCAACAATGTTTCTAAGTTCGATTGGCTTGTTACAACTTATTTCTTTGTTACTTTTTCCGGCTGGCTCCCAGCTTGGGCGGTGGAAGATGGCTTCTCTCCGCTCCTGAATGACTATTTTATTTATGGAAAACTACCAGCATCTTCTTGTAATTTGGACTTCCTCTTGCTATTAATGAAGAATTTTTTTGGATTAATTGATTCCCTGTCTGGAGTGCCTTTTTTTTATTATAACTATTGATTTGGGAAAGTGTTTCTCTACTGGTTCCTGAACTTTTTAACAACCTTGATTTGAAACTTTTACCTCCTGATTTGTCTCAACGGCTCCACCCAAAAAAAATGCCATTTTAGTGGCATTGACTCTAACAGTTAACCATGGCACAAAAATCAGAATTGGCAGGATTGGAACAAAGATTGTCTTCTCTGGAATCTGTTATACAAACTTTGGTACAGGAAATCAAGGCGCAGAGAGAAGAAAATAACAACTTTAAGAAGGAACTCCTGGAAACTCGTAATCAAGTGAAGAAGAACATACAGAAGACTGAAGATCTGGAAGGGGGGCTAACTGAGGCAAAGGGAGAGCTTAAAAATGTCAACAGTGAGGTGGGGGAATTAACTGGGCATATGTCTAGGATGGACTTCGAAAGGATGTCATATTTTTTAAGATTTCAGAACATTTCTGAAGAATCTGGTGAATGCTTGCCTGAACTCATGAGCACAATTTTAGCAGATTATTTACATAAACCTAAAGATGAGATCAGGGGGGACATTGACCTAGTCTACAGAATAAACTCTGCATATGCCAGGATAAATGAAGTACCCAGAGAGATTCACATTAAATTTGTCAGAAGGTCAACCAGAGAGGGAATTTTGAGGGCGCAGAGAGGGGGTCCCCTAATTTACCAACAAAAGGTTGTCGCTATCTTGAAGCAGGTCCCAAAAAAAATCAGAGAAATGAGAAGGAAATTTTCCTTCTTATCTAAAACATTGTTTGACCACGGGATCTGGTTCAAGTGGGCGATGCCCGAAGGGATGCTGGTGTTCTGGGAAGGAGGAAGAGTGAGAATTAAAACAGTTGCTGAGGCGGAAGCCTTTATTAAAAAACATTCCTCTGTCCTGGGTGAAGATCCAGGGGGGCGGAGGGGGCCACGGCCTCGCCCACGGGGGACCAAGCAGGAGAAAAAGAAGATACAATTGCCAAAAGACTTAGATCAAAAAAATGATTTTGATTGCTTTTCTTTTTTCTTATTAACTTTTCTTTCTATTCTTTTTTATACCAGGATGTTTGTACATGTCTGCCATCTCAGAATTGGAAATGTAATATGTAATACGTATACACTGGTCTTTATCTTGTAGTATTTTTTTTTTGATAAATTTGTTTACTATTGTTTTATTATGTAGCCCGGGATGGGCCAAGGACTCTGACGCAAAGGTTCTCAAAATGTTTCTGTAACCCTTACCCCACCCTTCAGAAAATTGTTAAAACTCAATAAAACTTTTTCAAAATCAAAGAAAACTGAGATTTCACGGGTATAGGTATGTAGGTCTTGGTTTATTCAGGTCTTTTCCCGTGTGCGATTAAAAGTATCTTGGCAACATTTTGACGAGGTCACACTCGTCATCTTCAGGCTTAAAGCAACAGGACATGAAATTGATTTTGAAGGAACCAAATTACTCTCCAAAACTGAACACTTCAACAAGAGAATAATTATGGAAGCCATCGAAATAGAGAAACACCCCCACAATATGAATAAACATGATGATACCTCCCGCCTACCAGACATCTAGAAACTAGTCCTAGCCATTAAACGAGTCCCAGCCACAAAACCTGACAGCAGACCCAGAACAACACAGGATACCATCACCAATCACCCTCAACAAACATCAACTCCATCTACCAATCAAGATGTGACCAAACAGCCAACCAATCCGTTTAAAGCAGCAAAGCCAACATTCCACATACCCCCACCTATATTTATAGAAAAATGACAGCTCCGATCACAGTTTGCTCGCACAAGCAAGAAGCCAAAGGTACCAGCCTGAAGATGATGAGTGTGACCTCATTGAAACATTGCCAAGATACTTTTAATCATACATGGGAAAAGACCCAAATAAACCAAGACATGTATGTATGTATGTATGTATGTATGTATGTATGTATGTATGTATGTATGTATGTATGTATGGCTGAGCTGACAAATTCACTATCTGAGCAAATAACCTTTTAATGCAGTTGCTGTTATACTGCCTTGCCTTCCATCAATTGCTTCCCTGCCCCATAGTGTGGCTTTTCAAGCTGACAGCAGATAAATGTGTCTCATAAAATAAAACTAAACTAAACATATTAGGGGACATTTGGAAAGCACAGCTGCCTCAGGATAAAGCAGATTATCTGAACCCTGTTCGGTTAGGTTCAGGCCCAGACATGGGACTGAAATGGCATTGATGACCTCTGGAGGGATCGTAATGGGGGCAGTGGCCCTCCAAGTTCTCCTTAATATCTCAGCAGTATCAGAAACTTTTGAGTCCATCCCTGGTGGCATTCCTTTAGTCCAGCTTTGGCAGTCAAGAGTGGGAGG
Source organism: Rhabdophis nuchalis (assembly GCA_039707465.1). Lineage (NCBI taxonomy): Eukaryota > Metazoa > Chordata > Lepidosauria > Squamata > Natricidae > Rhabdophis > Rhabdophis nuchalis. Next base: position 160,874,401 of record CM077644.1, on the reverse strand, counting down.
CACAGTTTTGCAAGGTTTTCTTCGTCTGGGGTGGATTCCATTCAGAGTTGACTGGAATATCAGTATTGTTGTCATCCATCCAATGTGTGCCCGTCTACCAAGAAATCTAATGTAAGCTTTCTCCTTCCCCAACAAATGCTAATTGCAAATAAAGGAAGCCCAGTTTGGAATAAGACTGGTCTGCTCCTTCAGAGTTCTGATTCAGACAAATCAGAGAAGATAGGAGGGCACACTTGCCATTTGAAAACGATTTGTGCAATTCTCAATGGTGCAAATGTCAATGCATCCAGCTTGGATCCATGTCACCAGAAGTTCAATCAGTGCTATGAGCTTGATATAAATAGTGTGAACAGATGCAAAAGACGGTTTTGTTTTTTTCAGGGGAGGAGACCTATGATTTTTAAATTTTATATTGTAAATGTTAAGTGCATATTAGGGCTTGCAAAATGGTTTTATAGTGAGTAACCCCACTTTGGATTTTTAGCAATCCTATCAACAAATTCTGCATGATTCAGGGGAGGGGAAAGGGAGCGATGTCCTTAAAATTGCATAGATAGATGGATGGATGGATGGATGGATGGATGGATGGATGGATGGATGGATGGATGGATGGATGGATGGATGGATGGATGGATGGATGGATGGATAGATAGATAGATAGATAGATAGATAGATAGATAGATAGATAGATAGATAGATAGATAGATAGATAGATAGATATTGATTGAACTTTTGATGACCTACAAAAGGAGGGCTAACCGCAGCTGAGCTGCAGTAATCCAGATGGCCACTGTATGATATGAGACAGATACAAACAACATTGCAGATGGTCTGATGGCCATCTGGAGATGTGCAGCCCAGGCCTGGGAATGCTAACCAACCATGATGAAAGAACTCTTCCTTCCTACACAATTCAGAAATCTCTTTCATACAGCCATCGGCCATGTAGGACTGAAAACCAAGCATCTGATATAAATGCATTCTAGCTTCAAAGTTTAATCCTCATCGTTTCATAAACCACCTGAATGGCAATTTTTAAAGGCTTTCTATCTGCTTTCTACCTCATTAAGCCTGCAAAGATAAGCAGCTTGTTTTTAACATAATGAAATGTGAGTTATATGTTATTTTCCACTGCTATAACCAAACACCTTTCCTTTAAAAAAAGAATTGCTATGAAATTACACCGAAATGAAATATTCAGCAAAAGGACAAAGTTTTTTTTAAAAAAAAACACTAACTAAAATTAAAATGATTCTGATAACATTTATGTTTTATGTCTGGGTGGAATCCAAATTTACCTTTTGACCATCTGTTCAATGTATCTAGAGTGCTCCTTAAGAGTTACTACAGAAAGAGAAGGTCACATCAGATATCTGCTTACTAATAACTTTTGCAAAGAATGTTTTTGTTTGAAGTTTGCAACAAATACATTGTGCTTGGCAACTGTTGTACATTTATGAGAGTTGCAGCGTCCCATAGTCACTATTAGATCACCGTTTGCACCTTCCCATCAGCAGTAAAGACAATGGGGAAGCCAGCAGGTTATATCGCAAATCACATGAACTCTTGCTTAATGACTGTAATGATTCACTTAATGTATGTAGTAAAAAAAGTCATAAAATCAAGTGTGGTCATAGGATGCTTCACTCCTTAACAATGGATTTTCCAGTCCATAGCATAGTCTTAAGTGAGGACTGCCATAAAACCTTTCTGACTGTATAGTTAGATTGCTTATATTGGAAATAGAGTTTTTCTGACAATTTGATAAACCAATTCTCCATTGCAGCAAAAGCACAACTTCTATTAATCTCATATGCCCATAGAATATAGGAGACTTGGCTGGGTGCAGAATTTGGTGAAACTAACAGTTCTTGCATGTAGATTTTTTTAAATCATGCATTGCCAATAGCAATAGCACTTAGACTTACATACCGCTTCACAGTGCTTTACTGCCCTCTCTAAATGGTTTAAAGCAGGGGGCTCCAACCTTGGCAACTTTAAGCCTGGAGGACTTCAACTCCCAGAATTCCCCAGCCAGCCAAGCTGTTTGGACAGGCCAAATAAAAGAGTTGAAGTCCGCCAGGCTTAATGTTGCCAAGGTTGGAGACCCCTGGCTTAATTAGTCAGCATATTGCCCCCAACAATCGGAGTCCTCATAGTTTATAACTGCATTTAGCATGTGTTGATTATAGGTCACTGGTATAATTTCATATGAAATAGTCATCGGTCCATTAATTTATTTTCTTTTTCACTCATGGAGCATGATTTCTATAATGAGAATGTTGTAAGACAAAAGCACAATTCTTTAAAAATGGATGTTTCGTATGGCTTTCACCCATGGGATTGGAGAAACAGCAGCTTTAGTCTCTGTAAGATTGATTGATCATATTTATTTTATTTATTATTTTATTATTCAAATTGGTATACTGCCCTATCTCCCCAAGGGGACTCAGGGCGGTGCCATATTTATATGGTATCAGGTAGCTTGACTCTGGGCAGCATGCAACCAACCATAAAAGCATTTTTAAAACATCCAAATAGTACCCCAAAAATGATATTATTATAACAGACAGACAGACATACAGAGGGAGGGAGGTGGGAGGGGAGAGAGAGAGAAAATGCATCAGAGTATAAACAACAAAGCTACCTAATTTAATTATCATACTGGTAGATGGGGCCATCTCAGCTCAGAAGAGCTGATGTTCCACAGGGTGGAGTGAGTCCATAGCAGAAAAGGCTTGTCTCTTGGATCTCGTTAGATATAACTCCTCAACAGACAAGGCCTGCAACATGCCTCTTCTCCCAGACCTGACGGGACAGGCAAATGTTATTAGGAAGAGGCAGTCATCAAATAACTAGGCCCCATGCCATGAAGGGCTTGTTCAAAAACAGCCCTTTGCATTGGATCTGGAAACAAACTAGCAACCTATGCAGCTTGTGGAGCAGAGGTATAACCTGTGCCATTTAATTGCCCACGCTGCCATTTCTTTACCAGTTGATGCTTTGGGATACTGTTCAAGGACACCACCATGAAGAGTGCATTACAGTAGTCTATCGGAGTTATGATCAGGACATGAAGTGACAAGGAACAGAGCCTCCCTATTCAGGAGCAGACATACCAGACAGGTAACTGCACACAACACGAAACTGTGTAAAGGCTCTCCTAGCCTCGACTGCCAGCTCTCTTCCAGGAGGACCCACAACTTGTGCACCAGGGATGTTTGGGGCAGTGCAACACCCTCTATTACCAAAGACAGCATTGTCCCAAAATCAGCAGGCCCAAATAACATTAATCACCCATGAATCTCCTCAGTTCAGTCTCCCAGAATGCATACAGCTTTTATGAAATTATTCAGATGCATTTTATTTATCCTTGCACATGCCTTTAGAAAAGCTGTGTTTACAACAAATGTGTTGAATTTCAAAATATTACAGTTCCATAGTTAGAGAAGTAATAGAATGCCACATTCTATTACTTCTCACCTTCTATTGCGTTCTTTTACGGGACGCAATGGCTCAATGGCTAAAACGCTGAGCTTGTTGATCAAAAAGGTCAACAGTTTGGCAGTTTGAATCCCTAGTGCCATGTAATGGAATGAGCTCTCGTTACCTGTCCCAGCTTCTGCCCATCTAGCAGTTCAAAAGCGTATAAAAATGCAAATAGAAAAATAGGGACCACTTTGGTGGGAAGGTAACAGCGTTCCGTGCACTTTTGGTGTTTAGTCATACCAGCTACATGACCATAGAGACATCTTCTGACAGTGCTGGTTCTTCAGCTTTGAAACCGAGATTAGCACTGCCCCCTAGAGTCGGGTATGACTAGCATATATGTGTGAGGGGAAACCAGAATGCCACATGAAATTCATCTGGTATATACATCCCAGAGGAATAAATGTCAAAACAAAGCCTACCGAATAGAGAAATCTAGTTTTGCTCATGGTTCGCCACACAAACATTCAAAGAAGAGCTGGAAGACTGTACTAGCCTTTTTCTTTTAATATACTAAGAGACCTTTCTTACTTTTTTTTTTCTTAAAAAGATCAATGCACTAACCACATTTTCCCTCTGTTTCAGCATTTACTGGAATGGTTATGTGATGTTTATCTCATTTTATATAATCCAATAATGAAAAGTACCCAAATTACAAATGGCAGCTTTGCAGTTCACGGAAACGCCTGGTCATCTGTATCTGCTCCTTCAGATCTTCTTTAAGGAAACCTGATAAAGATCCTGTCCACCTTCCCATGGCACTTTATGTGGTTTTCATAACCACAAACACTATCGGTGTACTTATAAACAATCAGCCTTATTGTAACCCAGTGTGCTGTAGGAATAACTGCAATAATGGTCTGAATCCAGTGGCAGAGAGAGTCATACAAAATGGCAATATAGAGAAATGGCAACCCCATTTCTCTATATAGGCTAAAACATGCGAAGAACGGTTGCAGGAATTGGGGATGTCCAGTCTAGTGAAAAGAAGGACTAGGGGGTGACATGATAGCAAATATTTGAGGGGCTACCACAAAGAAAGGGAGGGTCAACCTATTTTCCAAAGCAGCAGAAGACAAGACAGGAAATGATGGATGGAAACTAATCAAGGAGAGAAACAACTTAGAACTAAGGGGAAATTTCCTAACAGTGAGAACAATTAACCAGTGGAACAACTTGCCTTCAGAAGTTGTTGGTGCTCCATCACTGAAGGCTTGTATGAAGAGACTGGACAGCCACTTGTCTGGAATGGTATACGGTCTCCTGCTTGAGCACGGGGTTGGACTAGAAGACCTCAGAGGTTCCTTCCAACTCTGTACATTTAATGGTACAGAGTTGGAAGGGAACAATGCTGTACCATTAAATGTTGTTCTGTTAAGTTCAAAAATTCTTTTGTGAAAAGGTTGGCTTTGTCTTAGTGACAAACAAGCTCAAAGCTGAAGCTTGTGCAACTACATTACAATTTCTGCATACCACACCAGAGCTTCACTGGTTCACAATTCACTTCCAGAAGGTTGGAGCCACACAGACATCTGCATTAAGGCCCATCTATTTTCTAGGCTTGTTTACCATTAAATGTACATTTAACTTTTCATAAGACTCAGCAACAAATGATTGATCTTATTTCAGACACTTAATTTCAGCCTGGCACCAGCCATCATTTTACCCATTTCCACCCCTTTAGAAGGAAAATTATATGAGTCTTTCTAAGGATGGAAGGCAAGCGCTGCTTTAATCCCTCACTGATCTTTAAATAAAATGTTCAGAGATCTCGGGCAAACAATAAGTCATAAAACACAAATAGTAATCTATGGGCATATATATCATCTTGCAATGGAACATTAATCATCCCACTTAAAGACAGCACAAGAGTGATGAAGTTTTTTCAATTGTGTCTCTTGCAACTCAGCTACATTCAAGTGTTTTTAATCTGGGCCATTACATCAAAAGGTAATAACTGCATTTTAATCTAGAAATCTTTTCTAACCCCACCTTCAGGAATGCAGGCGATAAGAAAATGGCAATGAGGAGGGGATGAGAAGGTTAAAAAAAAAAAGATACCCTTTCACAAAATCTATAGATGAAGTGAGCTGTAAATGTGGGTGAATTCACTTTCAGAATTCAAGTCTAAAGGCTATTATTATTATTTTTTTTAATGATGAAATGAGCACTGGTTGATAATTTTTGATGAATAAAATACGTTGTGCCCTCACTATGTAAGGTCAAAAACGATGCATCTATGCAGATTGTGGGCTTTTACTTCAAATACCGATGCAGTCACAACATTAGTCACCTCTATATGTAAATGCAGGTTAGTATTGAGTTTTCTGCTGAATGAAGGATGGAGTTGAAAAATAGGGTTTAATTAATTTTAAAAAAAATCTTTTCTTCACTTAGATCATTATCTTGTTAGCACTACACTCCCAAACTATAAAAGATCCATTTTTTTATTTAAAAAAAAAAAGGAAAATGCATATGAAAAGGAAAATGCTGTTCAAAATAGAAAAAATGATTCCAACACCTATTATTTAGGGAAAAAATGTACTTGATCATCAAGAATTGGGGTTGCTAGTCCTCAAGTGTTTTGGTATTTATTTGTTTATATGATTTATACTCTGACAAGTATTTCCCCCTCAGAAAAGAAAAATAGGAGATGAGCAGACATTTTTGCAAGCTTTTGGTTGTGTATGAAGTTAGAGACAAGGGAATGAACAGAGCAGTACAACCTTTTCATACACAAATGCCTCCAAATAGCCTAAAATGCAAAATTGGAGCATGTAAGCTCCAGTCCCTGGATAGTTGAGACAGGGCAAGACTACAGCTAAAGAGCAAAGAGAAGACTAACATAAATTTATGTATTTATTACATGATTTACTGATTACGTAAGTTGTATGTCATAATCTGAAAGCCACGCTCAGTGTTTCTAAGGGAATCGTCACATTTCCTAACCAGGGTTATATTGATGAGAAAATATGGAAATTTTAGTCAAACGCATTTAAGCCAACCGTAACCTTGGCTGATTTAACCTCATTTGATTGACTTGTCTGCTCCCTCTGAAGTTCCTTCCTCTGGATAAACTGAATCTCACCCCCTTCATCCAAAAAGCTGTGTTATTCCACATTAACCTTGAATATGTCTGAAGCAGCTCTCAGAGAGTAGAAAACAAGAAGAGGATCAGCCTCTTCTCTGGTGGGGCCACCTCAGATGCTGATGCAAATCCTGTTCACTGCTGCTACCTTCCATCATTTCCATTCTCTAGTTCAGGAGTGGGGAACTATGGCTGGATCAGGAATTCTGGGAGTTGAAGTCCCCAAGTCAAAAAGAGGCCATCGTTTCCCATCTCTGCACTAGATGGTCATGGAAGGTAAAGGACTACTGAATTTCACTGCAAATAAACAAAGATCCAGATCTAAATGTGCCACTAGACCAAACAACAATAACAACTCTTTGAGTGATGGCTAACAGGAAGATCACCAACAGTAATTTCTCCTCTTGCCACTGTGCCTTATTAGGTATACATAGGAACACAAGCTGGTGACCTTCTGATCCAAATGGGAAAACACTTTATAAACAACATTTATTGAGGGACACACTTTAGGGATCAAACAGATTAGACAAAGGCTTCTTGAGGCTCATCCAACTACAGATTTCTATCCCCACAACTAAACATTGAAGATTGTCCTGGAAATAGAGTATAGGAGAAAATATTGCCATGTTGAAAATAAATCCTGTAAAGTTCCCATCTCAGTCATCGCTTTCTCTTAGTTTCTCAGATATTTCACAAGCAATACGTTCCCTAAATTCATTTTGAAAGTAAGTTTATGTGATCCAGTGGGTCTGTATGAGATTTCTAAAAGATGAGGCAAGATCTGCTTCAAGAAGGAATGTGGCTGGCAGGAATGTAAACCATGTTTCTTGGTCTCCAAGTTTCTTGACTACCTCCTACATGCAGGACCAACAACTGTCCAGTGATGCTCTAATATTCATTTAATATAATATAGAGTACCTATGATTAGGCCAGACTATATTCAGCCATAGTCCTTAAAGCAACTGAAAATAGAATAACACTTTGACTTATATACCGCTTCACAGCACTTTTACCGCCCTCTCTAAGCGGTTTACAGAGTCAGCATATTGCCCCCAACAATTTGGGTCTTCATTTTACTGATCTCAGAAGGATGAAAGGCTGATTCAACCTTGAACTGGTCAGGATCGAACAGTGGCAGTGGGCAGAATTAGCCCACAATACTGCATTCTAACCACTGCACCATCATGCCTCCATAAATATATTCACCACTTTTTGTCCATTCACTAGCAGATGCAGATGCAGAAGCAACACAAACTAAGAATATTCTCTAAATACCATATTTTTCGGAGTATAAGACGCGCCTTTTTTCCTCTAAAAAGAGGCTGAAAATTGGGGTACGTCTTATACATCGAATACAGCATTTTCTTGCCTCCCAAACCCACCCCCCTTCACTAAAATGGCCATGCAGAGCCTTATAGAGGCTTCCAGGGAGCTCCTGGGGGCTGGGGAGAGCAGAAATGAACTTAAAACGGGCCGGTTTTTGCTCCCCCCCAGCCCCCAACAGCAATCTATAAGCCTTCATAAGGCTATGCTTGCAATTTTTTTGACAAGAAAATGACCTGTTTTCGCGAAAAACAGGCCATTATTTTGGCTATTTTTTGCCCCTCCCCCCGAAGCACTCTGCAAGCCTCCCCAAGGCTCTTCGTGCTTTTTATTTGAAAAACAAATGGGCCTGTTTTCGCGAAAAATGGACCTAATTGGGGAGGTTTGCAGAGTGCAAAAACACTCCCCCCCCCCTTTCAGAAAGCTGTTTAGTTAGAGGGATTGATGAGAATTACATTGATCAAGTGCTGTGCCTGCATAAACAAAGTGTTAGGAGGCTACAGCGATTTCCTTCTCTAGCACATGGATAAATACACCTGGAAACATCTAACTATCTACCTACCTACTCTCTCTCTCTCTCTCCCTACCTACCTACTGTATTTCTTTCTCCCCCCCCTCTACCTACCTACTTTCTCTCTCTCTGTCTCCCCCTACCTATCTACTGTATTTCTCTCTCTATTTTTTTCTCTCTCTATCCCTCTACCTACCTACCTATCTACACACTCTCTCTCCCTACCTATCAATCTACTGTATTTCTCTCTCTCTCTATTTCTCTATCCCTTTATCTACCTACCTAACTACTCTCTCTCTCCCTACTACCTACTGTATTTCTCTCTCTCCCCCTCTATCTACCTATATACCTACCTTCTCTCTCCCCACCCCTACCTATCTACTATATTTCTCTCTCTCTCTATTTCTCTCTCTCTATCCTTCTACCTACCTACCTATCTACACACACTCTCTTCCTACCTACCTACTGTATTTTTCTCTCTTTCTCGCCCCCTTTATCTACCTACCTACCCAACTACTCTCTCTCTCTCTCTCCCTACCTACCTACCGTATTTCTCTCTCTTTCTCTCCCTCTCTATCCCTCTAGCTACCTACCTACTTTTTTTTAAAAATTGCCTCTTCAAAATCTGGGTGCATCTTATACTCCTAAAAATACGGTATATTACAGACCTACAGTATGTATTTCTTTGCTAATTTTATCTTCCACCTGTGTTGACAATTCTATAGTTTCAGCAAGGAAGAATAGCCCATTTTTTTATTATCAATCCTTATTCTAAAGACCTTCGTAATTCTAAAGTGTTTTACCCAATTCACTTTCTCTTTTTTAGCAAATAGAATAGAAAAGAGCTATGCCTGTAATGCCAATAACCTACAAAACAGAGTATTGATATTCAGCTGCTGAATCTAAACTGAGATACTGATTTCACTAATGTCCCTTGGCAATGAGATAATAGGAATAGGAACTAAGTGTTCTCAAATCTACATATTACAGAGGAAGTCATTCCACTCTGATATCTCAAGAGCAAAACATGCAAGGAAAAAAAACTTGAGAATTATTAAGCAGAATTTGCGAAATAGGTTGCACTCCAAACAATAGTGTCCTTTTGTAGGCCACTCTGCCCTATTCTTCAGAGCCCTCCAGGGTTTTCTGTTTCTTTCACCCATCAGCCAGCATTGTTGATCCCTAAAGATACTTCTTTACCCTAGGACATTTTTTCTGGATTTTTTTTTGGGGGGGTTCAAATTTGGGATCTTCTGAAACTCGCTGCGACTTCTTCTTTGGGATTGGTTGGTGCTGTTCTGGCTTACATCCGAATGTAAGATCAGATTATAAATTTCTCGATACAACTAAGCAAAGTTTCCTATCTTGATGCTTCGGACTGCAACTTTCAGAACCTGGGGCCAGAAGAGCCAGGATAAAATGCAGAGTCCGAGATTGTTTCTAGGACTCCTGTAAATAAATGGGTTTATACATCCATTTGAGCCTTTGAAAGATGGTGCTGGAAAAAGACTCCTGCGAGTCCCTTGGATAGCAAGGTGATCAAACCGGCCAGCCCTACAGAAGATCAATCATGACTGCTCTTTAGAAGACCAGATCCTGAAGATGAAACTCATGTACTTTGGCCACCTAATGAGAAGGAAGGACTCACTGGAGAAGAGCCTAATGCTGGGAAAGACTGAGGGCAAAAGAAGAAGGGGACGACAGAGAATGAGGTGGCTGGATGGAGTCACCGAAGCAGTAGGCATGAGCTTAAATGGACTCCAGAGGATGGTAGAGGACAGGAAAGCCTGAAGGAACATTGCCCATGCGGTTGTGATGTGTCAGACACAACTTCACAACTAACAACAACGCTATATCCATTTAATATCCCCAGAATAGTATGCCAAAACAAAAGCACAGTTTTTTCCATATTCATCTCAAAAAGCTTGTTTGACTTGATTTTTTTTTTGTTTGGCAACTATTTGATGAAGTATAATAGGATTTAAGATATTTGCAAGAAAGAAGATAATGTGGAATATTACAGACAAGAGAAAATCAATGTAATTTGGAAGGTAGCTTTTTAAAGATATTCTGAAGACGAATATGGAACAAGGTAGTGACATGGTGGTACCATTGGAGAGGCTAGAAATAAAATATACAGGGTTGGTCTCTCTCTCTCCCCTCCTATCTCCAGCTTTTGAAATTATTTTTTAAATAAAGATGGCCTACCTAAGTCCTCCTCATCGGTTAAAACCTGCTTGATTGCCTGTTTGACACCAACAAGGGTGGTTTTTATGAACAGTATGCAGATTATTCCACAGATCTTCACAGAATGTACCGGTCTGATTTATGACTGTCTCCGAAGCCGCTCACAAAAGTAACATAGATATGCAACTATCTATAACAGGATTCTAACTTAGACACCTATTCATGCATACATGAGATGTGCGACTTCTTTCTAGCCCTTACTGCCGATAGTTTTTAGTGCTCAGTTGAGACTGCCGGCGAACACCCAGCAAAGCGATAGAAGGAAATGCAACTAGACAGATCTGCTGCGAATACATTTCCAATAAGAAATATTTTTACCATGAAAAATAAGTGCACCAGCTATATTCTTTCCAATGTCTGCTTCTTTGAACCACCAGAGGCCAAATGAATGGAAAGAAATATATACACATAGTAGAAACAAACCCTCTCTACTCCAAAGTTCCTAAGTCTAGTTACCATGAGAATGAAGGGTAGACCCCCCCCCCAAAAAACCAGGTAGTCCTCAACTTACAACAGTTTGTTTAGTGACCATTTGAAGCAGTGGTGGGATTCAAAGATTTTTACTACCAGTTCTGTGGACATAGCTTGGTGGGCGTGGCATGGCTTGGTGGGCATGGCAGGGGAAGAATACTGCAAAATCCCAATTCCCTCAGCCTGGACTCGGGAGGCAGAGAATAGATGGGGGCAGGGCCAGTCAGAGGTGGTACTTACTGGTTCTCCAAACTACTCAAAATTTCCACAACCGGCTCTCCAGAACTGGTCAGAACCTGCTGAACACCACCGCTGATTTGAAGCTACTGAAAAATGAGACATATGTCTGTTTTTCACACTTACAACCATGGTGGCATCCTCATGGTCACGTGATCAAAACTCAGATGCTGAACAACCGCCTCATATTTATGACAGGTGCAATGACCTGGGGGTCAAGTGATCACTACTGGTGATCTTCTGATTTAAAAAGTCCATGAGGAAGCCATATTCCCTTAGTAACTCATGTTACTAACTTAACAACTGCACTGATTCACATAACAACTGTGGCAAGAAAGGTCGTAAAGGGGGGCAAAGGTCACTTCACTGTCTTATTTAACAACATAAAACTTGAACAGAATTATGTTCGTTAAGTCAAGGACTACCTGTATGGGGAATAAAAAGAAGGTCATGAAGAGTAAGTTGTGACCTACTCTGTTTTCCTGAAAATAAGACCTCCCTGGATAATAAGCCCAATCAGACTTTTGAGAGCATGCGCTAAAAGCATCCCTGCCTCCAAAATAACACACACACACCCGAAAAATATTGCAGCACAGCAGCCATGAGATGACCATACTCACTGCCTCCTGCACCTCAAAAATAATAAGATCTCCCCAAGAGCAAGGCCAAATGCTTATTTGGGGCGGGCGGCAAAAGAATATAGGACCCTGTCTTATTTTCGGGAAAACACGGTATATAAACATGGATACCATACACTATACATGGATACTGTGTATATTAGTAAGCATTAGTAGGCACCATATACATTAGTAGACATTTAGTAATCTACCTCAGGCAACACCTGGCAGTGGTGTCATGATGTATAATTAAGTCAGGACAGATATCTGCTTTGCCCAGTAAGCCTATGAGGTCTTCCCCATCCACCCAAGATTCTGAGTGATAAGCGGAGTGACTGGATGGGACCAGATAGCTCTGCTCTTGCAAATGCTAGACTGGGGGTGCCTGTCAGCTACCAATTTAAGGTGTTGACACAGTCTATGAATCCCTGAACACCCCTGTCTGCAAAGATCAACCTCCAGCCAATTTTAGCATGTGGATCTGCTAATGGGTTTGACTCACAGGAAGGAGCAGGTCTTTCTCAGAGCTCTTGTCCCATTCATGCAAATTCCATCCAAGAGAAATGCAATTAAGACATGTCTCTTCCTTCAGCATCTGCAGGATAATAGTGTAATCCAGGCTAAGATTGTGGTTATTTTTTAAATTGTTTATATACCAGTCCTCGTGCTGAAATATGAACTTGGTTTTTTCCCCCTACTTTTTCAGGCTTGCTGATTGGGATTAAAATATTTGCATTGCACTGCATTCTTAGGATCCACTTGCAGCTTTTCTAGAAGGAAAAGCAGAATGGAAATAGAATGGAATAAGTAACAATTATAATGGAAAGAGTGACAAATAGCCTACTATCACAATGGAGCCTCATTTGGAGGCCTGCAGCACCCACAAAGGCTTAAAATCAGAAGATGAGTGTTTCTTTTTATAATAAGATTTCAAAGTATGTCAGCTCTTGATCTCAGTTAATCTGTGATAAATGTGCTGATACCCAATTATATTTCTTTACCCTAGATCAACTGAGAGTTGATAAAAGTCTTTTTAATAGTTATTTTAGAAGAATGCAAACTTTAAACAAAATACCAGGATATATTAGAATAACAAAATTAAACTAAACAACCATTGAAGTTTAAAACTATAAAGTTTTCAATATAATAAAGTATTTTTAAAAATGAAAAGGGAAGCGAAGGGAAAGGAAATGATAAGGGAAAGGAAGGAGGGAGGGAGGGAGGGAGGGAGGGAGGGAGGGAGGGAAGGAAGGAAGGAAGGAAGGAAGGAAGGAAGGAAGGAAGGAAGGAAGGAAGGAAGGAAGGAAGGAAGATTGGAGTCATTCTAATCTCCAAAGAGAGAATATTCCATGGGGCAGGAGATACAGCAGAGAAATGGCATCTTCTGATCCCTCCTGCCTTTGGCTGATGAGATCTGCTGCATTTCCAGTCTGCTGGACCAAAATTGGACAGGTAAAGATTCGTGGAAAAGTTCCTCAGGTAATTGGCAGCAAGCCATGTTAAAGTGACAGCTAGCTAAGTAGGACAGTTGTTAAGTGAATTTTTTCCCCCATTTTATGATCTTTCTTGCCACAGTTGTTAAGTGAATCACTGTAGCTGTTAAGTTAGTAACACGGTTGTTATATGAATCTGGCTTATCCATTGACTTTGTTTGTCAGGTCACAAAAGGGGACCACATGATTCTGGGACACTGTAATTGTCATAAATGCACGCCAGTTACCAAGCGTCAGAATTTTGATCACATGACTATGGGGAAGCTGCAATGGTGGTAAGTATGAAAAAGTATCATAAGTCACTTTTTTAGTACCCTTATAACTTTGAACCAGGTGTGTGTGTGTGTGTGTGTGTGCATGCGCGCTATACTGTATATATAGGTGTTGGTCATCATCTTTAAAACGCTCCATGGCACGGGACCTAGCTATCTGCGGGATCGCATCCTGCCCCATACATCCCTGCGGCCGATTCGCTCCCACAGAGAGGGACTTCTCCGGGTGCCATCCACTAGGCTATGCCAGTGGGCGGTGCCCAGGGGAAGGGCCTTCTCTGTGGCGGGCCCGACCCTCTGGAACGACCTTCCCCCCGAAATTACAACTACGGACCTCCGCTCCTTCCGTCAAAAATTAAAAACGCACTTTTTCTGCTTGGCCGGCCTAGGTTAGTCATCTGTTTATTGTTTTAATCGGGTTCTTAAGGGGTTTAGTTTTTAGTATTTTGGGTTTTTAGCGCAGGGATAAATTGTTTAATCTGATTTTATATATATTTATGTGTATTTATATGTGTATGTTTTAATTCCCCTGTGCACCGCTCCGAGTCCCTTTGGGAGAGGGAGCGGTCTACAAATTAAATTAATTTATTATTATTATTATTATTATTATTATTATTATTATTATTATTATTATTATCATTATCATTATCATTATCATTATCATTATCATTATCATTATCATTATCATTATCATTATCATTATTATTATTATTATTATTATTATATATATCACACATCAGAACCATAAACATTCCAGAGATGTTTGAAAGAAATGAGAAAACAAATAAGAAAAAAAACCCAGGAAAATATTTGTCTGAATCTACAAACCAAGAAGTTTTGGTAAAAACAAGAATATTCTCTAGTTAGTTCCGTGCATTCCGAAAACCCCAAAGTCCTATATGATTTCTGCAACTCATACAGACAGTCCTACATCGTATCAAGGGCATCATCAGTGCTATATCGAAAAGTAAATAATGTTTTCTTGTATGTGAATCTTTGCAGCCCAGGAGGAATTCGGTTTTTATTTTTATTTAACCCAACACTCCTTTCTAAAATTGAAAGGAATAATAAAATCAACCCCATACAAATGTTTCAATGGTTGAAATAAATAGATGCATCTGAGATGACTAGCCACCTTCCTGTGCCTCAAACCTGTGCTAAAGACACTCAAAATTCTCTATTTAAAACACTCACACACCCCTGTGGTTGCATTGTTACGGGTGATGGATAGAAGACACAGGGACTTCTGAACTTCCCCTTAGGTTCCCATCTCGGTGCCATTAATCCAAGAAACATGCCAGCACTGAAGTAAATTACCATTCTTATTGAAATTCTCTAACCAAGGTTCCAGGGCTGCTTAAAGAGAAAAATAAGTGCGGGGAAGGGAGGGGACCTATCACTTATTCAGATCAGTCAAGTGAAGTTAAAATGCCTCTCTCTTGCTTCATGTGGCATCAACTCAGCTGGATGGATGTCAGTATGACAAGCAAAGAGGAACAAAGCAGCTACTTCAGAAGGGGCCCTCCTCCTTCGGCGTGTATACATCTGACAAGAGATAACCAGGTTGCACATCTGAGGAAGAGTGAGAGAGATCAGCCGCAAGATTTCACACTTGAAAAGTCACTCTCCAGTGCAGGCGACCAGAGGTGGTATTCAGCAGGTTCTGACCAGTTCTGGAGAACTGGTAATGGAAATTTTGAATAGATCGGAGAACCGATAAATACCATCTCTGAGTGGCCCCACCCCATCTATTCTCTGCCTCCCAAGTCCCAGCTGATCAGGAGGAAATGGGGATTTTGCAGTAACCTTCCCCTGAAATGGGGTAGGAATAGAGATTTTACAGTATCGTTCATCAAGCCATGCCCACACCAAGCCACGCTATGCCCAACAAGCCACGCCCACAGAACCGGTAGTAAAAAAAATTGAATCCCATCTCTGTAAGTGACCCTCGATTTACAATTACAATTGGAGCCCAAAATTTCTGCTGTTAAGCGAGACAGCTGTGAAGTGGATTCCCCCCCCCCCATTTTACGACCTTTCTCTCCACTGTTCTTAAGTGAATCACTGTAGTTGTTAAACACAATTGTTAAGTGAATCTGGCTTCCCCGCTGACTTTGCTTGTCTGAAGTTCACAAAGGACCCGGGGACACTGCAACTGTCATAAATGCGAGTCGGTTACCAAGCTGAATTTTGATCATGTGACCAGAGGAATGGTGCAATGGTCATATGGGGGGGGGGATGGTCATTAAGTCACTTTTTGCAGTATCTTTGTATCTTCGAACCATCACCAAATGAACTGTTGCAATTTGAGGTCTACCTGTATGCCTTGATCTACCTACCTACACAAACGTTGCCTCTGAGATGCAATGAGGGGAGGAAACCCGAGATTTGGTGTCTTAGCACCTTATATATAGAGATACATTGCTTTCCCATCTCTCTCTCGCATTTCAACCTGATGGACAACAAGGACGTGTAATGATGCCTAAAGTCTTCTGGGAGGAAGGTATGGGGACCAGCTCCTTTAATATATTTTAATCATGATGGATGGCATAATTGGAAAAAAGAAATTTTATTCTCCAGTGACAAGATACTGTTGGAAGAAATGTCCATCTTGGTTCAGTTCCAAGTAGGGAGAAAGACACTGGAAACATGGTGGCTGTTTGGAAAGATAGTTTTAATGGTGGACAAGACCACATGCCTTGAAGATGTTGGGGTGAAGAACAAAGGCAGAGATGCTGAGAATGCCTGAGTTTTATACCCTCTCTGGGCTTTTGAATTTGAGCTTGTATTCTGATTGGTTGTCAGACTCCCATGAGGCCATGCAGGGGCAACTCTGTAGGCTATACGGAGTCCCAGACTTGGTTGAGCCTTGCTGATGTAATTTTACCAGGTGCCATATGGTGAGATGGGTAGAGGGCTAATACTGTCATGTCCTGAGGACCATGTCTAAATCCCATCACCCTGGAGCTGAAGAGGGTGGGGGGCAGGGAGCTGCAGGAAGCTGCTTTGTCTTTAAAACATGTTTCTCCTTTTCTTATCCAGGGAAATATAATATTCTGCTGTTTTAATATTTCCCAGACTATGTCATTCTTCTAGGAGGGGTGTGGGCGCTAACTTCCTACAATACACTTCTGAAAAGAAAGAGAAGAGGAAACCTCTATGTAGCTATTTCAGAGTTTCACATAAATTGCATAATCTATCACTTCCCGGTGCCTGGGCTCATCATACACTACATTAAAGCAAGGTTTGCTTAACATGGTGTCCTGGGATTGACCCACATTTTTTAATTAACACCAGGAAGAGAGGGTGACTTAGACAAGCTAGCTTTTCCTACTTACTCTCACAAAAACGTGAGGTAATAAATTCCGTACTCTCACTCCAGTTAGATAATTATTTCCCCCTTTTTTCTTAGCTGGGAGCCCAATTCTGCTGGGCACTTAACAATGGACTATACCAAATGTTCATTAATGTGTAAATTTCCCTTGCTGGGGCTTAAACTAAGGAGTGTGTGTGAGAGAGAAGAAGGGGACAGAGAGAGGGAGAAGAAGAGAGGAATCATAAAGTCTATAAACTTTTTGCGAGTCAATTTCATGAAACTTCCTTACCACCCTTTGGTTCAACAAAGGAGTGGCAAGACTAATTCTCTGATGCTGTTAGAACTGGAATTTTAATATCTTATTACGAACTGAAATCACCTTGGCATATTTTCCTGCATATATACTTTCTTCAATATCTGACCTGCAAATTCAAAATTAGCCAGCAACACTGAGTTCAGAGGTGGGTTTCTACCGGTTCGGACCAGTTCAGTCAAAGCGGTAGTGTTTTGTCGGTCTGCATCGCCAGAACCGGCAGCGATCCAGGCCTGCCACACTCCCAAACCAGTTCCTCAGTCGGCACGGCATGGGTTTTTTTCTTAATTTTTTAATGTTCTAGGCAACTGCATGTGCGCATGCACCGAACGGGCAGTAATGCTGGCAGCAACCCACCCCTGACATAGTTCATTGAAAAAGTTGCTTGGCTTATGTACTCACATGCTCTGTTTATAGCACATGTGCAGCCAAGCCCTAGACACCATATTAAAGCTTAGTCTCACGTTATAATCCAAACTATAAATATTAATCTGTTCTCAGTCATGATCTACCCTTCTACTTGTAGCAATACACAATATCAGGTTACCTTTTTTTTTTTATATATTGAAAAAGTTTTATTGGTTTTACATTTTTTCTATAGGGTAGGGTAAGGGATACAAAGAAATTTTGAGAGCATTCACGTCAGAGTCGTCGGCCCTTCCGAGACCTCAAAATACACAATAAAAAAAATAACAAAAAAAAAGCATTTTTCATAACACTACAAGGTAAAAGCAAGTACATATACCTAAATTCTCAGTTCCATGCTGTCAGACATTTACAATAAATCCAGAAAATATTATGCAAAATTGTTCAGGAAAATCAAGGCAAAGTTATTTTTTCGATCTAAGTCTCTTGGCTATTGTATCTTCTTTTTCTCCTCCCTGGCCCCCAGCGGGCGGGGCCGTAGCTCCCTCCGTCCCCCCTGGATCTTCCCCCAGGGCAGAGGAATGTTTTTTAAGAAAGGCTTCCGCCTCAGCAACTGTTTTAATCCTCACTCTTCCTCCTTCCCAGAACACCAGCATCCCTTCGGGTGTCACCCACTTGAACCAAATCCCATGATCAAACAATGTTTTAGACAAGAAGGAAAATTTCCGTCTTGCCTCTTGAATCTTTCTAGGAATCTGCTTCAAGATAGTGACCGTTTTTTGTTGGTAAATTAATGGACTTTCTCTCTGCAGTTTCAGGATTTCCTCTCTGGTTGACCTTCTAACAAATTTCACATGTATCTCTCTAGGCACTTCATCCATCCTGGCATATGCTGAGTCAACTCTGTAGGCTAGGTCAATGTCCCCCCTGATCTCATCCTTAGGTTTTTGTAAATTGAGGCGATGCTGACCGGAGGCCCATTTGGCTTCGGGGGACGCGGCCGGCCCCTCTTCGGGGGACGCGGCCGGCCCATCGCCTCAAAGCTCCGCCGCCATTCCTTCGCGCATGCTCAATTGGTGGGACTGACTCTTATGATCTATTTCCCCTGTTGATTTGACTTGCATTTGCACTTTATCTTGGCGTTTTCTCCCTTAAAGCCAGCAATGGAGCCACGGGATGGTTTTTTATTCAAGGTCCGACCTCCTTGATCTGCGAGAGTCCCCCCTCTCGCAGGTTTGGCCCCTTAGTCTATCTCGGGCCCACCTCAAGGATGGGTTAATTAATCCAGAGAGGTGGAAAAAACGCAAGCTCAGGGGGTTTTTAAATAAATTTTTAATTAGGCTTTTAAGGGGTTCTGGGGTGGGGGAGGGGTTTAAAAAAAGATATAGACAGATGGAGACGGAAGCAACGATCAATAGTAAGGGCCAGGATAGCAGTCGACGGCGGGAAGCGGAAGGCGAAAGGAAGGGGGATACCCGAGTCGTTCCTCAGGAGGGCATACCAATTCAGAGGGTCGTGGGGAGGGGCAGGACCGAGGGGAGACAATTCTCATCCTCCCGGTTGGTGGCACGTAGCCGTTGGTTACAAACGGTCGGGTGCCACAACCCCCGCAGGCTAGGTGGCCAGGGAATACAGAGCCAGGGTCTGCGGCTGATGTTCTGCAACGCCAGGTCCGTTGTCAACAAAGCCCCCCTCATTAGTGACCTTGTGTCAGAGGGGGAGCCGGACCTGGTAGGAATTGCGGAGACCTGGTTGGGCCCCGAGGGAGGTCATCCCCTCGTTGAAATGTGCCCACCAGGCTACCGCGCATTTCATCAGCCGCGGGCCCTAGGCAGGGGTGGCGGGGTAGCGGTCATTATTAAGGAAGGCCTGGAGCCGAGAGAGACCATTGTGCCTCAGACCTCCGGCTGTGAGTCCCTCTGCATGAAGTGGGGCCTAGGGAGGCAGTTGGGCTTGCTGGTTGTATACCTGGCTCCCCGCTATGTAGCAGCAGCCCTGCCCGAGCTCCTCGAGGTGATCGCTACGGTGGCAGTGGAGACCCCCAGACTTATAGTCATGGGGGACTTTAATCTGCCATCGTTGGGCGAATCATCCGTGGCAGCTCGGGAGTTCATGGCTTCCATGACGGCCATGGACCTGACCCAAGTAATTCAAGGCCCCACCCATGAGGGTGGACATACGCCGGACCTCATCTTTGTCTCGGGCCAATGGAAGAGTGATCTGGGTACAGGGGATATAGTCATCACACCCTTGTCATGGTCAGACCACTCACTTCTCCGACTCGACTTTCCGACCGCTGCTCCCCTCCGCGGGGAGGCGGAACCAGAGTTACCAATCTGGTACCGCCCCAGGCGCTTGATGGACCCGGACGGGTTCCAGACAGCGCTTGGGCCATTTCCTGTATCCCTGACCCGCGCCCCGATGGAGGACCTCACGGCCGCATGGAATAATGCGGCCGTGGGAGCCTTAGATCGGGTCGCGCCCTTGCGGCCTCTCTCGCGGCGGCGAACCACCCTGGCTCCTTGGTTTACTGAGGGGCTGCGGGTGATGAAACGCCGCAAGAGATGCCTAGAGAGAAGGTGGAGGGCTAGCCGCTCTGAATCTGACTGGACACAGGTAAGAGCCCATTTACGGACTTACATTGTGGCGCTGAGGGTGGCCAAACGTCATCATTGTGCTACCCTCATAGCATCCGCAGAAAACCGCCCTGCCGCCCTGTTTAGGGTGACCCGTTCTCTCCTTCATCAGAGGGAGCGGGAAGCCCCGCTACAGGGTAGAGCAGAGGAATTTGTGATTTTTCTGCAGGAGAAAACCGCCCAGATACAGAGTGAGCTAGCCCCCATTCATGGCCCAGTGGGATGCCACGAGAGAGATCTTGTTTGGGAGGAGTTTGACCCCGTTACTTCCGAGAATATGGACAGGCTACGTGGGCGACTGCGAGCCACCACATGTTCATTGGACCCGTGCCCCTCCTGGCTTGTACTGGCATCCTGGGAGGTGACACGAGGCTGGCTCCAAGAGGTTATCAACGCATCCTTGAGTGAGGGTTCCTTGCCTGCCTCCCTAAAAGAGGCTATGGTGAGGCCCCTCCTCAAGAAGCCCTCTTTGGACCCAGCTCTTTTGAACAACTACCGTCCAGTCTCCAACCTTCCCTTCTTGGCGAAGGTTGTTGAGAGTGTGGTGGCACAACAGTTTCCCCGTCACCTGGAGGAAGTTGACTATCTAGATCCGCGCCAGTCCGGCTTTCGGCCCGGGCATAGCACCGAGACGGCATTGGTCGCGTTGGTAGATGATCTCTGGAGGGCCAGAGATGGGGGATGTTCCTCCATCCTGGTCCTATTAGACCTCTCGGCGGCTTTCGATACCATCGACCATGGTATCCTATTGCATCGGCTGGGGGGGTTGGGGGTGGGAGGCACCGTTTTGCGGTGGTTCTCCTCCTACCTCTCTGGCCGATCGCAATTTGTGCGGGCAGGAGAGCAGAGGTCGACCCCGAGACCCCTCACATGCGGGGTGCCTCAGGGGTCGGTCCTCTCGCCTCTCCTGTTTAACGCATACATGAAGCCGCTGGGTGAGATCATCCGTGGTTTTGGGGTAGAGTACCACCTGTACGCTGATGACACCCAGCTGTACATATCTACCCCAGACCACCCCAACGATGCCGTAGCGGTGATGTGCCAGTGCCTGGAAGCCGTGCGGATCTGGATGGGAAGTAACGGACTTAGGCTCAACCCGACCAAGACCGAGTGGCTGTGGTTTCCGGCTGCCCGATTCAACCAGCTTTCTCCAACGCTGGCCATAGGGGGCGAACATCTTGCCCCTGTGGATGGGGCGCGCAATTTGGGTGTCCTCCTGGATACCCGGCTGTCTATGGAAGAGCAAGTGACAGCCGTGGCCAGGAGGGCGTTTTACCAGGTTCGCCTGGTTCGCCAATTGCGCCCCCTATTGGATCGGGACGCCCTTCGCACAGTCACCCATGCCCTCGTGACATCCCGACTGGACTATTGCAACTCTCTCTACATGGGGCTCCCCTTGAGGTGCACCCGGAGGCTTCAGTTAGTTCAGAATGCGGCCGCGCGAGCAATTATGGGCACCTCCAGGTTTGCCCATGTAACACCGCTCCTGCGCGAGCTGCACTGGCTACCTGTCGTCTTCCGGGTGCGCTTCAAGGTGTTAGTTATCATCTTCAAAGCGCTCCATGGCTCGGGACCTAGCTATCTGCGAGATCGGATCCTGCCCCACACATCCTCACGACCGATTCGCTCCCACAGAGAGGGGCTTCTCCGGGTGCCGTCCACTAGACTTTGTCAGCGGGCGACGCCCAGGGGAAGGGCGCTCTCTGTGGCGGGCCCGGCCCTCTGGAACGACCTTCCCCCTGATATTAGAACGACCACCGACCTCCGCTCCTTCCGGGTAAAATTGAAGACCCATCTCTTTCGACTGGCCGGCCTTGAATAGGTCTCTCTGTCTTTTAATTACAAATTTTAATGGGTTTTAATTATATATTTTTAGCATGGGTAGATTTATTTAATTTTATTTTAAGTAATGTTTGTATTTTGTATATTGTTTTTAATTATGCCTGTGCACCGCCCCGGGTCCCTGTGGGGAGAGGGCGCGGTTAATAAATCTTAATTTGAATTTGAAATAGTTTGCTAAAATTGTGCTCATAAGATCAGGGAGGCATTCACCAGATTCCTCAAGAACATTCTGAAATCTCAAAAAATATGTCATTCCTTCCATATCAATCCTAGACACATGCCCATCTGTTTCCCCAACCTCTTTAGCAACATTTTTAATCTCTCCCTCAACCCCCACCAACCCCCCTTCCAACTCTTCCGTCTTCCGTGTGTTTTCCGGCACTTGCTTCCGAGTATCCAAAAGCTCCTTCTTGAAATTGATGTTTTCAGCCCTCTGGGCCTGAATCTCTTTTACCAAAGTTTGTATAACAGTTTCAAGAGAAGCCATCCGTTGTTCTAAACTTGTCAGTGCTGCTTCTTGAGCCATCTTAACTGTTAGAGTCAATGCCACCAAAATGGCGTTTTTAGGGTGGGGTTGGTGAGACTAACCGGGAGCCAAAAGTTCAGATCAAGGTTGAAACGTTGTAAAATTCAGGAACCAAGAGAGAGACAATTTTCCAACTCAATAGTTATAATAGCGAAGGTAATCCAGAAAGGAACCACAAATCCAACAAGAAAAAAATTCTTCATCAATATCCAGAGAGGGTCCCAATTGTAAAGAGACGCTGGGAATTTCCCATAGTTAAAATAGTCAGGCAGGGACAAAGAAAAGCCACTTTCCACCGCCCATCTCAGAGCCCAGAGGAGAGAGTAGAAAAAAAAAATTTTTAACCAGCCAGACCTAGACACAATGTTGCAAGTACCACTTTCCCTTGTTAGAGACAGTCCGGATTTAAGATTTCCACTTTCTCTTCCAGAGAAGCCATTTCCAAGTGCCGCTTAAGTCCGAAGGGGTTTTTTTGAAAACAAACTCCCCCCTCCCAGTCCTTTCAGCCTGGCTGACAGCAGAAAAAAAGTTTTTTAAAAACTCACTCTCCCCTCGCAGCTGAAGCCTCGGGAGACCTTCCGACTGAATATCAGGTTACCTTTGAACCAGATTAATGCAAGCCAGCTCTTTGCTGACACTGTTTCATGTTCATCATAGGAAGGTAAATAATGTGGATTGAATTGAGAAGATTATTGCAAGTTATGTACCACAGTTTCACATTTGCTAAAAAAAAAAAAAAAAGTGTTTTATCAGTGGAGCCAATTAACAATTTAAGTGACCATGAATCAAGTTATCAAGAGATACAAACAATTGTAGAAACTCAGTGGTAGTCAGGGCAGAACAGAAGAGATTTTGAAATAATTAATAGAGACTCCCTAAATTACTACTTTGTAATAATTGCCTCTGGGCAGAAAGGCCTAGATGTAATCACAATACTTTAAAAACAGTTTTGTTGAGTAGTTAGCAGACTAATATAAAAATGCCTTTACTAATACGTTTGTGAGCGTAGTATAAATTATACTTCCATAGCAAATTTCTATGCCGTCTCAGGGTTTTTATTTATGTAAATGATAAGATTTAACTTTAAAAAGAAGTATTTTATACAGGTAGTCCTTACCCTATGACCACAATTAACCTCAAACTTTCTCTTGCTAAGTAAATTCATTGCTAGGGATCATTAGGAAGGGTATAGAAAATAAGTCAGCAAGTGTCATTTTGCCTTTTTATAAATCTATGGTGAGGCCCCATCTGGAGTATTGTGTACAGTTCTGGTCACCATACCTTCAGAAGGATATTATGGAAATAGAAAAGGTGCAGAGGAGGGCAACCAGAATGATTAGGGGGTTGGAACACCTTCCTTACCATCTGAGGCTGCAACAGCTGGGCCTCTTCACTCTTGAATGACGGTGCCTATGAGATGACCTGATTGAAGTCTATAAAATCATGCACGGTGTGGACAAAGTAGAAAAGGAAAAACTGTTTTCCCTATCGCACAACACTAGAACTAGGGGGCACTCCATGAAACTTTTGAAAGCTAGAACTCAAACAAATAAGAGGAAGTACTTTTTCACCCAGAGGATCACTGGTCTATGGAACTCCCTGCCAGAAGAAGTGGTGACAGCTGTCAGCCTCGACATCTTTAAGAAAGGATTAGACGAGTTCATGGAGAACAAGGCTATCCATGGCTATCATTATGGATGCCTAAGGACACCCTCCGGGTTGGAGAGATAGGCAGGATATTTCTCAATGCCATTTGCAGGGAATCATAAGCAGGTGAAGACATCTGCTTGGGAATACCCTGAAGCAAATGGTGAGCCACTGTGTGAGACAGAATGCTGGACTGGATGGGCTGTGGCCTGTTCCAGCAAGGATGTTCTTATGTTCTTCTTATGTTCTTATGTAAGTGAGGCAGTTGTTAAGTGAGTTTTGCTCCATTTTGCGACACTTCTTGTCACAGTGGTTAAGTGAACTACTGCAGTTATTAATTTAGTAATGTAGTTGTTAAGTGCACTGGTTTCCCCATTGACTTTGCTCATTGCAAAAGGGAATCACCTGACCCAGGGATTTCTGCAACCGTCATAAATGTGAACCAGTTGTCAAGCATCAGAATTTTGATCGACCATGAGGATGCTGCAATGGTTGTAAGTGTGAAAAATGATCATAGGTTTTTCAAGGGTCGAATGGCCACTAAATGAATGTTCTAATTGAGGATTACCTGTATTATGATATTAAATTTTTGTTTTTATTATAGTTTCATTGGTTTCAGAACACAGAAGGGGAGAAAAAAGCTAGTCTTTAGAAACAACAACATTGTGAGGCATCACCAATAAACTCACATTGTGGTTTAGTGCAATATGTGAACTCAGCAAATGCCTTAATAATTTTCTATCCTACAACAGGCAGGGATCAGAAAAGCATTTCTGATGCAAAATCCTTAAAGGTAAAAGGTAAAGGTTCCCCCTCGCTCATATATGCTAGTTGTTCCGAACTCTAGGGGGTGGCGCTTATCTCCATTTCAAAGCCAAAGAGCCAGCGCTGTCCAAAGACGTCTCCGTGGTCATGTGGCCAGCATGACTAAAGGCACACGGAACGCTGTTACCTTCCCACCAAAGGTGGTCCCTATTTTTCTACTTGCAATTTTACATGCTTCCCAACTGCTAGATTGGCAGAAGCTGGCACAAGCTCACTCCCTTACATGGCACTAGGGACTTGAATCGCCAAACTGCCAACCTTTCTGATCGACAAACTCAGCATTTTAGCCACCGAGCCACTGAAAAATCCTTATACCTGGCCAGATCTTAGTTCCTGGGACTATTTCTTCCAGGAGCTCATGGTGATTCTTCCATGGACGTCTCCACAACAACAATCTCATAAAATAAAACAAGCTGAGTGTAGCCAGAAGCCCCAAATCATCTAAGAAGTTTCCATGTCTGAGACTGGACTCATCTTAATTAAACACCATAACTACTACATTACATGTAATCTGGTCCTTACATTAAGTGGAAAGTCAACGTTATCTTATTAAATGGAAAGATAATTTGCTTTCATTTCACTTTCTCCCATATTATTTCTTTTAATCTTTTGCTGCAGTTCCACTTTCCAAATAATAATAATAATTTAATAATTTTATTTATAGACCGCCTCCTCTCCCCAAAGGGACTCGGAGCGGAAATGGATATTACCCCAGCAGTCTTAATAAACAAATACCAAAAGGCTAAAAAATGAGACTTTTCTGGAATGTGGGGGGGAGGGATAGAGGGCATATGAGAAACTCTATGGCCTGTCTTTCTAAATGTGAAGAAAAACTTAATCTTAAAATGAATTCAGAGATTAAGCCAATTAGGAAGGCCAGCCAGAGAATTCAAGTGAAATGTTCCTACACAGAAGAGAACCAAACATGCTGCTTTAAAAGTGGTAAATTAATATATGAATTTCTTCATCTTTTCTTCCAGAGCTACTGCTGCAGTGACCAATGTTTCATTGAAAGGCATGTTAGAAGAAAAAAGAAGAAGAAAAAAAGAATGATTCATTTTGAAGACGGCAGAAAATATATAGTCAAAGTGGAGTCTGAGAGGACAAGGAACGAGGTACAAAAGAAATAACCATCAAAAGAAACTCATTTATTATCAAGACACAAACTTGCCAACGTTTTTTTTTTAATCCAAAATTAAAGTTCAGTTGTGTTGAAACTGGGAAGAAAACAATGAGCAACTATGTTGTAAATGATATTAAGCAGGGGTGAAATCTACTTACCTTCACTACCGGTTCGCATGCATAAAGCATCAAAAACAGACATGATTACATCCAGATAAGTGGGCAGAGCCTGCTACCAAGCACACCTGCAAAGGTAAGTAGAACAGTGAGGTGGGGACTCCGTTGTGCCAAGCGATTTAGATTAGCTAGAAAGCAGGAAATCCTGCTTTCTAGCTAACATAAATCACACGTCACCGCTTATTGTTGGAAATACCAGTCCACCTGAACCGCTAGCATTTTTTATTATCGGTTCGGGTGAACCCATCTGAACTGGTAATATTTCACTCCTGGTATTAAGGGAAAACACACACAAGAAACCCACCCACCTATAGAATATAATTATTACCAGTATAAGCACTGAATAAAAAAATAATTTTAAAGAAAGTATAGCACCTTCATCTCTCAATTTATAAAGATAGGAGCAAAGTTCAACAAATAATAGAACTGCAAAAAATTTTTATTATAGCTGGATACATAATTTAAACTAAACCACAGTACAGCTTATTGATTTTGCCTAAATGCAATATCTGTAGCCAGCCTTTGTTGTTGTTTATGGTTAATATAAAAATGACATATTTAACCAACCACTGTTTAAACTACTGATTTAACATAATGAGTGTGTTTGGCCATGACTATATACACACAATGCTAAATGTGGTTAGCAAACAATCGTGTTGGATCCCCTAATGAGTTCCCACATCACATTAAAACCAAAATCAACAAACCACTTTATGGCTTAGCTTTATGCTATCCTAATACTGAATTCAAAAACTATTTAATTCTTGGTAAACCAAAGTTAATTTTATAAACCTAAATATCTTTGGTTAAATGTAGTCACTAATTTATCTACATTACATTTAATACGAGAACGCCGTTATCATAGCATTGCTTCATTATGTAACTTGTATATTTCTTAGAAGTTAAAGCAGCCTCTTATTTTTTAAGGGAAGGGGTTGGTTTTTCTTACTCTTCTGATTTTATTCCACAGCCACAAAAATTTCTTTCACCAAGTATTTGTGTGTGGGGGGGGGGAGAAACGGGGCATTTACTCTTGTTCTTACACTTTTATGCCTTCCTGTCTCGTGTGAATTATTAGCTAACAAAATTTTAAGTATTCGACATTGCAATTTATAGAAAGAATTTTAGTTACTTGGGAATATTGTGTGTGTGTGTTTTGTGTGTGTGTGTGTGTGTGTAACCAATTACAGAGACTTCTGAATGCTTAATCGTGCAGCTGAGTCAAACTTTTTTTTCCAAGAGATATGTTCACAACCATTTAGCCATCATGACAAGTTCCTTGGGAACAAAGCTTTTAATTTTTGCAACCTTGTTCCCAGTATCTAATCTTGCTCTGTGTGCACTCTGCTACTTCCTGTTATCCTAGAGAAATTCAAGTGAGGAAGTCAGAGAAGCTTAAACGGCATCTTTTAAATATTTACGCACTGGTCTGTATTTGGCGGTACATGTTGTAGTGCTAAAGTCAATTTTATCCTCCAGTGTCTGGCAGACAATTTGGGCAGGCTTTACTGAGAGCTGCAGGATGTCTCCAACATCTTTCAAAAGAAGTCATTTCCTTATCATAAGCACATTAAGCCGGACAGCTTTTCCTTCTCATTTGGCATATCAGCAAATCACACGGACCTGATTTATTGACAGGTTACTTAGTACACTCTGTAGGTTACTAGCAGACAAAAACAACAGGTGGAAAAGAGAATGAAGTTGTGTTGAAACACTTCAACAGCAATACAAGAAGAGCAAGTCTATGGAGAGATTGGCCTTCCTTTTTCCACATGAGAAGAAACCGGTTATTAAGAATCAACAAAAATAGCAACAGCAATGGCACTTAATACTTACATACCAATGCATAGTACTTTGCAGCACTCTCTGGGAAATTTACAACTTCAGCATGTTGTCCCAAACAATCTGTGTCCGCATTTTACCCACCTTAGAATGATGGAAGGCTAAGTCAACCTTGAGCCCCATCAGAATCGAACTCCAAGCTGTAGGCAGAATTTGCCTGCAATACTTCTGTTTTAACCACTGAACCACCAGGGTTCCTTAAATTCCTTAAAAATGGATGCTGCAAGAACTTGTTTGTTCCAAACATGTAAATTCACAGCCTTGGTTCCCCAGATCCTTCTCTGGCTGAAATGGCTACCGGTTTGTGATGATGGAATTTGTAACTCAGTATCTTGGAACTCAAAACTGGAAACTGATAGTGAGTTACACAGTTTAAAGAGCCATGGTGGTGCAGTGGTTAGAGTGCAGTACTGCAGACTACTTCTGCTGATCACCGGCTGCCAGCAAATCGAATCTCACCAGACTCAAGGTTGACTCAGCCTTCCATCCTTCTGAGGTGGGTAAAATGAGGACCCAGATTGTTGGGGGCAATAAACTGACTCTGTAACCTGCTTAGAGAGGGCTGTAAAGCATTGTAAAGTGGTATATAAGTCTAAGGGCTATTGCTATTGCTATTATAGAAAGCCATTGTTAACTAGATTTAGTCAATTGTCAGCTCAGCCAAGCCAAACAATACATTATAACTTAGAACGTTAGATTCTACAGATGACTGTGTCTTAACAGTGTAAATTTTCAGGTATCAATTGAGAAGCAAGTTTCACTGACGGCTATATCACTACTTTAAGTATGTATGGTAGTCAAATTACCATAATCTTACCATGACTGAAGTATATCAGAAACATGGAATATATAAGAAGGATATCCTACACCCCAATCAGCTAGAGCAGTGGCCCCCAACCTTTTGGGAACCAGGGACTGGTTCCATGGAGAGAAGTTTTTCCATAGACTAAAGGGGACATGGTTTCACATGCTGCCTACATCCTACAGATGGAGCTTCACTTGTTTGTGCAGCCTGTTTACTGGCATGCCACAGACCGGTGCCAGTCCACAGATCGGGGTTGAGGACCCATGAACAAAAGGCACTCCTCAACTTATAACCACAGTTGAGACAAGAGTTTCCATTGCTAAGCAAAGCAGTTGTTAAATGAGTTGCGTCACGTTTTATGAACTTTTTTGCCATTGGACATTAAGTGAATACAGCTTCTCCCATTGACTTTGCTTTTCAGAACCCAGCTGGGAAAATAAAAAATGGCAATCAAAGGACCAGCTTAGAAGAACTAAGAACTTAGACCAAGTTAGAAGAGGAAATAAGATGAGTAAAGGCCTGGAGATTAAAAAAAAACATATGAAGAATGGATGCAGGAATCAGGTATGGCTAGTTTAGAGAAAGAAGGGCTAGGGGTGACATGATAGCAGTACTCCAGTATTGGAGGGGCTGCCACAAAGAAGGGCCAATTTATTTTCCAAAGCACCAGAAGGCAAGATAAGAAACAAGGATGGAAACTAATCAAGGAGAAAAGCAACCTAGAACTAAGGAGAAATTTCTAACAGTGAGAACAATTAATCAGTGCCTTCAGAAGTTGTTGGTGTTCAATCACCGGAGGTTTTTATAAAAGACTGGACAGCTTTTTGGAATGATATATAGTCTCCTGTTTGAACAGGAGGTTGGACTAGAAGACCTCCAAGGTCCCTTCCAACTCTGTACATTTAATGACACAAGTTGGAAGGGAACAACTCTGTACCATTAAATGTAAACCTCACAATCTACACAAAAGATATGGATGGCACAAAGAGCCATGGAAAGATACATGTTCAGCATTGCAAGACAAGACAGAAAGACCCACACATGGTTTAGAGAACAAAGGAAAGTATGCAATATCATCAAGAGAGGAAAAGAATTGAAATGGAAATGGCCTGATCACATAGCAAGCACCTGGTGACAGGTGGACCAAGGCAGTCATAGAATGAATCCCAATTGATAATTTGCAGGACCGTCTCCTACCACATACTTCCCTTCGACAGGTCCGCTCCCACAGGGAGGGCCTCCTCAGGGTGCCATCAGCTGGTCAATGCTGGCTGGCGACGCCCAGGGGAAGGGCCTTCTCTGTGGTGGGTCCGACCCTCTGGAATGGCCTACCCCCCGAACTTCGTACCATCACGGACCTTCGCCTTTTTCGCCGCTCACTAAAAACGCACTTTTTCCACCTAGCTGGCCTAGCTTACAGTTAGATTTTAGTCTGTATTTTAGCTTAGATTTTAGAATTGAGGATATTTTTAGTGGATGGGTAGAGATTTTAATATTTTTAGTTTAACTTTTAGCACAGGCTATCCTAATTTAATCGTATTTTATCATTGTATTGTTGTTGTCGTGGTATTTTAATTCCCTGTGCACCGCCCTGAGTCCATCTGGAGATAGGAGCGGTATATAAATCCAATAAACTGTAAACTGATAAAAAGCATCCACAAAAGAAACATAAAACAAGATGGCATTCATTTTGCAGTGGATAGACAAAATGTGATGGTGACTTGATTTCAGAATTAGGGAGCTAATCTCTTTATAGAATCCTTCCATATACAACATATCTTTTCAACTTTTTGACTGGTGAAGGGTAAGCTAACGTTCTTATTTTATATTCTGTTTTAAGTTTGCAGTTATTTATTTCTTTATTAATGTGAGAAAGGATTGTTGGGTATATCATTTTTTTTGACTTGTAAACTTTAGTTAGTTATATGGAAACTGTTCATTACTTTGGCTGCGCTTTATGTGAATCAAACATTACTTAGTTCTTTTCTTACTTTCAGTAGCCTATCATTTGGAATATTTCAGATCTTGTACGGAGATTTTATCCTAGATTTTATTGCTACTTTCCTGGTTACATCAGTTTGAAATATAGTTAATCTGCCTTTGAAACTAAGCATGATAACAATAAAAATATATATCTTCTTTTGAAGAAAGATTTCCAGTGCCTTGTAACTAGTTGCCCCAAAAGCATTCAGTATTAATGGATAATTTTCTATTTATTACTTTCTGTAAGAGTGACTACACGTAAGGCATATAACCCGAGCTAATTAGCAAGCGAAAAAAGCTTTAAAAGGATGAAACATTAAATCTTTTTTTCCAGTTAAAATGTTCTCCCTTTATTAAGACTTCTAAAAAAAAATACTGTAGTTATTTAGAAGAATTATTTCTGCAGTCCCGCTATCTGCAGAAATTGTTGTAAGAGTAACTAACCAGAATAGAGAAAATGGCTACCATAAGAAAACAGATGGAGCTTCCCTGAAGCCTCCAGAGGGCGAAAAATGGCCTCAAAAGAAGGCCTAAATCAGCTGGCTAGCGCACACAAGCGTGCTGGAGCTGACAGGGCAACGCCACTAAGAAATGGTTCCGTGTACCACAGGTTTGCCATCACTTTAGTTTTTAGTTTTATTTGATTTATATCCCGCCCTTCTCCAAAAGGACCCAGGGCGGCGCACAGGAATTTAAAATACATACAAAATAATACAAAAGTACAAAAAATTTAAAAACCTATTAAATATCAAGTCCTGCGCTAAAACAAATTAAAATCCCCAATTAAAACTATCTATACTAGTCACAGCGGAGGTTATGTTAGGCCGGCTTGATGAAAGAGATGTGTTTTTAAACACTGGCGGAAGAGGTGGAGGTCAGAGATGGTGCGGAGTTCTGGGGGTAGGTCGTTCCACAGGGCAGGGCCCACCACAGAGAAGGCCCTTCCCCTGGGTGTCGCCAGTCGGCATTGTCCGGCTGACGGCACCCTGAGAAGGCCCTCTCTGTGGGAGCGTATTGGTCTAAGGGATGTATGGGGCAGGAGACGGTCTCGCATATAACTAGGTCCCGAGCCATGGAGCGCTTTGAAGATGGTTGTCAAGACCTTGAAGCGCAACCGAAAGACCACAGGAAGCCAATGCAGCTCGCGCAGGATCGGTGTTATATGGGAGCATCTAGAGGCTCCCGTAATCACCCGTGCGGCTGCATTCTACACTAACTGTAGCTTTCGAGTGCACTTCAAGGAAAGCCCCATGTAGAGAGCATTACAATAGTCGAGTCGGATGTCACGAGGGCCTGAGTGACTGTGCGAAGGGCAGCCCAGTCCAGTAAGGGGCGCAATTGGCGCATCAGGCATACCTGATGAAACGCCCCCCTGGCCACGGTCGCCACATGGTCTTCCATGGACAGCCGGGAATCCAGGAGGACACCCAAATTGCGCACCCTGTCCATGGGGGCCGGTGTTTCGCCCCCAATGGCCAGAGTTGGAGTAATCTGGCTGAACCGGGGTGCCAGAAACCACTGGTCTATGGGATAGATGCCAAGCACACACATTTCACAGACACTGTAACGGGCGGACCCATACTTACAAAAAAATTTAAACTGCTTCTGTGCATGGCGAGAAGGCAAAACTACACAGGTCTTAAGACAGAAATTGTGGTTTGAGTAGAATCCACACCTTCTACAAAACAATGGCAATATGGGATTTTTCTCCAAATGTTCTCCAGCACCTCACAATTTTAAATGTCTTCCTCCAGCATTCGCTTCTATTCTTAATGATTCCAAGAAACACCACATCACGGGATAAGGCATTTTCCCTTCTCATTTTGCATCTCAAAAATAATTGTCAAAGAACAGATGTGTAGCATTTTCTCCATGAAAGAAGTCCAAATACATCCCAGAACAGAAAGCAGGCAATTTGAATATAAGCAGCATTTCAGATATTATTTTCCCTTGTTCTGTCAAAGATACAGCCGATCTCTTTCCATCTCTGATTTCAGCTTTAAAACGTAATTAACATATATGCAAAAAAAAAAACTTACAGCCATTACAGAGGCATTCATAAAATGTAATTACTTTCATGTCAGCAGTCCTGAACGTCCAGCCTCTTGCTTCTGGACTGTAAAAATGCTGAGCTGTGCCCATATACAAGCGCAAAAGAAAATTACAAAGATACAGATCATTTGCAGATCTTAGACCAAATTGACTTTGAACATTACTAAATATAAAAATTCTTGCTCAGAATTTTACTACCAGGACTTCTATACAGACACACACACAACCACAAATGATCTTTTCTCAAGGCCAGCTTCATTATTTTTATTATGAGACCTAATAAATTTTGTTGTGCATTCTATGGTCTGCCGTAGCATCTAAACTTACCTGCAAAAATATATTTCCTTTCTTCTCAGCAGAATAAAAACCAAAACATTACAAGTAATTTTGCAATGGACTGCAATGGAACCCAACATTTCCATTGCTAAGCATGAGAAGTTGTTAAGTGAATTTTTGCCCCATGTTTTGACTTTTCTTGCCACGGCTGTTAATAGCAGTATCAGAAGCACTCAGTCTTATGTACCGTTTCATAGTGCTTTACAGCCTCCTCTAAGCAGTTTGCAGAGCCAGCATATTGCCCCTAACAATCTGGGGTCCTCATTTTCCTGACCTCAGAAGGATGGAAGGCTGAGTCAACCTTGAGTCAGTCGGAATCGAACTCCTGGCAGTCGGCAGTGCGTTAGCCTGCAATACTTCATTCTAACCCCTGCACCACCAGGGCTCAGGGTTAAGCTAGGAACTGCAGTTAAGCTAGTAACACAGTTATTGAGTGACTCTGACTTCCCCATTGGCCTTGCTTGTCAGAAGTTCGCAAAAGGTGACCTTGGGAGACTGCAAGTGTGCACGCATGCGCAGTTTACAGAAATCTCACCTTCAGAGCATTATGAACGAAGTGCAGGAAATCTGAAAGGACATATTAAATTTAAGAATAGAACTATTGGAGACACAAAGAAGCACAACGGATAATAAACAAAAAATTGAAGCGCTAGAAGAAGGAACAGTTGAGATTAAAGAAGAGTTGAAGGAAATACGGAAGGAAAATATAGAAATTAATGGGCATATGTCAAAATTTGAGTTTGAAAGAATGTCTTTTTTCCTTAGGTTCCAGAATGTCCCAGAATTGGAGCAAGAAGATTTAAAAGATTTAATGAGTACAATCCTAGCGGATTATACTAAAAGAAATAAAGACCAGCTCTGGGGGGATATGGACCTAGTTTATAGAATTAATTCAGCATATGCTAGAATAAATAATGCACCAAGAGAAGTACATATTAAGTTTCTAAGAAGGTGCATGAGGGATGAGATACTGAGGGCGCAACGGGGGGGGGGCTCTGAAATATCAAGATAATGACATTACCATTCTGAAGCAAATCCCCCCAAAAATTAGAGAGATAAGAAGGAAGTATTCCTTTTTATCAAAAAAATTGTTTAAAAAAGGGATCTGGTTCAAATGGCTAATGCCTGAAGGAATGTTGGTTTTCTGGGAAGGGGGCAGAGTCAGAGTTAAAATGGTAGAAGAGGCTGAGGCCTTTCTTAAGAAACATTCCCTACTCCTAGAAGACGGGAGGGGTCATGGCTCCGCCCACTGGCGGGAAAGAGAAAGAAGAAACAATAGCAAAGAGACTCAGATCTCAGAAATGAATAGCTATTGAAAATATTACTGTAACCTGTGAAAAGGGATGGCAGGAAAAACAAATGATTGGATGTATGTATGTTAAAATATGATATATATGTTTCTTTTGCCAATTATTTCCTTTTTTTTAATATTGAATTTCTATGAAGTATCGGAGGTGACCAACATCCTCCACATGGAAGCCATTAAAATGTTTATCTATTACCCTATATTACCCCTTTTCCCAAATATACTGTAAAACCCAATAAAATTGTTTTAAAACAAAAAGAAGTTCGCAAAAGGTGACCTTGGGGGAACTGCAAGTTTACAGAAATCTCACCTTCGGTGTTACTGCTGGCAAGGAAAACAGTTGAAGTGCAGCAATCCACTCTGCCTCGTGGATCAGCTGGGCTTCGGAAAAGGAAATATAGATGAGTATAGCGCAGGGCAGGTGGACCCACTTCAAAGTCGGAGAGAACCGGTTCTCTCCCAGCTGATAGTCGGAGCTACTGGTTCGCCAGAACCAGTCCGAGCCGGTAGAATCCCACCCCTGGTTATATGTGTGAAAAATTATCGTGTTACTTTTTTCAGTGCCATTATAACTTCAAGTGGTCACTAAATAATGGTTGTAAGCTAAGGACTAGCTGCAGACTAAAATATTATTGACAGAAGAATGCAGATAAAGCAACCATCAAAGAATCCCAAAGATGCTTTTTTAAAGAAGCAACTCGATATTCTGGTTTTTCTTTGAAGATGTTTCGCTTCTCATCCAAGAAGCTTCTTTCATACATGATTTCCTTAAGTCAGCGTGTTGCAGAGACAAAACCACCTAGTCCGGTATCCAGGGTTTTTCTATCTCTCTTGAGTCTGTGTCTTATGTGTGGTTTCAAAAAGAATCCACTATAACACACCAACACCATTCCCTGCCACTAGTTTATATCACTCTCAGCTGACCATCAGGCCTGGAGTAACGTCCTTCCAGACCTATTGAGAATATATCAGTCACTGCTGCTGTAACAAACATAAAATATAGTCTGTTAATCAAAAACAGCCCAAAGCAGTATGTTAATTTTAATTGCATATAGTCTACAACGCTGTTTCTCAGACTCAGCAGTTTTAAGACACGTGGACTTCAACTCAGCATGTTCTCCCAGCTAGCATGTTGAAGTCTATATATCTTAAATTTGCTGAGATTGAAAAACACTAGTCTATAGTGACTTAAAATATGGTACCTGTGATCCTGGCAAAACAATGGTTGGGTAACTCTAGAAAAGGGGTGTCATTCAAGATGGGACTTGAATGAAGGCAAGCACCTTTACACACTGGATGGTGGGGACATCATCAATGCCTTATGCTTCAGCCAAAACCGCTACTGGCTGTGTGCTGCCACTGGCCCCAGCATCAAGATATGGGATCTGGAAGGTAAAATCATTGTAGATGAGCTCAAACAGGAAGTGATCACCATCAGCAGCAAGGCAGAACCCCCTCAGTGCACCTCATTGGCCTGGTCTGCTGATGGGCAGACTCTATTTGCTGGCTACTCAGATAACCTGATTTGTGTCTGGCAGGTCACTATTGGGACCAGATGAGAGCATGCAGTTGTTGACCCACAAGGCATAAACTATGTACAAATAATTCAATTAAAAAGAAACAAGGGAAAAAAATAGAAAAGGGGTGTCAAAGTCAAGGCCCATGGGCTGGATCTGGGCCATGAGGTGCTTGGATCTGGCCCGTGGGGCCACCCTGGAAATAGCGAAAGACCAGCCCATGTTGCCTCTACCAGTGAAAATGGAGCTTGGGAGGGCTACATGTGGCCATCCCGGGCTCTGTTTTCAGTCGTGACAGCCTTCTGCAGCCCTCTGCCAGCAAAAAGGGTGCTCAGGAGGACCATGTGCGGCCCACCCAGGCTCCGTTTTCAGCTGCGAAAACAGTAGAAAACTGACAGAGGGCTGGAGGCTGTCGCGGCCTAAAACAGAGCTCTGTTTTCGCGGGCAGAGGGCTTCAGGAGGAAGTAGAGGGCAGCGGGCTTCAGGAGGATTCTCTCGGCCCCGCCCAGGCTACCACAGGTACCACTGACACGAGTGATGTTGAGCTGGCTACACCCACACTGGCCACGCACACATCCCACCTCCCCCAAGGTGAAACACAACCCTGATGCAGTCCTCAATGAAATCGAGTTTGTCAGCCCTGTTCTAGAAGATGTTGCAAGTTACTCAAGGGAAATACTTTTTGTCTCCTTCTTGTAACCAAACTTGATACTTAGAACGGGATTCATGAATGCAAGCCACTGAAGGAGCATGCAAAAGGTTGCTCCACAATGCTAAAGGTAAGGAAATACTCCTTCCCATGAAGGACCTCCAATGATCTCCTTTTGTAGCATCATGCAGTCCACCCTGAGGTAATTTATAGTCCATCTTCTTTACTACTGTTAGAATAAAACATGTGTAGCTCAGGATTGAATTGTGGGGTCCTTGGTGCTCTTTGATCTTGTAGACATTTCATTATCAAATTAGGTAACATCATCAGTGCATGTACAGTAGTGGCCAAAATTTTAGAAACCTTTTGGGAAAAGTGTACAGTATTTTCGAGGTTTGATGGCTGATAACATCTTTTTTTTTTTTTAGTAATACCATAAAAGTATATATCAATGCAAAGATAATTTAATCAAGAATGTGATGCAATAATTTTTATGAATGATTTGCTATTAGAATAGCAGTTATAAAGAAGAAAAATGAAACATGTAGAAACAATGAGATATACAAAAACTATCACCATAGAAAAAAATGATATATACAAAAATTATCACCATGTCAGTTAATATGCCCCTAGCGGTGCCCAGGGGGAGGGCCTTCTCAGTGGCTGGGCCATCCCTCTGGAACGACCTACCCCCCGAACTTCGGAGCATCACAGACCTTCCCCTCTTTCGCCATTCACTTAAGACTTATCTGTTCCATCAAGCCGGTCTAGCTTAGCCAATGAGTAAATGTATTTTAGAATTTTAATTGGGATCTTTTAGCACAGGCTTTCAGTTTAATTTATTTTTAATTATTCTGAATTTATTGTTATTTATCGATTTTAATTCCCTGTGCACCCCCCTGGGTCCATTTCGATAAAGAAGGGTGGTTCTATAAATCTAAATAAAAATAAATAAATATTTAGTTTAGTAACCTTTAGCATGAATTATGGCCTTACAATGTCTTCCCAGTAGTGAACCAAGCCCCACCCACGAGGGTGGACACACACCAGATCTCATCTTTGTCTCTGGCCAATGGAAGAGTGATCTGGGTATAGGGGATATAGTCATCACGCCCTTGTCATGGTCAGACCACTCACTTCTCCGGCTCGACTTTCCAACCGCTACTCCCTCCGCGGGGAGGCGGAACCTAAGTCACCAATTTGGTTCCGCCCCAGGCACCTGATGGACCCTGATGGGTTCCAGGCGGCGCTTGGGTCACTTCCTGTACCCCTGACCCGCGCCCCGATGGAGGACCTCGTGGCCGCATGGAATACTGCGACCACGGGAGCCTTGGATCGGGTCACGCCCTTGCGGCCTCTCTTGCGGCGGCGAGCCACCCTGGCTCCTTGGTTTACCGAGGAGCTGAGGGTGATGAAATGCCACAAGAGATGTCTAGAGAGAAGATGGAGGTCTACCCGATCTGAATCTGACCAGACACAGGTAAGAGCCCATTTACGGACTTACATTGTGGCGCTGAGAGTGGCCAAACGTCAGCATTGTGCCACTCTCATAGCATCCGCAGACAACCGCCCTGCCGCCCTGTTTAGGGTGACCCGCTCCCTCCTTCAACAGAGGGTGCGGGAAGCCCCGCTACAGGGTAGAGCAGCGGAATTTGTGACTTTTCTGCAGGACAAAATCGCTCAGATACAGAACGAGTTAGCCCCCATTGATGGCCCAGTGGGATGCCACGAGACAGATCTTGTTTGGGAGGAGTTTGACTCCGTTACTTCCGAGGATATGGACAGGCTACGTGGGCGACTGCGAGCCACCACATGTTTATTGGACCCGTGTCCCTCCTGGCTTGTACTGGCATCCTGGGAGGTGACACGAGGCTGGCTCCAAG
Source organism: Rhabdophis nuchalis (assembly GCA_039707465.1). Lineage (NCBI taxonomy): Eukaryota > Metazoa > Chordata > Lepidosauria > Squamata > Natricidae > Rhabdophis > Rhabdophis nuchalis. The sequence goes on along the minus strand of CM077644.1, from coordinate 160,835,510 downwards.
AGGTTGTCAACGCATCCTTAAGTGAGGATTCCTTGCCTGCTTCCCTAAAAGAGGCTATGGTGAGGCCCCTCCTTAAGAAGCCCTCTTTGGATCCAGCTTTATTAACCAACTATCGTCCAGTCTCCAACCTTCCCTTTTTGGCGAAGGTTGTTGAGAGTGTGGTGGCACAACAGTTTCCCCGTCACCTGGAGGAAGTTGATTATCTAGACCCGCGCCAGTCCGGCTTTCGGCCCGGGCATAGCACCGAGACGGTATTGGTCGCGTTGGTCGATGATCTCTGGAGGGCCAGAGATGGGGGTTGTTCCTCCATCCTGGTCCTATTAGACCTCTCGGCGGTTTTCGATACCATCGACCATGGTATCCTATTGCATCGGCTGGGGGGGTTGGGGGTGGGAGGCACTGTTTTACAGTGGTTCTCCTCCTACCTCTCTGGCCGATCGCAATTTGTGTTGGTAGGAGAGCAGAGGTCGACCTCGAGACCCCTCACATGTGGGGTGCCTCAGGGGTCGGTCCTCTCGCCTCTCCTGTTCAACACATATATGAAGCCGCTGGGTGAGATCATCCGTGGTTATGGGGTAGAGTACCATCTCTACGCTGATGATACTCAGCTGTATATATCTACCCCAAACCACCCCAACGATGCCGTAGCGGTGATGTGCCAGTGCCTGGAAGCCGTACGGATCTGGATGGGAAGTAACGGACTCAGACTCAACCCGACCAAGACCGAGTGGCTGTGGTTTCCGGCTGCCCGATTCAACCAGTTGACTCCATCGCTGGCCATAGGGGGCGAACATCTTGCCCCTGTGGATGGGGCGCGCAACCTGGGTGTCCTCCTGGATGCCCGGCTGTCCATGGAAGATCAAGTAACAGCCGTGGCCAGGAGGGCGTTTTACCAGGTTTGCCTGGTTCGCCAGTTGCGCCCCCTATTGGATCGGGACGCCCTTCGCACAGTCACTCATGCTCTCGTGACATCCCGACTGGACTATTGTAACTCTCTCTACATGGGGCTCCCCTTGAGGTGCACCCGGAGACTTCAGCTGGTCCAGAATGCAGCCGCGCGAGCAATTATGGGAACCTCAAGGTTTACCCACATAACACCGCTCTTGCGCGAGCTGCACTGGCTGCCTGTCATCTTCCGGGTGCGCTTCAAGGTGTTAGTTATCATCTTTAAAGCGCTCCATGGCTCGGGACCTAGCTATCTGCGGGATCGGATCCTGCCACATACATCCGCACGGCCGATTCGCTCCCACAGAGAGGGACTTCTCCGGGTGCCGTCCACTAGACTCTGTCAGCGGGCGATGCCCAGGGGAAGGGCTCTCTCTGTGGCGGGCCCAGCCCTCTGGAACGACCTTCCCCCCGACATTAGAACGACCACGGACCTCCGCTTCTTCCGTCTAAAATTAAAAACACATCTTTTCTGCTTGGCCGGCCTAGGGTAGTCTCTCTTCTATAGGGTTTTTAATATATTAATTTATGGGGAATCTTAGTATTTTAATGGGGAATTTTTAGCACAGGAATATCGTTTAATCTGTTTTTAAATATGTTTGTATATTTATTGTTTTTTATCCTCCCTGTGCACCGCTCCGAGTCCCTATGGGGAGAGGGAGCAGTCTACAAATTAAAATTTATTATTATTTATTATTATTATTGGTTTTGAAAAAGTTTTATTGGTTTTTACAATTTTCCAAAGGGTAAGGTAGGGGTTACAGAAACATTTTGAAAACCTTTGCGTCAGAGTCCTTGGCCCTTCCCGGGCTACATAATAAAACATTGGTAAGAAAATTTATCAAAAAATACTACAAGATAAAGATAAGTGAATACATCATACATTTCCCATTCTACGCTGGCAGACTTGTACAAACATCCTGGTACAAAAAGGTTAAAAAAAGTTAATAAAAAAAGAAAAAAAAAGCAAGCAAAGTTATTTTTTGGATCTAAGCCTCTTGGCAATTGTATCTTCTTTTTCTCCCTCCTGGCCCCCAGTGGGCAGGACCATGGCCCCCCCTGCTCCCCCTAGATCTTCCCCCAGGACAGAGGAATGTTTTTTAAGAAAGGCTTCCGCCTCGACAACTGTTTTAATCCTTACTCTTCCTCCTTCCCAGAACACCAGCATCCCTTCAGGCATCGCCCATTTGAACCAAATCCCGTGATCAAACAATTTTTTGGATAAGAAGGAATACCTCCTTCTCATCTCCCTAATCTTTTTTGGGATCTGCTTCAAGATGACGACAACCTTTTGTTGGTAAATTAACGGCCCCCCTCTCTGCGCCTTCAAAATTTCCTCTCTGGTTGACCTTTTAACAAATTTAACATGTATCTCTCTGGGTACTTCATTTATCCTAGCATATGCGGAATTTATTCTGTAAACTAGGTCAATGTCCCCCCTGATCTCATCCTTAGGTTTATGTAAATAATCTGCTAAAATTGTACTCATGAGTTCAGGAAGACATTCACCCAGTTCCTCAGAAATATTCTGAAATCTTAAAAAATATGTCATCCTTTCCATATCAATCCTAGACACATGCCCATTTATTTCTACAACCTCATTAGTAACATTTTTAAGATCTCCCTTTGCCCCAGACAGCCCCCCTTCCAACTCTTCAGTCTTCTGTGTGTTCTCCCGCACTTGCTTCCGTGTTTCCAGAAGTTCCTTCTTAAAGTTGCTATTTTCTTCTCTCTGAGCCTTGATTTCTTGCACCAAAGTTTGTAACACAGATTCCAGAGAAGACATTCTTTGTTCCAAACCTGCCAGTTCTAATTTTTGTGCCATGGTTAGCTGTTAAAGTCAGTGCCACTAAAATGGCGTTTTTTGGGTGGGGCCGCTGAGGCAAGTCAGGAGATGAGAGTTTCAGGTCAGGGTAGTAGAAAGTACAAGAACCAGAAGAGAAACACTTTTCCAAATCAATAATTATAGTAGAAAAGGCACTCCAGACAAGGAATCAATTAATCCAAAAAATTCTTCATTAATGGCAAGAGGAAGTCCAAATCACAAGGAAATGCTGGTAATTTTCCATAAATGAAATAGTCATTCAGGAACAAAGAGTAGCCATTTTCCACCGCCCAAACTGAGAGCCAGCCGGAGAAAGTTACAAAAGAAAAGTTGTTGCAAGCCAGTCGAACTTAGAAACATTGTAAAAAAGCAAGCCGCATACCAAAAAAATTATTATTATTTATTATTATTATTATTATTTTACTTCTGCAGCTGTTATAATGTGAAACCAAGATTAAATTATTGCTTCTATTAACTGGGTTTTATTTCTGACTATATTTAGCTACAACTTTTCATAGAACACAGATAATTGAACACCCTTGTTGCATTACATTCTTCATTAAATTATCTTTTCATTGATACATAACTTTATGGTACTACTCCAAAGAAAACTGGTGTTATTAGCCATCAAACCTCAAAAATATACTTTACCCAAAATATTTCCACAATTTTGGCCACTACTGTATGATTCACACATGTACTGATGATGTTAGCGAGTTTGGTAATGAAACATCTTGCAAGAACACAACCAAGCTTAGAAAGCACCAAACACCCCACACTGTTATTTTGGCACAGCTTTGTGAAGGATGACAGGTAGTTACAACAAAATGCTAGTGGGGAAATGACCTTAGAGTTTGTAGTAGGAGCAAAGATTTCTTCAAACAGCAAGTCATTTGAGGCAAAGGTAAGGCAAAGAGGAAGAAAGAAGAAATGCAAAGAAAGAGGCAGGGAAGGGAAGGATATGAAAGCAGTGCCCTCTCAGGCATTTTACTTTTCAAAGGCAGAGCAAGGGCAAGAAGCTTCCTGTAAAAGAGAAAATTACTTTGCAAAGATCTGCATGTAGAAAAAGTCAAGTTAATTATTCAAAGCAGAGGCCCACAAATTCCCACAATTTAGTCATTCTAATCTGACATATTCGGGCCCAGTGAGCTGCTTCTTATCACTAAGACTTTGATAATTGGCTTAGACATATCAAATAAACTTTCTGGAGAATTCAGCAGTAAGCAGGTATGACATCCTAATAGGGGTTTTATTAAGCATTTCTCTGTGCAGTAATGTGTTAGCAATCAGTGTGACATTTTCTGCTCCGAGGGGTTTTGGCCTTGCTCTTTTTCTCTTTCTTTTTTTTTTTTCCCGTTCTTTCTTTTTTTTCCCTGGCTGAAAAAGAAATGTATTTACAGCCCAAGATCTAATCCAACTCACCACTGTTTACTCAAGTTTCTGAAGGAAGAAGCCTCTCCAAATTAATGAAAAGTGACGCATACATCATAAAAGAAAATGCAGTATCTTCAGTCAGGCCTAACTGACAGCGATAATCGCTTCTGATTCTATAGATAGAGAAGACATTTAGACTTGGTCCTTCATTCCCTCCATTGGGATTGAAATAAAGAGATTGGGATAAATCAAAGGCTTCCCTCCGAGATCTGTAACTTTATCTGATGAAGCAACCTTGCCATCTTTGTCTATGGAGATTCTCAGTCACCCAGGCCTTGGTTGTCCCTTTCAAAAGGAAACCGGATTTTGTTTTTCCTTTGTTTTTCCTGTGTTGTAAACACAGTCCTTTCAGCAATTCCCAAAAGGTTCCACACCTATTTGCACTATTCAGATGACCCCGAGGGGTAGGTAGGTAGGTACTTACTTTACTTTATTGTCATCTTTACTTTATTGTCATTCAAAGCGCTCCATGGCACAGGACCTAGTTATTTGCGGGATCATATCCTGCCCCATACATCCCTTCGGCCGATTCGCTCTCACAGAGAGGGACTTCTCCGGGTGCCGTCCACTAGACAATGCCAGCGGGCGACGCCCAGGGGAAGGGCCTTCTCTGTGGCGGGCCCGACCCTCTGGAATGACCTTCCCCCTGACATTAGAACGACCACGGACCTCCGCTCCTTCCGCCAGAAACTCAAAACCCACCTGTTTCAACTAGCCGGCCTGGGCTAATTCCATGCTTCCCGCCTCGGTTTGTAAATTTAAATTATGGGATTAGGTTTTAAAGTTAAGTTTTTAATTTTTATAAATTTGTACAGGGGATTATTTAATTCGATTTTAGTTTATATGTAATGTTGATGTCACTTTTTAATTTTTTACCTGTACACCGCCCCAAGTCCCTTCGGGGAGAGGGGGCGGTCAAATCAAAATCAAATCATATGTTTATACACAGTTTACACATACAACAAAATTCACATAACACCCAGAGACTAGGCCCAACACCCATAACAATCCCCAAAACACACCCCACCCACCAAAAAACTCCACGCCTAAACCACCCAAACATCCACATAACAGACCAAGTAGTGCTTTCCACTAGCTCACTGATGGTGACCCTTTAGTTCATTGTTGAGTGCAATTACAGCTCTGGGATAAAAGCTATTCAGAAGATGTGTGGTCCTAGTTTTAATTGTTCTTTATCTTCTGTCAGAAGGCAACAGTCTAAAAAGATTGTAAGCAGGATGGGAAGAGTATGCAACTGGGAAGAGTATGCAACTTCCTCAAACAGGGAGATGTGAAGATGTCATCCAGGACTGGTAGCTGGAGCCCGGTGATATTCTGGGCAGTTTTAATGATTCTCTGTAGAGCTTTTTGGTCTGCTGCAGAGCTGTTCCCATACCATGCAAGAATGCCGTATGTCAGGACACTCTCAATAGTGCTGCGATAGTAGGACAGAAGTAGATACTGATATAGATTTATCTTCCTTAGCATTCTCAGGAAGTACAGCCACTTCTGGGCCTTCTTCACAGATAGATAGATAGATAGATAGATAGATAGATAGATAGATAGATAGATAGATAGATAGATAGATAGATAGATAGATAGATAGATAGATAGATAGATAGATAGATAGATAGATAGATAGATAGATAGATAAACACATATACGTACACCCACATACAAACACACACATACACAAACATACATAAAGTCAATTGCCTGAGATCCAGGCTGCTGCTGTTATAATGGCTACTTAGAGAGCTGAAAGATCAAGAATACACCCAAGAAGAATAACCTTTTCTTGAATGTTATTTATTTCCACCCAATTCCCAAGAGCTATATCAGAAAGCTCAGAGGGAACCTTTCCCCATCTGCAAGATTGTAGCTTAGCATTAACATTTCTTCGTTAGGAAGGAAGAGTTATTGAAACCAAGATTCCTTGTTTTTGCTTTACTGAATGAACCGGATCAGAATATACGAGTTACTTCCTCACTTAAGGTCCTAGAGTAATGAAAGGCAACAGTCGCCAGCTCTTAATCTGGAGACCAGTCTGAGCAGTGAATAAATTGTGTTTCGCATGTTAATTTGCTTTATGTCAAAGCAGTTGATTGCCATTGTGTTTGTGTTTTTAGAGCTGACGCTTTAAGAAGGCAGATATTGAATCTCTGTGCCTGCACTTTTGACCAAAGAGATAAAAGATAATCCATGGCTAAATAATTTGGCTCTTCAGATAAAAATCACTATTTAAGTATGCTGTAGGGAATAGGAACCGTCAGCCCTGTCCTTAAAAATTAACTTTCTAATTTTGAAAGCAGCTTTTTAAAACAACAATTTACTTTGAAATATTTAAATGGGGTGAGGTGTGTTTTCTAGTCTTAAAAAAAATATCAAGTATAGCCTGGACTTTGTTTCATTTCCTTTTCTAAATGATGAAGAAAACTGAATAACAACTGCAATAACAGCAATGTCCATTGTGTTCCCCACTTTGAACGCCATATGGGTATGGTGTTAGTACCAAATTAGTACTAAAGAATTATTCAACCTGGATCAGCAGCCAATTGTGGATTTCTGATGAGTACACAATCACAATGGGATAAATGAAATCAACTAAGAGCACGTTCACAAAAATCTTATTTTTTAAATGCTGCAATAGATTAACCCTCTGGCTGTTGTTATAATATAGCCTATGGCTAGAAAAAAAATATCATCCCTTAGTGTAACACATAACCTATGAATGTGACAAGAAAATACAATATAACATCTCCAAATCTACACAGTGATGATGATGACTGACTCTTGCCGATTCTATGGGCCAGTTCTCTCCACATTTTCTGATCCTGCACGAATATTTTGAGTTGTTTTATGCTCTGGCTGGTATCAGCTTTGTTGGTGTCCAGTCACCGTGTTCTTTGGTGGCCTGGTTTCCTTTTACCACTAACTCTTCCAAACACAATTGCTTTCTCCATCGAATTCCTCTGCATGATATGGCCAAAGTAACTGAAACACAGTTTTGTGATTTTGCCCTCCAGTGAGATATCTGGTGTTACACTCTCCAGTACTTGCTCGCTCAAAGTTGCATATAAATTACTGTACACAAGAGAGAATGGCTCTGATTTTATCCTTTTGTGGTCGAAAGTTTAAATAAAGGAAGTTGATATGCATTTAGATTTGAACGTCATAGACAAAACATGAAGTGGAAATTAGGTGGTAGAATCAAAAGGTTCATTGTTCAGATGTAGATCAGGTCTTTTGAATGCTCCCAGATTTGAAGTTTCTACTGGGGCTAGAAACCTCTCTCTTCCTGTGTTCCTTTTTCAACATTTTCCACATTTTAAACACAGAGAGGTGTTAAGATTGGAAATTCAGAAGTGGTGTTCCCATATGCAAGCTAAAATGGCACTATCCATATTTTTACATAGGTACAAAACATTATATAGAGGATCTTGGAAGGAGTCAGCTAAAGCTAGACAAGTCCAGACACATGACTAACATTAATGTCAGGATTCAAAATCAATCCAAACTTCCCTCAAACTCATTTTAAATGAGAAGGTGAATTCAGTGCAATATATTTTATTCAGTCCCTTAATAAGCTACCAGAAGGAACTGTGTTACCACAAACTATATTGAGCAACATAAATCACTGCACACAGCTATCAGATCATAATGACTTTGGGCTGCTACTGACAAGGGATTGATTCAGATCAATGACTTCGAAGTGAGAGGTTGTTGGTCCCATTATCAGCCCCTTGAGCCATCCTATATCCACAAAAGTATTTAGAAAAAGTAAATTATCTGTGGTTATTGCAGCACGATAAAAGAAAACTGTTCTCATTTGTTCCTACAAAATTACATAATAAAATCTATGAACTGTAACTTACTATGCTAATGCCAATATGAGCCATGTATGTAAGTGTGTATGCACAGACACATACACACATACCATAGAAGGAATGTGATTTCTTGTAACCACAAGGAGATGAACCCATCTCTCGCAATTACAATGTAAACAAAAGAAAATTGGTACGTGAACCTGTAGTTAAACAACTCAAATAATTCCCCTGAGGAAAATAGTCTCTGCTTAAGCCCCTAAAGAGAACTACCACTACTCAGAGAAGATCAGATAAAACAAACCCTGTTCACAACCATCCACAATCTAATCATTTCGTGTCTTGTCTACTGCAATACACTCTACATGAGATTGCTCTTAAAAAGCATCTGGAAGCTTCAGTTGGTTCAAATTGTGATGGCCCACATCAGGGGTGAAATCAACTTACCTTCGCTATCACTTTGCAAATGTGATACGCCATCTTTGTGCATGTGCAGAACCTTCTACGCATGCGCAGTGTCAAAAACGGGACGTCCAGGCAGGTGGGCGGAGCCTGCTATTGAGCATGCCTGCAAAGGTAAGTATAAAAGCGAGGGTGGGAATCTGCTGTGACACGCGATTTAGATTAGCTAGAAAGCAGGAAATCTGATGATTCTAGCTAATATAAATCACATGTCACATTGGAAATACTGGTTTCCCTGAAGCAGTAGCATTTTTTACTACCGGTTCCAGTGAACCAGTAGCATTTTTACTACCAGTTCAAGCGAACCAATAGCATTTTTACTAACAGTTTGGGAGAACCAGTCCAAACCGGTAGCATTTCAACCCTGGCCCACATAGTTTTGAGCAAGTCTAGATTTTTACATGTGTTACCTCAGTTGTGGGAGCTATATTGGTTGCCAATTTGCTTCCAGGGCCAATTCAAGGTGTTGGTTTAGTTTAGTTTAGTTTAGTTTTATTTGATTTGTATACTGCCCTTCTCCCTTTCGGGACTCAGGGCGGTGTACAGCCACAGTAAAATAGGTGATACAAAATCTAAAAAGAATATATTAAAAAATATTAAATAAATTGGCCTACATATTTAAAATCCCATGCTAAAAATTACTTTAAAATACCTTTAAAACTATGACAGGCTGTCAGCACAGAATAAATGCATCTTCAGGGCCCAATGGAAGAGATGTAGGTCCGAGATTGTCCGTAGTCCAGGGGATAGGTCATTCCAGAGGGTGGGAACTGCCACAGAGAAGGCTCTCCCCCTGGGGGTAGCCAGCCGGCATTGTCTGGCCGATGGCACCCTGAGGAAGCCCTCTCTGTGGGAGCGAACTGGTCGGTGGGAGGTATTTGGCAGCAGGAGGCGGTCTTGCAGGTAGCCAGGTCCCTTGCCATGGAGCGCTTTAAAGATGGTCACTAGTACCTTGAAGCGCACCCGGAAAGCCACAGACAGCCAGTGCAGCTCACGCAGGAGAGGTGTCACATGGGAGCATCTAGATGCTCCCAGAATCCCCCGCGCAGCCGCATTCTGAACTAACTGGAGCCTCCGGGTGCACCTCATGGGAAGCCCCATGTAGAGAGCGTTATAATAGTCCAGACGGGAGGTGATGAGGGCTTGGGTGACCGTGCGTAAGGCATCACGATCCAGAAAGGGGCGCAACTGGCATATCAGGCGGACCTGATAGAAGGCCCCCCTGGCCACGGCTGTCATGTGATCTTCTAGAGACAGCCAAGAGTCCAGGAGGATGCCCAGATTGCGAGTCCTCTCTGCGGGGGCCAATGTCTCACCCTCGATGGTCAGTGATGGCATCAGCTGACTATACCGTGACGCCGGAAGCCACAGCCACTCAGTCTTGGATGGATTGAGTCGAAGCCTCAAGGTTGTAACTTTATAGCTCTACATGGCTTGGGGATAGATTATCTTTTTCCTAGTTACATCTACACAGCCCATCTGAGTGGGAAGTGGGGAGGCAGAGCATGTTATCAAGGAAATTCCCCCAAGGCTCTGTTTTAGGCCCAGTACTCTTTAACATCTTCATCAACGATTTGGATGAGGGGATAAATGGGGAACTCATCAAATTCGCAGACGACACCAAGCTGGCAGGAATAGCCAACACTCCAGAAGATAGGCTTAAGATACAGAAGGATCTAGACAAACCTGAACATTGGGCACTATCTAATAAAATGAAATTCAATTGTGAAAAAAGTAAGGTCCTACATATAGGCAAGAAAAACAAAATGCACAAGTACAGTATAGGTGGTACCTTGCTCAATAGTAGCAACTGTGAGAGGGATCTTGGAATCCTAGTGGACAACCATTTAAATATGAGCCAGCAGTGTGCAGCAGCTGCCAAAAAAGCCAACACAGTTCTAGGCTGCATCAACAGAGGGATAGAATCTAGATCACGTGAAGTGTTAATGCCACTGTATAGTGCCTTGGTAAGGCCACACTTGGAATACTGCATACAGTTTTGGTCGCCACGATGTAGAAAAGACGTGGAGACTCTGGAAAGAGTGCAGAGAAGAGCAACCAAGATGATTAGAGGACTGGAGACTAAGACATATGAAGAACGGCTGCAGGAGCTGGGTATGTCTAGTTTGATGAAGAGAAGGACCAGGGGAGACATGATAGCAGTGTTCCGATATCTCAGAGGGTGCCACAAAGAAGAGGGAGTCAAACTTTTCTCCAAGGCACCTGGGGGCAGGACAAGAAGCAATGGGTGGAAACTAACCAAGGAGAGAAGCAACTTAGAATTAAGGAGAAATTTCCTGACAGTAAGAACAATTAACCTCTGGAACAGCTTGCCTCCAGCAGTTGTGAATGCCCCAACCCTGGAAGTCTTTAAAAAGATGTTAGACAGCCATTTGTCTGAAATGGTATAAGGTTCCTGCCCATGCAGGGGGTTGGACTAGAAGACCTACAAGGTCCCTTCCAACTCTGCTATTGTATTGTATTGTATTGTATTGTATTGTATTGAAATTCATTTGAGGGGACCAAGAAGAAAGGCCTTTGTGGTGGCTCCCTCCTTATGGAACATTATCCCTGATTGCCCCCACCTTGATACTTTTTTGAAAGGCCCTGGTTTTGCCAGCAGTACTGGGGACCCCAGAGTGATACAGAACCCATAAAGTTTGTTTGATTGTTGTTGCTGGGTGTGCGTGTGAGGGTTTATTGGGTTTTGTATTTAGGGTTTTACTGACCAAGTCACCATGAATCAGTTGGGCAGCCATATAAATTTTCTAAACAAATAAACACTGGGGGTCCTCAAAGTATGACCACAATTGAGTCCAAAATTTATGAGACAGTTTTAAAGAGAGTTTTGCCACATTTTGCAACCTTTTTTGCACAGTTGTTAAGTGAATCACTGCAGCTGTTAAGTTAGTAACACGGTTATGAAGTGAACCTCGTTTCCCCACTGACTTTGCTTGTCGTGAGGTCACTAAAAGGGAATCACATTTATTTATTTTTATTTATTTTATTCAATTTGTATCCCGCCCTTCTCCAAAAGGACCCAGGGCGGTGCACAGAAAAATTAAAATAGCATACAAAGCAATACAAAATACAAAAATTTAAAAACCTATTAAATATGAAATCCTGCGCTAAAACCAATTAAAACCCCCCATTTTAAAACTATCTATACTAGTCAACAGCGGAGGCTATGTAAGACCGGCTTGATGAAACAGATGTGTTTTTAAACACTGGCGGAAGAGGCGGAGGTCAGTAATGGTACGGAGTTCAGGGGGTAGGTCGTTCCACAGGGCAGGGCCCGCCACAGAGACGGCCCTTCCCCTGGGTGTTGCCAGTCGGCATTGTCCGGCCAACGGTACCCTGAGAAGGCCCTCTCTGTGGGAGCGTATCGGTCTAAGGGATGTATGGGGCAGGAGACGGTCTCGCATGTAACTAGGTCCTGAGCCATGGAGCGCTTTGAAGATGGTCGACATGACCCCAGGATACTGCAACTGCTATAAATACATGCCAGTTGCCAAGTGTCTAAATTTTGATCACATGACCACAGGGATGCTGCAACAGTCATAAGCGTGAAAAATCGTCATAGGTCACTTTTTTCATTGTAACTTCAAACAGTCATTAAATGAATGGTTGCAAGTCAAGGACCACCTATAATTGTGAAGATGTGACTATCTTTCTGTTTCTAACAAAATTCACAACTTCTTAATAATATTAAGAATAATGTTCTTTCTGCTCCTGATTGGGTGAGCTGCTGATCTACTATATCAATGGATACACACAATCCAAAGGTGGGTTGCTCCCAGTTCGGCCCGGATTGGGCAAACCAGTAGTGGCGGCAGCGGGAGGCTCTGCCCACCTGCCCGGATGCTTCTGTGCATGCACAGAAGCATCACATGAGCGCGAGCGCAAGTGAACTGATAGTGCCAAGATTTGCAACCCACCTCTGACACAGTCATCCTTCTTTACTAAACCTTAGTTATATCTGATTATATCCAAGGTCAAAGATGAGGACAAGCTTGTGTGATTGATTAGAAATGGACATGACTATAACCCAAGAGATTTTGTACAGTGCTCAAGCCAGAATCCAGCTGGAATCTCTCTCATTTAAGAACTGTCCTACCACATTAAAAATTGTTGTGTTATCTGGCAGGTCTAAATTAGTTTGAGTTTGAGTTTATTGGTTTTTTATACCGCCCTACTCCCGAAGGACTCAGGGCGGTGTATAGCCAGAATAAAAACAAATATATAAGAGTTTAAAAAGTTTTTAAAAGACATATTAAACTTTGGCTTAAAAGTGAAAAAAACCCCAACCAACCATGATTAAAATTAATAAAAATTTGAATTTAAAAATCATGTTTTATGCCAGCCCGGCTTGTTGGAAGAAAAAGGTTTTGAGAGCACGGCAGAAGGTGCGCAAGTTAGGGATAGTTCTTAATTCTGGGGGCAATTCGTTCCAGAGGACAGGTGCTCCCACGGAGAAGGCTCTCCCCCTGGGTGTCGCCAGTCGACATTGTCTAGCCAACGACACCATGAGGAGACCCTCCCTATGGGAGCGTATTGGCCGGTGGGAGGCTCTCGGTGGCAGAAGGCGATCTTGTAAGTACCCAGGTCCTAAGCCATGGAGCACTTTAAAGATGGTAACCAACACCTTGAATCGCACCCAGAAAACCACCGGAAGCCAGTGCAGCTCGCGCAGGAGGGGTGTTACATGGGAGCGTCGTGTTGCCCCCATAATTACCCGTGCGGCCGCATTCTGGACCAGTTGAAGCCTCTGGGTGCTCTTCAAGGGGAGCCCCATGTAGAGAGCAAATTACTGCCTTTTTATGCTTCTTCATAACAAGGCAGATCTCTTTACCTCTGCAGATAACCCAGTTAAGCAGACACGACCAATCCCTAAACAGTTCTTCAGTGAGACATTTTGGTGGGGGGGAAATGGAAATGAAATGTAAACAGCCACAAGCATATGTTAGTAGGAAATGATTCTTTTCCTTTTTGCATCATAAAGCTAAGTAATTATTGATTAGTGTTCCTTGAGTTTGTTTAAAAGCATGACGTTAATTAATCAACAATGCATTGTTGAGGATTTTTCCCTCACTTCAAAGTTCACCCAACAACTTAGCGAAACATGTTCTTGCCTACTTAATGAACCAAAAACAAATGTAAATCACTGAAAAATGATCCTGTTGGCCTCTCATAAAAGGAAAACTGAAATTCATAAGAATAGTAGGAAGGGTATAAAAGTCTTATAAAATGAAAAAGAGGATCAGGATAAGAAATGTTTTCCTTTGTCTCACAGCCTGATTTCTTAATGTTAAGTATTTCTTGTCCACTTTTCAATCAACAGGTATTTCAAGACGATGTTTGACACAAAACATATTTAAATACCATCAGCAAAAAACCAAAAATGGATATGTAAGTCTTAAGACATGATAGCAAATAAAACCACTCCAATTACAGGCTCATTCCTAATAGGATTAAAATGAAATAAATAAGCAAAGGAACGTGATTTATTGCTCACTGACAAATGCCAAGGTAACAAATGTAATCTCTCCAGGGAAAGCCTTCCACAGAAAGGGTTCAGCCACAGGGAAAGGTGATTTTGTGTTTTGTATCATTCTGGTAATGGCTAGATGAAGAGTATAAATTGCCAGCCAGGATCATTATCACTGGCTGGCAGAGAAATTATAGATCTAAATGTGCCAGATAACCAAATGTGATCCATTAAAAAAATCATTTGCCAGGAGGATAATTTTTATATATAAGGAAAAACCACCCTGATCTCTCAAATGGCCAAAATTAATCGTAAAGAATTGCTCAGCAAGAGAAAAGCAGAAGTGTAGTGTGAAGGAATGAACGAAAATAAGATGTAATTGGTTAGTGACAGTCTATCTTTTCAGAATGGCATTGCAACTTAACAGCGGAAGAAAAAATCTTAAGTATATATTAGCTAACTTCCTACTCCCATTTCACATGCAGGGCTTATATTTATTGCCAATTAACCTGGGGTGTGAAATCTTTTGCAAATCCCAAAGACATAGAAACAGGCCATCTTTGGCATTTACCCACCTGTAACTCAGCAGGTCTAACTCGGGCAATCCAGAGCCCATGTGGCAAATTATATACAGAGCAAATAAGCTTCTCTAGAGAAAGGGCAATATATGAACAACATAAGAAAAAACAAGGATTAGATCCCCTTCAGTTAAACATTTTTAGAAACTCGCTATGAAGCAACTGATTTTACTTTTTTTTAGGACATTTAAAAGGTGGGGATTCTGAAGAAAAGCCTCAAAAATCATGCGACTTTTGTGTAAAAATTTTCTAGTGTTGCAGTGTAAATACGTCATATGCATTTATGTAAATTACAGAAATATGTGATTGTTACAGAGCAGTGGTGGGATTCAAAAATGTTTACTACCCATTCTGTGGGCGTGGCTTGGTGGGCATAGCAGGGAAATGATACTGCAAAATCCCCATTCCCTCCCGATCAGCTGGGACTTGGGAGGCAGAGAATAGATGGAGGCAGGGCCAGTCAGAGGTGGTATTTACCGATTCTCCAAACTACTCAAAATTTCCACTACTTGTTCCCCAGAACTGGTCAGAACCCACTGAATACCACCTCTGTTACAAAGGCCGAAAATGAACTGCACTTTTTTTACAGGTCACATTTTAGAGAGATTAGGTGAATCTATTATTGTTGTTCTACTGAAAGGCAATTTTATTTTATTTGATAAAAATGTAAAGTTGTAGTGTCTTGAATCCGTAATTGTTTCTCAGCAAACATGAGATGTTTGCATGAACAAACATGAAGATGTTTCTGGAAAATGAGCACAATCCTTCACCTGTGAATAGTAGCAAAGGTTAGGGTTCAGTCAACGCCAATTGTAGAAAATACCAACTGACAAACATATCTGGAAATATCTGGGTGAAATAATGAAAATGTGATTCCAAATCCACCTAATACCTTTCAATTGATGCACTTGGAAATGTTTAGGTGAGCCCTGGAAGGATTACAACAAAATAGAACAGAAAAAAATAGCAATGAATCAATCCAAGATGGATGCTTCTGAAAACAATCAATTTCATTTGCTGTCTTTTTGGAACAGAACTGTTATATATTCAGTGATCTTCATAATGAAATGAGCTGATCAGTCTTTATCCAGCACTCTGATTGCCCACTGCAGTAACTACAAAAATGCATATGCAGTGCCTGGGTTTACACACTAGAGGAAACTATGGTTTGTTATAACCATAGCTTGTTGAGTATATCACCCAGGTTGAGCCCCTATACTGTAATGGTATGGGATTGACTCTGGGGGAACAGGAAGTAGCGGTTT
Organism: Rhabdophis nuchalis; assembly: GCA_039707465.1. Classification (NCBI taxonomy): domain Eukaryota; kingdom Metazoa; phylum Chordata; class Lepidosauria; order Squamata; family Natricidae; genus Rhabdophis; species Rhabdophis nuchalis. The sequence goes on along the minus strand of CM077644.1, from coordinate 160,819,689 downwards.
ATTACAATCTATATCAGACCTAACAAACTGGCAGCCCCTGGGGCACGCCCATTCCAGCTCCAGCCAACACAGGCCACGCCCATTCCAGCTCCAGAAAGGCAAAAAAATCATGATACGTCATGATATATCACATGACGTGATTGAATTTAACAACTGTGCCTTACATTAAACATGGAGCTGGTATTCATTGTTGTTGCTTCCTGTCTGAAATTCCTCAATGGGATGGCATCAATCTTGCAAGTCTATTGTAAGGTTAAATTAACAGAAACTCGCAAGTAGGAAAGTGCTTCTCCCCTCCTTTTCTTTTACTCTCTGTAAAGCTAGGGAGGTTACCTTCTGATATGCTTTCCACTTCCCTTCTGCATCTGATGACTGTGATTCCTTTTGTATGGGTAGTTGTCTAGTCTACGGCTCTTCTTCCTGTTCCCCCGAGCCATTCCATATACCACTGCATGCCCAGTGTTAAGCAATGAGCCATGGTTTGCAAACCATAATGGCTGAATTCACACAACACATTATGTCAATCCCAACAAATCAGGTTATAGTCAAGTAGAGGCAAGATAACTATCACTTGAGGATGCTTTCATTTGGATTTCTGCATTGCTCAGGAGGGAAGCTTCTTCCTAATTATGTTTTGATGACTTAGCATCATATCTATGCTACCCACATTCATGCACAATGCCTGAGTCCACACACTGGGCTATGCCATTCTGTCTCCTTTTTACTCTGCAACCAGGTGTTGAAGAGGAAGGGAGGATGGAGACGTTTGCTAGAAACTAAGCTCAGATGATAGAAAAGTTGGGGAGAGTTAGGAAATAGAATGCAGAAGAGAGTTTTGATCTTCCCAAGACCATCTGGCAGATTGCGTAAATAAAATATAATTTTGCTAATATAAATATATATCTTGGGCTTTAATGTACATCCTCCCTGTGATGTATAGAAATGTTTAAAGATAAACCAATCTCTTTGCTATCTGCAATTCAACTTCTAACAGCAACCAGAAGATTCCATAAATGCTTAAAGGAGCCGGTGATATAACAGCCCAAACTAAGTCAAGGAATGGTGGGGTGTCCACCTTAACTGATACACTTTAACTGATCTTTCTTCATCTCCTCCTCCTCCTCCTCCTCCTCCTCCTCCTCCTCCTCCTCCTCCTCCTCCTCCTCTTTCATTTTCTTGCCAGATGCAAATATTTAACCATTCAGATAAGTTATTACTCTCCTGCTGTTCTGGATGAATTAATTCCCCCAATATTAGCTGGCAATTCATTTTATCCCCCCCTCCCCATATCACAAGTCCAACTGAAGAAGATAAGTGGCTGATAAAAGATCTTTGAGAACAGTTACAAATGATTCACTTTCAAAAGAATAATAAAGCAGCTGCTTGGAAGAGTGCTGTAGACCAGCCATACATTACATGCAACTAATCTCCTTTTAAAACTTCAAGAAATTAGTCAATAAGCTTCAGAGTCGCCCTGCTGTTTGCCCAAACTTTGATGCCAAAACTTAATGCTGAAATGCAAATATTTAATTAGTTTTTAATGATGGGGTTTATTTTTACTAAATCTGGTCATCTGTCTCCATTATTTCCCTCATTTTTTATAGTTAGCCACTAATTGTCACTCTCAGGATTGTGCTTCCCACCAGCACCTCTGCTCTCGTTGTTGTGTGTGGGCCTCTTTCAGAAAGAATGGGGATTGTCAACAGCTTTGCCTTTCTTGGCAAAAAGGGCCGTGAGAAGAAAAGGATGCTGTCCACGCACCTGAACCGTGGCACTGATAAAACATCACAGTTCACCTTGAAAGCTCCTCAGGTCTACTTTGCCTCTGAATTGTCCCTCTGTGTGCTGAAGGCAGCTTCTTTCCCCTACTTCAGCTCCCTTCACTGAGAACAGAAACAAGGGTCGATAGTCAACCACTCAAGTGAGAAAGAAAATAATTGCCCCTTCTTCCTCCAGGAAAAATAAAGGGGGTGGCTTTTGTTCCACAGAACGGCAGTCCTCTTAAGAAAGGTGTGAGCTATCTCAAAGTCCTTCTAAATCAGGGGTGGGCAAACTTTGCAACTTTAAGTCTGAAGGACTTCAGCTCCCAGAATTCTCCAGCCAGCTTTGCTGGCTGGAGAATTCTGGGAGCTGAAGTCCTTCAGACTTAAAGTTGCAAAGTTTGCTCACCCCTGTTCTAAATCCACAGCTAGATTATCATTTTCTCTCTCTCTCTCTCTTTGAATTCAGTGGCCTTCTGGGAGAAGAATGTTTAGATCATCATCCGCATTCCTGGAACAACAAAAAAGAATGTGTTTCAAAGTAAATAATAAAATAAAATGAGTACCTGAAATAATTTTATTTATTTTATTTATTTGAATTTATACCCCGCCCTTCTCCTTGTTAGGACCCAGGGCGGCGCACAGGCATTATTTAAAACCATAAATACAATATACATCATTACAATATATTAAATTATTTAAACCCGTGCTAAAACCCACATTAAAACCCTACCAAAATTATAATTTATGTAAAAAAAGTCAGAAACGGGGGGCTATCCTAGGCCGGTTTGATGGAATAAATGCGTCTTAAGACGTTGGCGGAAGAGGCGGAGGTCCAAGGTAGTGCGAAGGTCGGGGGGTAGGTCATTCCAGAGGGCCGGGCCCGCCACAGAGAAGGCCCTTTCCCTGGGTGTCGCCAACCGGCATTGCCCAGCCGACGGCACCCGGAGAAGACCCTCTCTGTGGGAGCGGATCGGACGAAGGGATGTATGGGGCAGGAGGCGGTCTCGTATATAGCTAGGCCCCGAGCCATTGAGCGATTTAAAGATGGTCGTCAACACCTTGAAGCGCACTCAAAAGGCCACAGGCAGCCAGTGCAGCTCGCGCAGGAGAGGTGTTACGTGGGCTTGCCTTGAGGCACCCATAATCACCCGCGCGGCCGCATTCTGTACTAACTGTAGCCTTCGAGTGCACCTCGAGGGGAGCCCCATGTAGAGAGCGTTACAGTAATCCAGCCGGGATGTCACAAGCGCTTGAGTGACTGTGCGAAGGGCCCCCCGGTCCAGTAAGGGGCGCAACTGGCGTATCAGGCTTCTTATATCCTGCTTAGAATGAATACAGAATAAGAGTTGGAAGGGACCTTGTAGGTCATCTAGTCCAACCCCTTCCTCATGCAGGAGACCCTGTACCAGTGATTGCTAACCTTTCTGTTGCTGCGTGCCAAGTGGTGTGTTTACATTTTTTTTTTACTACCGGTTCACTCGTGCGCGCCTGACGCTTCTGCACAGAAGCTTCCAGCCAGGTGGGCAGAACCTCCTGCCGCCGTTACTATCAGTTCGCCCGATTTGGGCTGAACCAGGAGCAACCCCCCTCTGGCATGCCCCCATAATGCAATGTGTGTGTGCAACCTCCCTGCATGCCCCATCCCCTGCACATGCACGCACATCTCCCGCATGCCCGCTGTGCATGCGCAGCAGAGACCTGAAAACCAGCTGGCTGGTGGGAGGTGCGTGCCCGTACATGGTGGAGCTGAGCTGGGGTGATGGCTCGTGTGCCCGCAAAGAGGGCTCTGTGTGCCATCTGTGGCATGTGTGTCATAGGTTCGCCTTCATGGCCCTATACCTTTTCGGACCAGTGGCTGTCCAATCTCTTCTTGAAAGCCTGTGATGATGAAGCACCCACAACTTCTGAAGGCAAACTTTCCATTGGTTATTGTTCTAACTGTCTGAAAAGTTCTCATTTCCAGGTTGAATTTCTCCTTGATCAGTTTCCATCCATTGTTCCTTGTCTGGCCTTCAGGTGCCTTGGAAAATAGGTTGTCCCCTTCCTCCCTATGACAGCCCCTTAAATATTAGAATACTGGTCTTTCTCTTTACTAGACTAGCCATGCCCAGTTCTTGCAACCATTCTTCATAAGCTTTAGCCTCCGGGCCCCTAATCGTCTTTGTTGTTCTTCTGTGCACTCTTTCTAGAGTCTCAACAACCTTTTTATAGTGTGGTGACCAAAACTGGATGTAGTATTCTAGCTGTGGCCTTACTAAGACTTTATAGAGTGGTACTAGTACCGCACATGATCTTCATTCAATCCCTCTGTTAATGCAATTTAGCTTTTTTAGCTGCTGCTTTTTTAGCTGCTGCTGCTGCACACTGCTGGCTCATTTTTAGTTGATTATCGACTAGGATTCCAAGATTCCTTTCACAGTTACTGCTACTAAGCCAGTTTCACCTAACCTGTGGGTGTACTTTTAGTTTTTCTTGCCTAAGACTTTATCTTTCTCTATGTTGAATTTCATTTTATTAGACAGGGCCCAATGTTCAAGTCTGTTGATATCTATCTGGATCTTTAGCCTATCATCTAGGGTGTTGGCAATTCCTGCCAGCTTAGTTTGATAAGTTCTCCTTCTATTCCCTCGTCTAAGTCATTTATGAAGATACCGAAGAGTACTGGGTCTAAGACAGAACCTTGTGGTACCCCACTGCTTACTTCCCTCCATGTAGACATAGTACCATTAAGGACTACTCATTGAGTACACTTTGTCAGCCAGTTACAAATCCATCTGGTGGTGATGCTATCCCACATTATTCCAGCTTACCAAGAAGTAGGTTGTAGTTTACTTTGAAGGAAGAGAGATGGGTGGATGGACGGATGGAATAAATGTCTTCTTTAATACAACTTATATGCAACTTAATAACAGTTTTGATTAGCAACAGAAATTGTGGACTCAGGAATGGTTTTAAGTTGAGGACTGCCTGTACAACAGATAATGTGCAAACATCACTGTTTAGAGAAAACAATTTAGATGAATTTGAGTTTAGAGAAACCAGTTTAGGGTGGCCAAACTATAGCTGACGGCTGCTTGAAACATCCTAGAGGACTGTTACAATTTCGAGCCAACCTTAGATCATGCTGTTGAAACTGAACAACCAAATGACCCATTTTCAGTGGCACCATTTATTTATCTATTTTGCAAAATTCCCCCAAAATTCTTAAGGGAGTTATATAATAGGTCTGTTGACTCATAAACTGCCATCCTCTGCTATGTCATAGGATTTTAGATTGAAAATTATCCAGAGTCAAGGTTTTCTTCCTCTTTATATGTGGCACAATGCTGATCATAGTAGTGGCATCTTATAATGCATCCATCTGCAGAGCCCTATAGAGGTTAATGTCGAGCAATTCAACATTGTTTATGCAAATCTCCTTGCTGATGAAATTTAAACTTAGTTGGTATCTTAGTTTCATCGATTTGCAGCATCAGCTCCAGAGAATCAAAATAAAATAAAATAAAATAGTCATGACATCAACGTTGGAATACAATTAAGGGACTTTGGAAAACAGATGCCATGTTGATTCACATTGGGCTGTTTATTGGGAAATCTATTTTATTATATATTAAAAGCCTTTCTGTCAGTATCAACATCTCAAGTTATCCATAGTTTGTACCAGTGGTGGGTTTCCTTTTTTTTTTTTTTACTACCGTTTTGCTCATTCACGCGTGCGTGCTTGTGTGCTCGCGCAACACTTCTGACATGCGCAGAAGCATCCAAGTGGGTGGGTGGAGCCTTCTGCCACCGCCACTACCAGTTCGCCCAATCAGGGCCGAGCCGGAAGCAACCCACCTCTGGTTTGCATTGCATTGATGCTTGTGACCAAAAATGTTGGCATCAGAAAATAATGCATTGCTTTTGCATCTTATATTGTTTATTAAACAATTATTTACAATTGTAGGCCTGTTAAAAAAATTAATTCACCCTAGCCTGTTTTTGCCATACAGTTACCACAAAGAGCCAAGCCTAAATCAGCAAAAGTATCTTCAGTTTTAGACTTTGCCATGAGTGTTTCTCTCTCCATTTAATCACCCTAAAAAGAATGGGTAATCATTTTATGACTAGGAACTGCAGAGTTCTCCAAAGGCTGTCTTTCTTTTGGTTAACAAACATGAAGGATAGTAAAAAAAAAAAAAAAAGGCAAGTTGGAGGCCACAACCATGGAATTAAAGTGTTGCCTATTTTTAAAGTATGTTTACACATGTAAAAAAAAGGGGACAAGGCTTCATTGCATAATTCTAGTTGCCATCATGACATTTTTGATCCATCTCATCCTCCTTACAGGTGCCTTGCTTCCAAGGGCATCATGTCAGGGTTCCAAGTATCATTCCCAACGAAATAAGATTCTGGGTTTCCTCAAAGTTCCATTTTATTAGAGATGTCATATTGGTACATCTGGGAGAATCTGAATCTGAAAGTTTCCAGGTTTTCCTCGCCGAAAAGAAAGCTCAAGCCCTTGCCCAGCACCCACATGTCCATCACAAGGTCCAATCAGGTACCATCCAAACCAGGAGTTGCCTCTCAGTCACCTCGTCGCAGCTGCAAGGCAAGTTGACCTTGACTTTCTGAAAAAGAATGTTATTATGGCTACATATTATCCATACTCTGTATAATTACCCCACTCCATTTTCCCACAGTAGAAAATGTAGCAGGCCTGAAGTCCAAAAGATAAAAAGTCTGACACATCAAACTTTGACATAATTTGTTTGTCGAGTTGGCTTTATTTTTCAGTAGAACTATGAAGCGCTGATTATTCAATGGCAAAATAGGTAAAAATTCAGAGAATCAGAAAAAAGAGGGAATACCTTTTCAGAGAAATGTAACGGAAGAAATAATTACAAGATTTGGAGAATGTAATGGGCCTCAGGGTAAATAAAAAAAGGCAACTTGACTTATAAATTTAATTTTACTATTATATACCAAATTCCCACAAAATAATTTATTATGGTTCCAATAACATAGAGAGGTATGGTACTATCACGTAGCCATCCAAGTAGATTCAATGGAAGCAGTGATAATTACATACACAACTCATTTGCAATGGCTTGCAATTTGAAAACCAGATCAACCAACACCTGGATCAACAAGGACCACTTATGATGGTATAGCTCTTGGGCATCAGATGACAGCATCCTGCAATCCATCTTTTCTTTTGGACTTCAGGCTTGCCACACTTTCTACTGTCTACTTTCTATTGTGGGAAAATAAGAGGGGTGATTATATGGAGTTGGGTGATATGTAGCCATAATAACATTCTTCTTAGAAACTCAAGGTCACCTTTGTCTCTGCACCTGGCCAGAACTGGATGAGAGGAATCTGTCTTCATGGCAGTGGAAGATTGGACCATGTGATGAACTTGTGGGTGTTGGGGCAGGATCTTGAGCTTTCAACTGGGTGGGGAAAACCTGGAAGCTTTCAGATTTGGGTTTTCCCAGATGTGCCAACATGGCTCTTTTAATCAATTGGAATTTTGAGGAATCATTTGCCTCAGACTCTGATTATATTTTGGATGCTATTTGGAACTCTGACATTAACCCAAATCTCCCTTAAAATACTTCACCAACTATCCTGAACCTCAGGGTGCTGTCCAGAGTCCTGAGCCCCAGTGTGACACTTAGTTCCTCTACTAGACAACAGGACATAAAGTTGCAAAGGGACAAGAAGACATATAAAAATGGAAATTATGGTCAACCAATGAATACAGGATGCATGTAAAATGCTATTTTGAAGCAAAACTCATGTACAGGTAGTCCTCAACTTATTACCACAACTGAGCCCAAAATTTCTGTTGCTAGGTGAGACATTTGGTAAGGAAATTTTGCCCCAGTTTACAACCTTTCTTGCCACAGTTGTTAAGTGAATCACTGCAGTTGTTATGCTAGTGCTATGGTTGTTAAGTGAATCTGGTTTCCCCATTGACTCTGCAGAAGTTCACAAATTTTTTTTCACCTGACCCCAGGAAACTGCAGCCGTCATAAACACATAAACAGTCAATTTCCAAGCATTTGGATATTGATCATGTGATCATGGGCATGTTGTAACTGCCAGGTGAAAAACAGTCATAAGTCACTTTTTCCAAAGGTGTAAATTTGAAGGGTTGCTAAACGAACTGTTGTAAGTTGAGGACTACCTATGCAAGAGTTGGAAAGAAAAGAATCGAGATGCAACCATTACTGAGCAGGATTGTGGGTAGGAATTTTCTCAGAGCTGAAAGAATAAAAATGAAAGCTAAACCCTACTAAGAACAATTGAAGGAACTGGATATGTCTGGTCTAGTGAAGAGAAAGACTAGGGGTGACATGATAGCAGTCTTTCAATATTTGAGGGGCTGTCCCAAAGAAGAAGGGATCAACCTATTCTCCAAAGCACCTAAACACAGAATAAGAAGCAATGGATTAATTAAGGAGAGAACCACACTAGAACTCAGGAGAAATTTTCTGAGAATACGAGCAATTAATTAGTGGAATGACTTGCCTCCAGACTGGAGGTTTTTCAAGAAGAGACTGGGGAGACATTTGTCCAGAATGGGATAGGATCTCCTGCTCAAGCAGGGGGTTAGAGTAGGAGACCTCCAAGATCCCTTCCAACCCTATTAGTCTATGTTCTATGACCAATATTGGTTCATGCTACAAACCAAAGTCTTTGTTGAAGCAGAATTAGAAGCTTTGGGATGTGAGTTGTATAAGGAATTGGAAAAATCTGAACAACTACAAATGCACGATAGAGGTTTTCTCAATCTGTCAGTAGACATAAAAAAGGAGAGTCATGATTCAGAAGGGAAAGATCTTTTTTTAGGTAAGAAAATGCAGCAATTTGCAGAAACAACAACCAGAGTTAACTGAAAGTCAAAAATAATTGACTGCAAAAGTCATAAAAGTTATCTGACTTGACAGCAAGAATGAGAGTGCTTGTCTTCAATAAGAAAGTGTTATCTGAAATTCTTTAGGACATAAGCAAAATATTGCAAACCATTTCAACATCAACACTTGGTGAAACACTCCAGCTAATATATTGTGCTGATTACACTGTCATCAAAGAACGTAAACATGAAATTAAGGAACAAAAGCAAGGGGGGGAAAGCGAAGCCTAAAGGAAAAATTAGCTTAGAACAGAAAATGGGGAAAAACTGCATGTGGATCTAAGCAAATTAAAAATAAAAACTGAAACTAGGAAAATCAAAACATGAACAACAGAAAGTGGACTAAAAAGTTATATAACTTTGGAAGTTTATGTAGATTCATAGTCATCTAGGTCATGGTTGTCCCAAAGGTGTTTTTTCAAGAAGCAACTGGACTTTCTTGGCTTTTCTTTGAAGATGTTTCATTTCTCATTCAAGATGCTTCTTCAGCTCTGAAGAAGTTTCTTGGATGAGAAGCAAAATGTCTTAAAAGAAAAACTAGAACATTCAGTTGCCTCTTTAAAATACACACGTATATGAAGCCGCTGGGTGAGATCATCCGTGGTTTTGGGGTAGAATACCATCTGTACGCTGATGACACTCAGCTGTACATCTCTACCCCAAACCACCCCAACGATGCCGTTGAGGTGATGTCCCGGTGTTTGGAGGCCATACGGATCTGGATGGGCAGCAACAAACTCAAACTCAACCCATCCAAGACCGAGTGGCTGTGGTTTCCGGCCTCCCGGTTTAGCCAGTTGACACCATCACTGGCCATGGTGGGCGAAGTACTGGCCCCTGTGGAGAGGGCGCGCAATTTAGGAGTCCTCATGGATTCCCGGCTGTCCCTGGAGGACCAGGTGGCAGCCATGGCCAGGGAGGCGTTTTACCAAGTTCGCCTGGTCCGCCAATTGCGCCCCTTACTTGACCAGGAGGCCCTTCACACAGTCACTCAAGCGCTCGTGACTTCTCGCCTGGACTACTGTAACGCTCTCTACATGGGGCTCCCCTTGAGATGCACTCGGAGATTGCAGTTGGTCCAGAATGCGGCCACGTGGGTGATTATGGGTGCTTCAAGGCTATCCCACATAACACCACTCCTGCGCAAGCTGCACTGGCTGCCTGTGACCTTCCGGGTGCATTACAAGGTTTTGATGACCGTCTTCAAGGTGCTCCATGGCACGGGGCCTAGCTACTACAAGACCGTCTGCTGCCCCATACGTCCCTACGACCAATACGCTCTCACAGAGAGGGTCTGCTCCGGGTGCCATCAACCGGGCAATGCCGGTTGGCGACGCCCAGGGGAAGAGCCTTCTCTGTGATGGGCCCAACCCTCTGGAATGCTCTACCTCCCGAACTCCGTGTCATCTCGGACCTCCGCCTGTTCCGCCAGCGGTTAAAAACGCACTTCTTCCAACAAGCCGGCCTGGGATGATTTTACTCGACACTGTACTGCTTTTAATTGACCAAAGTTTTAATTCAGTGGTTTTAATATGGGTTTTAGCGCAGGGTGGGTTTAATTTAATTCAGTTTTAAGAATGCCTATATTCTTGTATATATGTATATTTATATGTTATATTCCCTGTGCGCCTCCCCGAGTCCCTATGTGGTGAGATGGGTGCGGCTTATAAATACGATTAATAATAAAATAATAAAATAAAATAATAAAATAAAATAAAATAAAATAAAATAAAATAAAATAAAATAAAATAAAATAAAATAAAATAAAATAAAATAAAATAAAATAAAATAAAATTAATAATAATAATAATAATAATAATAATAATAATAATAATAATAATAATAATAATAATAATAATAATAATAATAATAATAATAATAATAATAATAATAATAATAATAATAATAATAATAATAATAATAAAAATAATAATAAAAATAAAAATAAAAATATAAAATAAAAAACACCTTTGGTATAGCTTTGGAATTAAAACCATAGCTGAAGTCCAAGAAGAATCAAAACAGCATTTTGACATTATCAGAAAATCAAGGAATATGATGCTTGTTTAAGTCAATATACTCAAAATTCAAAGTTTAAAATTTGACATCAATTCACTATCAATTGCAGCTTTATTTATTTATTTAGTTATTTAAAAAACTTATGTCTATGGAGATTCTCAGTTATCCAGGTCATAGTTGTCCCAAAGGTGTTTTTTTTTTTCAAAAGGCAATTGAACTTGTTTTTTTCTTGAAAAGGTTTCACTTCTCATCCAAGAAGCTTCTTCAGTTTTGACTGAAGATGAGAGATGGAAGAATTTCTATTCCTTGCAGTCATCTGGTTGTTAGCGGTCATTCTGAGAGTCATTGAGGCCACTTGGAGGATTATCTGTGCCCTCACCTGAATTAGGTCAAATGGGTGTGGAACTGCTGAAAGGACTGCATTGTAAACTGGAGATAGGTGGCGTGATATCCCTGGCCCTCTGTTGAGAGAGGGGTTAAAAGACTTATATTGCAAAATACAACAATATTTAAACCAAAACCAAGAATAATAAGTTTCTGACTCTCCATTTCAACAATTTATATAATCCTTGAACTTGGAATAGTGGCTTCAATATTACCAAAAAAGGAAGAAAATGAAAATTGGCAATGAATTTATTTCTGGGGGGAGTTTAGGATTTCTCCAGAAGATGTAATAAGAGGACAGAATTAATTTACATTGTGGATAATTAATTAAAACAAAAAACAATTGAAAAGGTGTATGAAACATGAAGAAAAGGGAATGATTCAGAAGTAGTGAAAGAAAATCAGGTATTGAAGTACTTCTGGGAGTGATGGATAACATAAAATTTTTCCTGAATATCAAACCAGAACAAATTAAGATTAGATGACAACTGGAAGATCCGTTTTAATAATGAAAAAACATCTATAACTGAAAACTACGTCAATGCCTTGCTTATTTATCAGGTTAAAATGCTTTTCACAATAATCAAAAATTTCGGTGCATGGGAAAAAAGTTATTTTATTCAATGGAGGAAAAAGAAACTGCAAACATTAATTTGAGCCAAATATCAATTATTTGTTAATAAAGCAATCCTTAAAAAAATCAAAACAAAGAAAAGTTAATTTATCAAGGGCTTGGATCGATCAAAAGAAAATATTTGGCTCCCTTTTGCATGGCTAAATCCTGAAAAGCGTGGACATTTTTAGTACCCATCAAAACATCTAAAGTTTTGTGAAAGTCTTGCAAAAACCCAGAAGACAAAGTTAACGCTTAATGGTGATAAATTAGGTGAACTCCAAATAAAAAGGAGGATCTTTCAAGGTGATTCATTATCACCTTTATTATTCAATCTGGCAATTTTCCCATTGACATAGATGCTAAATAAGACAAAATATGGTTACCAAGCAAAGAAAGAAAAAGATCACCTGTCTTTTTCTCATGGATAATCTAAAATTATATGCCAAATCAAAAGCTGATCTGGAATCATTGCTATATACAGTACTGTTCAGCTATCTAGCAATAATATTTCAATGTAATGTGGGTTTGATAAATGCATAATCATTGAAGTAAAGACAAGAAAAACCACTAACTCATAAATGAAGCTATTATCAAAGGTTTAGTATGTATACAAGTTTATAAATATTTGGGAATCTTAGAAACACAACCAGCAACGACTAAGGAAAATCCTAAAACCTACCCTAAATGGTGGCAGTTAATCAGTATCATCACTTCATGGGCAATACCAATGATTCAATATATTGCAGGAAATGTTAACTGGATTCAAAGGTCCTTGATAATCCTGACCAGCAAGCAAGAAAATTGATGACTGTGAAATAATGCCTTATATCCTCATAATGATGTCAACACATTAATCTTCAAACAAAGGCTTCTGTGTAAAAAAGAAATTGTAGAAGAATTAAACAAGGGTTTAAAGCAAGTAAAAAATGTTGAAAGTATAAAGTTGGAATGATGTTATACTGACATTTACATAAAAAGTACAGATTGACAATCAGTATGAATAACTTGAAACAAAATCACAAATAAAGTCAATAGAAATGACAGGAAAATATGAGTGTATACTTGAATATATTATACACACACACACACATTTATATAATACACACATGCAGAGAGAGAGAGAGAGAGAGAGAGAATATTATACAAGACATAATATTGAAAAGAACAATATTTGACTGATGTAGACATTTCAAGAGTTAGTACTGGAATGTTGAAGACAATAAATGAAAAATATTACAAAACAGTTTGGAAGAAGTTGACTTTGATGCTAACTATTTTAGGAACAGTAGATGCAATACTGCAAAGAAAAAATGTACTGCCTAAATATTGAACTTTTATTCCAATTACAAAGAATTCTTTGGCACTTTACACTCAGTTAGACTTATTATTTCCAAATCTTTGGCTAGGGCTAAAATGTTGAAGAAAAACAGCCAACATCAGCTGTGACACTTTAGTGGAACTAGAATTATTCTTATTTAGATATGAATTCAGTCTCCAGAAAGTTTTTGGGAGTGTGAACTTGACATCAGATCTGAAATGCTTCACAGCCTTAACCATAACAGCAGTAATAGTAATCTAGAGATAGATTACAATGAAGGATAAACATTTCCTAAACTAATATTGAGATAAATAAATTTATTTATTTCTGGCCTATTATTGGAGGGGGAAAGGCTTACGCTGAAGGAAATTAGTTTTTCCCCCCATTAAATTCTGTCTAAATAGCCAAAGAGAACAAAAACAAAAACCCAACAACCCTTTGTCATTACTTTGCAAATTATTTTTTAACATGAAGCAGTTCATCATCAGCAGATACTGTCAGTGCTTGATGTTTGAGTCATTATACACATGTGACTTACTTTTTAATGATGCAGAACTTATGCTTTGTACACAACTCATCTTCCTTGCACTTGAGAAACTAAGATCTGGCTGGGGCCAAACTATAAATGGAAGATGAGCAACTTGCATATTCCCAGCGGAGGTGGTATTCAGACGGTTGAGATCCGTTCTGGCATACTGGTAGCGGAAATTTTGAGTAGTTCAGAGTAGTTCAGTTCCCTGTCCTATATTTCCTTGGTTTTTACCTCAGCTGATTCACATGGCGGAGCGGAGTGCGACGCCTCAGCTGAGCTAAAAAAAAACCAGCTCAGCTCACCAACGCTGACACCGAGGGTGTTGCGCTCATAGAACCAGTAGGAAAAGATTTGGAATCCCACCACTGATTCCCAGGACTTCTCCATTCTGTAAACATTAGTCCTGGGACCAACATAATCTGATCCCACGAACGAAAAGTGATGCCAATGAACAAGCAAAAAGCTTTGTATTGGAGTTAAAATACTTCACACACTATCTGGCTCTCCAATTATTCCTGAACTATAGCTTTCACCTATGTCACTAGCAACTATACTAGACTATATAGCTTGGAGTGCTATTTCACTAGACAGATGGGTGAATTGTTCAAGCTCCTGCTTCTACTAAGGTCCATTTCTGTCATGGGAAGGATAACCTTAGGCTGAGGAGCACTATATTTGGAGCGACTTGAAACATGGATAAGAATTATCAACAATGTTTAGAATTCAGTAGCATCTGTAATATTCAGCATTTTACACTCTCCTCCTCACTATCAAAACTACCTGGAAATGTGCACTACCAAAATTAAACCATTGTCTCACAGCGTTTTGGTGTTATAATGCTGGGAATACAGAGATGAACATGCAGGCTGATTAACACTGATTTTATTGGAGGGTGGGTGTTCCCAAAATCATCACCAATGTATGACAGCACATTTATGAAACCAGAACTTTCTAAATTTAAATAAAGTTGCAACGATAGTTATTGGGAAGGGAAACTTGTCCTTTCAAAGGCAAATTTTGTGAATTATTGTGGAGGGCTTTCAGGCATGCATTTGCTGCCTCAGTGTAAATCGCTTATCATCTGAAAAGGTGACTGAATCTGTTGGCATGAGGTGGACAGGATTTTTGCACTGACAAAAGGATAGTTTTAAGAGAATAGAAAAGCCCAAAGTTTTCAAGAAATAACCTAAGGGAAGAGCTTGTAAACTACAGTTCTTCTAAAGAGGTTTGGACAGTTTTCTTGACCATTTTCCAAGAAGCCTGATATTTCCATTCAGCTATCTCGACAAACAGATTTCTCTGTTTCAAAGATTCTGAAAACTTTGGGTCATCTTCCCTGATCCAAATATTACAACAGAGGTTGCAAAGGAAGAACTCAACTTTTTAAAGCTTTATTCATAGAGCTATATCTAAAGTACAAAAGCAATTTTTGATAAAACTACTAGCCCCTCACATCCTGGACATAAATTGTTTCAACTTCTACCCTCAAAACAATGCTATAGGGCACTGCACACTAGAACAACTAGACGCAAGGACATTTCCCCCCAAATACCATCACTCTGCTAAATAACTAATTCCCACAACACTGTCATATGACCTACTAAGACTGTATTACTATTCATAATCATCATCATCATCGTCATCATCATCTTTATTGTCATTGTACTAAAATTACAATGAAATTGGTTATTCTCTTCCTTCCTAGTACCTATCTCTTCCCACTTATGACTATAACCATGTTGCTTGTATCTTTACAATTTATATTGTTTTATTTGTTTCCTAGTATGATTTGTTTGCTTATTAGTAACCTATGACTATCACTAAGTGTTGCATCTTATGATTCTTGATGAATGTATTCCATTTTATTTTTCTTTATGTACACTGAGAGCATATGCATCAAAGACAAATTCCTTGTGTGTCCAATCACATTTGGCCAATAAAGAATTCTATTCTATTCTGTTCTTATTCTATTCTATTCTATAGTACAAAACCAATTTTTGATAAACCTACTAGCTTCAGATTTCCTGAAGTTCATCATCTTGATCAACAACAAATTAATCACAACCTAGCAGTACATATATTCTTAGAAGTTAGTTAATACTAGTCAATAATAGTACGGAGGTGTGTTTGGTTATGTATATGTATCAAGTATTTCTAGCAAGAACCAGCTAAAATATTGATCATTTTACTGATAAGATGTGATTATAGATATTGGACACTGACCAAAAGCAAGAGAAAAAGACATCTGCTCTTCAATTATGGAGTTTGAGATGTTCAACCACAACCCTATGAA
Organism: Rhabdophis nuchalis; assembly: GCA_039707465.1. Taxonomy (NCBI): domain Eukaryota; kingdom Metazoa; phylum Chordata; class Lepidosauria; order Squamata; family Natricidae; genus Rhabdophis; species Rhabdophis nuchalis. The sequence goes on along the minus strand of CM077644.1, from coordinate 160,803,860 downwards.
TGTCTAGGTCCTTCAATCAGTCCTGAATCAAGTAAGCTTGGCTGGTTCCATGAGATAATGACAAGCAAACAAAAACTCAGTATTTCAGATATGTGAAGTCAGTGGATCATGCACTAAAAAAAGGATTAAATTTGGCAAAGCTGAGAGGAGTAGAAGAAGGAAAAGGATAAAGGAAAAATTGGATGGGCAATCTAAGAGTAATATTGGAGAAAGCATTTGTAAGAGCAGAAACCAGTTGTTTTATCAAACAACAACTTCTGCTTTCAAGAGTGAAAAAACCCAAAGCAAAATCTCCATGAAGGCAAAAGCAGGAAAAAGGATTATCAAAATAAAATTTAGACTAGCTTAAGAGGAATCTCTAATAAGTGTTGACAGGGAGAAATCACCTATTAAGGTAGCTACATCCTAGTAAGAAGATTCTTGTGTAGGTATGTCACATTATATCAAATGTTTGGGAAGGTTTTGCTGAGTTCAAATCGGGCAATCTGGTAGATCAGATTGGGAACATTACTGGAATATCCTTAGAGGAACCAGAAGTTATTCCTGAAGACAAAAAGGAAATTACTTGTATCTGGATCATGTACAGGTAGTCCTCAGTTTACAGCCACAATTGAACCTAACATTTATGTTGCTGAGACATTTGTTAAGTGGATTTTGCCCCATTTTACAACCTTTCTTGCCACACTTGTTAAGTGAATCACTGCAGTTGTTAAGTTAGTGACACAGTTGTTAAATGAATCTCGCTTCCCCATTGACTTTGCTTGTCAGAAGGTCACAATAGGGGATCATGTAATCCCAGGACATAGCAACCAACATAAATATGAGCCAGTTCCCAGGCACTTGAATTTTGATCAGGTGACCTTGGGGATGCTGCAACTGTTGTAAGTGTGAAAAAAGTGTCATAAGTCACTTTTTTAGGTGCCGCTATAGCAAGAGCACTTAAAACTTATATGCCACTTCATAGTGCTTTACAGCCCGCTCTAAGTGGTTTACAGAGTCAGCCTATTGCGCCCCCCCCCCAACAATCTGGGTCCTCATTTTACTAACTTCAGAACGATGGAAGGCTGAGTCAACCTTGAACTGGTCAGAATCGAACTGCTGGCAGTGAGCTGAGTTAGCCTGTAATACTGCATTCTAACCACTGTGCTACCATTGTAACTTTGAACCGTCACTAAACAAACTGTTGTAAGTCAAGAACCACCTGTACTTACTTCTTCTCCATATGACATTTCAGGGAGGTCTTGATAAGACTGTTTGAATCATTTAAACACCAGCTCCATTTTACTCTTTCTCTTATTATTCACTATTATAGCTTGATGGGATAACTCTTTTTTTTTTCAAAGAATCATTTCTGACCATCTACATTTATACAGACTTCTAATATATGAAAGGTTTGTATATATCTTCCCCTAATTTATGTAGCAATTAGTTTAAATTGTATCTTAATAGTTTTAGATGCTAAATGTTTTGCTTTCCTTCTTTGTCCTTTCTAAAATGTATGTCCTTACCAGTGGTGGGATTCAAAAATTTTTGTTACTGGTTTTATAGAGGTGGCTTGGGGAAGGATACTGTAAAATCTTCATTCCCACCCCACTCCCGTGGAAGGGTACTGCAAAATCTCCATTTCCACCTGATTAGCTGGGGAGGCAGAAAATAGATGGGGAAGAGGCCAGTCAGAGGTGGTATTTACCAGTTCTCCAAACTACTCAAAATTTCTGCTACTGGTTCTCCAGAACTGGTCAGAACCTGCTGAATACCACCGTTTGTCCTTGCTATAGGTTTCATTTTTAATCCACTTTATCTATGCATCATTTTCAGTGCTATTTCCCCTTTTCAGATTTGATTTTGTGGGAAATCGAAGAAGCTAGGAAAAGCATCTGAAGATGGAGGAAAAAATCTGCAATCTGTTCCGTCTTTTAATCGTTGTTTGTCCCAGGTCTTGTATGGGAACCCTTGGCAACATTAGCTTTTCTATTTTTCCTCCACTCTTCCCTTTATTTCAATCCCAATAATAAACTGTTTACTTTATGAAAGCTGCTGATATATAACATTTAATATTCTGCTGAAGCTTATGAGGCAATGCATTATTTCTCTGAAGGCCCCTGACAGCCAAAGAAAAACAGCAATCCTTTTGTGACAACAACCAGACTGCTATCAATTTCGGTCCCTTCGGCATTTATATTAAGCAACTGAAGCAATATTAGGTCACTGACCCTATATCTTTCCTTGCCTTTATTGAGTTGCCTTTACTGGGTCTTTCCAATCCTTTAAATGAATCTATCAACAGAAATGAAAAGGAAAGTTGTCCGCTTTTTTTCCTTGAGTGCCCTTATAAAAAATGCTTGTATCTAAGTAAAGAAAACCCTTGGATTTAGCAGATACCACTTTATGGCTAGAAGGCATGAAACTGTCACATTCCGATTGGTCTATATATACTTAATAAATACATGTCAGTATATCTAGCAGCTCCTTTAAAAGCAAAGCATGGACCTATTTTTTGCTCTAAATTGATACCCCAGCAAGAATAAAGGAGAGTAAATGACAGCTGCCACACGTTCTAGATAAGGCTATGCGGACGTCTGCCCAGAATGAAACAGAATGCATTTCTCTGGTGGGCCAGGGCAGGCAGAATCATAACAAAGTACAGGTAGTCCTCAACCTATAAACATTCATTTAATGGCCACTCGAAGTTACAACAGCCTCCATTTGAGCTCTGCACTTACCTGGCATTCAAAATGGGCCCCGTGGAGATTCCTGGGAGGAGCAGGGTGGCAGAGCCAGCCAGTCCTTGCAAGTACCGGTCAGCCAGGTTGGTAACTTAACAACTGCTGTGATTTATTTAATTGTGCCAAGAAGGTCATAAAATGGGACAAAATTCACTGAACAACTATCTTACTTAGCAATGGACATTTTGGGTGTTAGGTTTGCAGGAATTCAGTCCAAGACAGGCTAGTCATAGTAACAGGTTTATTGCAAGTGAACAAGAAACTATATACAGTATCAAAAGTGCGGTTCTGAAAAGCTTCCCCGCTTTGACAGCTATTTATACTTTAGCTTAAAGCGGGAAAAACCTTAGCCAGACAGAAAGTCTGAAACCGGCCAGCCGCGTCTTGGCCAATCAGACGCGACTGGCTGTTACAGTGTTTAACAAACCTCCGGGTCAATCTTAGTTCACCAGACTGAATGGCTGGTCGTAGGTTGAGGATATAACATTGGGCTCGATTGGGCTCAAGAAAGCAACATTGCTTATTAATTATCTTGGACTTTGCGGGGGGGGGGGGGTGTCCATCCAATTTTATTCCTATAGTGCCAAGACTGCAAGGAGGGTATATTGACAAACAGTGACTGCCCCAAAGTAACTCAATCTATTTCCATCAGGCTTAAACTTATCCTAGGCCAGGATCTTAACCGCTATATCCCATGCTCACCATATGGTATCTTGATTTCTGATGCACCCTTTCAAAATCTGAAAAATGATTGGAATTGATGAGTGGGAAGGAGGGGGTGGGGAGTCTCCAAACTTTATGATAATGACTTTTGGTGCTAAGCAGGCTGCTTTCTGATTATTTCCAAAGGCAATGAACAGGTTCAAAGTCTTACATTACTGAACTTTAATTAAGAATGCAGCTTGCATATACTTTAAATGTTAATCACTGTTCAAGCAGCTAGGGAATTTTGATGGGTCACAACCTGCCTGTGATAGAAGGAGTTTGTATCTTACAATAATACAATAATACAATAGCAGAGTTGGAAGGGACCTTGTAGGTCTTCTAGTCCAACCCCCTGCATGGGCAGGAACCTTATACCATTTCAGACAAATGGCTATCTAACATCTTCCAGGATTGGGGCATTCACAACTTCTGGAGGCAAGCTGTTCCAGAGGTTAATTGTTCTAACTGTCAGGAAATTTCTCCTTAGTTCTAAGTTGCTTCTCTCCTTGATTAGTTTCCACCCATTGCTTCTTGTCCTGCCCCCAGATGCCTTGGAGAATAGTTTGACTCCCTCTTCTTTGTGGCACCCTCTGAGATATCGGAACACTGCTATCATGTCTCCCCTGGTCCTTCTCCTCATCAAACTTTCATCTGGTACTTTGTGACCGCAACGAAACAGAATAGTATGTGCAGTGGATTCTATCAGAAAGGAAACATGGATGGATGGGTGGATGGATGGATGGATGGATGGATGGATGGGTTAAGATAAGAGATTTTTAGGTCATAAGTATTAGTTTTTAATAGAAAACGAACTTCCAAAAATAAGGTTGTAGATCAAAGCTGAGCATATTCATATTCAACACCAGGCAAGGGTGAGATTCAGCTGGTTTGGATCGCTTCAGGTGAATAGGATGCTAATTTTACATCTGGTTCACCGAACCAGTGGCTGGCCCCTCCCACCCCACCCCTCCCAGGAGTCTCCGTGTGGCCCATTTTGGATGGCAGGTAAGTGCAGGGCCTGTACAGAGGCTCTGGGAGAGTGAGAAATGGACCTCCTGGAAGTTCCAGAAAACAAAAAAACCTATTTTTGATTATAACAGACATATAATAGGTTGTTCCAGTAGTGATTTAGTATTGGAAAGTAGCCCATTTCCAGCCTCTAGAAGCCCTCTTGAGCCCAGGGGAGGATGTTTCCATCCTCCTGGAGGCTCAAGGAAAGCCTCTGGAGCCTGGGGAGGGTGAAAAACGGGACTCCCAGAAGTTTCAGAAGTCCGGACATGGGCCCATTTCCAGCCTCTGTAGGGCCTCTGCAGCCCAGGGAACCATTTTTGCCCTCCTGGAGGCTCCAGAGCCTGAGGAGGGCAAAACTGCCCCCACCATCATGGGGCAGGAGGCTGAGTAGGCCACGCCCACCCAGCAGTTGAGCAGAAAACTAAAATCTTTGAATCCCACCAGGCTATTCCCAATTGCTGTTTCCAAATATAATATCTATGTTTCTCATGATCTACTGAAAGCACCATAAAGAAAACAAAGAAACCTATTTTTGATTATAACAGACCTATAATAGGTTGTTCCAGTAGTGATTTAGTATTGGGGCTTGGCAATGATCAGAAGGAAGAATAAAATGTACGATCTTAAAAGTCATGTGAAATTTGTTGTTCCTCTGACAGTAAAATATTAAAATGAAATTAGACTGATGGACAAATGATATTTTTTGTTTTCACAGAAGCAGAAGTTCAGATAAGCGAAAAAAGTTAGGAGTGAAAAATATGTATTAAGATATATGCACAACACACATCCACCTGTTATAATTACTTCTGCCATACACTAAATAAATAAAATCCTTCAAAAACATCAAGGCAGTTGAGCGAATGCAAGAATTTCTAAAACCTTTCACAGCTGAGCCTGAACTTGCCTTTAGGTACTCAATGAATCATGTATGGAAATGAACTGACTTTTTTTAAATTAAAAAAAAATTAAACCCCATACCTAGGGACCAAGGTAGTCCTCAATTTTTGACTACGATTGAGCCCAAAATTTCTGTTACTAAGTGAGACATTTGTTAAGTGAATTTTACCTTTCGGACCTTCTTTGACACGCTTGTTAAGTGAATCACTGCAGCTGTTATGTTAACAATATGGCGGTTAAATGAATCTGGCTTCCCCATTGACTTTGCTTGTCGGAAGGTCACAAAAGGCGATCACATGACCGAGAGATGCTGCATCTGTCATAAACACAAGCCAGTTGCCAAGCACCCAAATTTTGATCATGTGATCTTGGGGATGCTGCAATGGGCATAAGTGGGTCATAAGTCACTTTTTTCAGTGCCACTGTAACTTTGGTCACTAAATGAGCTGTTGTAAGATGAGGACTAACTGTAATCCTTCAGTGCTTCAAAATATGCCAATATTAATTATGCCCAGATTGATAGGAAGAACAAGGCCCAAAAGGATAGGGGTTTCTCTATGAGTTTGTGGTTCAGTTTTCATATAAGGAATATTCATCTTCACCCATTCCACCCTAACAAAGGACACTAATAATTTGTTTCGGTGGGCATTATAATTAAAGCCTGACCAAAAAACTTGTGGGGCTGACAAAAATTAATTTACTCATTAATTAGCTATTAAGTGCTAATTAACTAAAAATTAACAACAATTAGAAGTGAACAATGCCTTATCCCTCTAAGAGCCTAGGGTTTCCCCTGAGGCTGGAATAGCCTTACTGAAAAAGCCCTGTTCTACATCATCGACACCTCTTCTGTGCGAGCTGCACGGGCTGCCTGTGGCTTTCCGGGTGTGCTTCAAGGTATTAGTAACTACCTTTAAAGTGCTCCATGGCAAGGGACCTGGCTACCTGCAAGACCGCCTCCTGCCATCAAATACCTCCCACCGACCAGTGCGCTCCCACAGAGAGGGCCTTCAATGTCGGCCAGGCAATGTCGGCTGGCGACCCCCAAGGGGAGAGCCTTCTCTGTGGCGGCTCCTGCCCTCTGGAATGACCTACCCACCGACCTACGCACGACCACGGACCTGCGCCTCTTCCATCGGGCTTTGAAGACCTATCTATTTCGTGCGGCCAGCCTGGCGTAATTTTTAAAATGATTTTAGTAGGTTTTATTAATGGTTTTAGAACAGGCGTTTTATTTAATATATTTTTAAATATATATTTCATGTATTTTTTATATTTTATATCACTGATTTTATTGCTGCCTGTACACCGCCCTGAGTCCTGGAAGGGAGAAGGGCGGTATAGAAATTTAATAAATTAAATTAAATTACATTACATTACATTGCCAATAGTTTTCTTCGAAGTGTGAACTACTTGATGTGCTTGAATTTGCAAGAGATGACAATATCTGTGTTAGACCTTTGAGATGGCTTGTTAACAATATTTCACCCCATGGATTTCATAGCCAAGAGGGTGAATGTGAGGATTTTTTTTTTAATGAATGGAATGGGTTTTCTAAGGGACCCTAACATGGATTTCCACAGAGTAGGGCTAAAATAGACAGGGGTGAGCTGCTGGGGATTCACAGGGGTTCGGGAGAACCTCTAGCTAAGATTCTGGGCTGTTCGGAGGACCCCCAAATTCCACTCCTGGCTGGCCCCCACCCACCCTGCTCCTCTCCTCCCAGGAGTCCCCACACGGCCCGTTTTAGATGCAGGTAAGTGCAGGGCGCAAACGGAGGCTCAGGGAGAGCAAAAAACAAGCCTACTGGAAGTTTGGGAAGGCTGGAAACGGGCCCATTTCTGGCCTCCAGAGGGCCTCCAGAGCCTGGGGAAGGTATAAACGTCTCCGTCTCCCCCCCCCCCCCCCGCTGTGGTGCGGGAGGCTGACTAGTCCACGCCCACCATGGCCACGCCCACCCAGCAACCAGGCAAAGAAATCCTTGTTAAAATTCTTGAAGCCCACCCCTGAAAATAGCAATAGCAGGAGCACTTACATACCAGTCCACAGTGCTTTACAGCCGTCTAGAAGTAGTTTACGGAGTCAGCATATTGCCCCCAATCATCTGGGTCCAGATTTTACTGACCTGGGAAGGATGGAAGGCGGAGTCAACCTTGAGCCAGTAGGATCAGAATGCTGAACTGCTGGCAGCCAGCAGTCAGTAGAAGTAACCTGCAACACTGCATTCTAACCACTGTGCCACCACAGCTCATGATGATGGTTTCAAAGGTTTGGGGTTTTTTTTGACGCTTCAATCTCATTGGTGCACTTGCCATCTTGACTTTTTTAACTTGTGGACAAGCCTGTGAATATGTGGGGGGGAAACCATATGGCTTAAACAAAGAATGAGCTATCCACTCCTATTCTTAAATCTGTACCTCTGAAATCACATCTCTGCAGATATTTTGCAGCAGCAATAGTTTCAGTCCACTTAATTATAAGGTGATACTTTGCAGCAAAACATTTCCATGGTTCTTACTGCAGCCTACCCTGATCAAAGATCATATTGAAGGACAAACACTCAAAGAAATACAGTTACACTAAAAACTTGAAGATAGGCAAGTTAGAGTGGCTAATCATGCTTTCAAAAATTACTGTACCTGGTGACTTAATCACATAAATCATAGCAAAATGTTAAAGAAGAAGCTCAATTGCACCAAATTATATGGGAGGCTCCTTCAAAATGGATTAGTTCCCATTAAAAAAAGAAGCTATTTTTTTTTCAAAGTATCTCCATTTTTCAGGAAACGTCAAGGACTGAAGCCACTACAGGTTAAATCAGAAATGTAAACAGAAAACCCATCTCTAATCCTGCCTAAAATTATTTCAAGGATCTTGCACTATTTTGTTATGGTTATTATATTATAAGCTCATACGAAGCGTAAATGGATTCAGATCACTGAGCCTTCTCAACTGATATTGTTGACATTAATGGTCAACATTTGTCCAGGATTAGTAACAAGAGTGTTACCTGGGCATGACAAAAGTTGAACCTTGGACCCACTCTCTATACAGGTAGTCTTCGACTTATGACCTCAATTGAGCCCCAAATTTCTGTTGCTAAGCAAGACCATTGTTAAGTGAGATTTGCTCCATTTTATGGCCTTTCTTGCATCAGTTGTTAAGTGAATCAGCGCAGTTGTTAAATTAATAACATGGTTGTTAAGTGAATCTGGCTTCCCCCATTGACTTTGCTCATCAAAAAGTTGTAAAAAATGATCTTGTGACCTAGGACACTTCAACCATCATATAAGTACATGTCAGTTGCCAAGCTTCCAAATTTTGATCATGTCACCTTGGGGATGCTCGGTAGTGGGATTCAATTTTTTTTACTACTGGTTCTGTGAGCGTGGCTTGGTGGGCATGGCATGGCTTGGTGGGCGTGACAGGGGAAAGGATACTGCAAAATCCCCTTTCCCTCCCGATCGCTGCTTTATCAGAGTAAGGAAGATAGTCAGAGATGATTCACACCCTGGTCAGTTTCTCGTTGCACTTCTACCATCAGGCAGAAGACATCAAAGTATAGCCAGCCAAACAAACAGGTTTCTATCCTTGGGCTGTAAGACTTTTAAATACAACTACAATCACTCCATGCACACACTAGTTTTTCTTTCTTTCTTTTTTAGTTTCTGCTATAATTTTGCACCAGTGAGGTTAAAACCAATTTCGTTGTATTTAAGTACAATGACAATAAAGAATATACTTATACTTAGCAGCTGGGACTCAGGAGGCAGAGAATAGGTGGGAGTGGGGCCAGTCGGAGGTGGTATTTATCATTTCTCCAAACTACTCAAAATTTCTGCTACTGGTTCTCCAGAACTGGCCAGAACCTGTTGAATACCACCTCTGGGGATGCTGCAATGGTTGTAAGTGTGAAAATTGGTCATAAGTCACTTTTCTCAATGCCATTGTAATGTTGAACGGTCACCAAACAATTGATTGTAAGTAGAGGGCTTCCTGTATCTTAAGGCTCCTTCACTATTTTGATGTGGACCTGTTTCGTTTTAGCCATTCTGCACACTCTCCACAAGAGTTATTATCTTAGAAGCACATAGGAAGCTGCCATGAAGAGATTCAGACCATTGAGAGATCTCCATTGGATAATGTCGATATTTATATGACCTGGATGACTGAGAATCCTCATAGACATTTACTGTCAACATTTCTCCAGGATTAGAATCAAGAGTTTTACCATTCTTCCCTGGATGTGACAAGACTTGAACCCAGCACCAGCTGTCTAAATCTATCTGTAATCCCATTCATTCTTTCTCTCTACCTAGCCCTCCCTCAGTTCTGCTGTCATATTCCAAAGATTGGTTAGAAACCATGAAAATGCTTTCTTCCTGATGATGCATTAAATTTGCCAAACAAAAGCTTTATAAAAGTCATGTTTACAGAGATTGCTAAACTCAGAGCATTAGCATCTATTTATCTACACTACAAGAGTGAAATATGACTTTGACTTTAACGTAGCAAAGAAAGCTATTTCCGGATTATATTTATATATATATATTTTTCAAGTTTAGGAAATTTCATGCTATATTTCATAGGGTTTTTTACAAGCATGGACTATGCTTTTCATCAGAACAGAGAGGAAAAAATATTTACCAAGTCAGGGGTGGATAGCTTATTAAAAGAAAAAAAGGTTCAGAAAACAAAATTAGATTTCAAGAGGGCTAGTTTTAAAATTTATAGATCTAAATAGCCAGGCCCACCTGACCTTAAAGATGGTCAGTAATGTGATGATGTATTTATTCTATATATTTTTACTTCAAGCAAGTGGTTGGATTCACTCAGACTCTATGATTTTAGAGTCTTCTGCTATCCAGCCCCTTCCAGATGATAGCATCTTCTTTCTGTGAAAAAGGAAGACAATTTCCCTTCCAAGAGGTTCAAACGACTTAGATGAGGGAATAGAAGGGGAACTTACCAAATTTGTAGATGATTCTAAGCTGGCAGGAATAGCTAACACCCTAGAACAGTGATGGCTAATCTTTTGGTTGTTGGGTGCCAAAAATGTGAGGGTGCGTGCGGAATAGTGCACACACATGCCAGCGCCCATAATGCACAGCGTGCCCCCTAATGCACATGCGTGCACAACCCCCCCACCCTATTCTCCCCCTCATGTGCACCACACTGCTCGATTCCAAGCTAAACTTGGTATTTCCTCCAGGGAGCTGGGTGAGGCCATTTTTGCCCTCCTCAGGTTCCAGGAAGGCCTCTGGAATCTGAGGAGTGCAAAAAACGGACCCAACAGGCCAACAGGAAGTTCGGAAACTGGAACTGACGGCTTGCATGATGACAGATATGGCTCCACGTGCCATCTGTGGCACACGTGCCATAGGTTTGCCATCAGGGCCCTAGAAGATAGACTCAAGATCCAGAAGGATCTTGACAGATTTGAACACAGGGCCCTATCTAACAAAATGAAATTCAATGTAGAGAAAAGAAAAGTCCCACACTTAGGTAAGGAAAACCAAAAGTACACATATAAACTGGGTGAAATCAGGCTTAATAGCAGTGACTGCGAGAGGGGTCTTGGCATCTGAGTGGACAACCAGCTAAATATGTGTGCAGCAGCAGACAAAAAAGCCAATGCAATCCTAAATTGCATTAACAGAGGGATATAATCAAGATCAAGTGAGGTACTAATACCACTCTATAAAGCCCTAGTAAGACCACACCTAGAGTACCGCATCCAGTTTTGGTCACCACACTATAAACAAGATGTTGAGACTCTAGAAAAAGTGCAGAGAAGAGCAACTAGGATGATTAGGGGACTGCAGACTAAAACATATGAAGAACAGTTACAGGAATTGGGCATGGCTAGGTTAGTGAAGAGAAGGACCAGGAGAGATATGACAACAGTGTTGCCATATTTGAGGGGCTGCCACAGAAAGGAGGGGGTCAAGCTATTTTCCAAAGCACCTGAAGACCAGACAAGGAATAATGGATGGAAACTGACCAAGGAGAGATTCAACCTAGAAATAAGAAGGAACTTTCTGAGACAGTAAGAACAATCAACCAATCGAACAGCTTGCCTCCAGAAGTTGTGAGTGCTTTATTATTATTATTATTATTATTATTATTATTATTATTATTATTATTATTAATTTATTTATTGGACTTCTAGACTGCCCCCTCTCCCCGAAGGGACTCGGGGCGGTGTACAGGTACAGATTAAAACCATTACAATCAAAAATACATATAACTAAAATCGAATTAAATAAACCCTGTACAAATTTATAAAAATTAAAAACTTATCACTTGAGACTTTCAAGAAGAGATTGGATTGCCATTTGTCAGAAATGGTGTAGGGTCTCCTGCTTGAGCAAGACTAGATGACCTATAAGGTCCCTTCCAACTTTGTTAATCTTTTAAATATGGAAGTGTTAATCCTAAATGACAGGAATATTTTTAGCCTGGTGTGAATTAGACCAAATAGGATCTAAGCTGGAAAGGTAGATCAATATGTCTTTATTTATGCAAAAACAGGGAGACAAGTGAGAAACCAATTAGAAAGATTGGCACTCACTTTATAAACAGTTCATATATATTGGGTTTGGAATGTTTTATTTCATTTGTTAGTATCATTTAATCATCTGTGATCTAGTAAGCATAGTCATACACCTATGTACAGGTAGTCCTTGACTTATGCTCACAATTAGACCAAAATTTCTGTTGCTAAGTGAGACATTTGTTAAGTGAATGTTGCCCCCAAATTTTTTTGCCACAGTTGTTAAGTGAATCACTGTAGTTGTTAAGTTAATAACATGTTGTTAGGTGAATCTGGCTTCCCCATTGTCTTTGCTTGTCAGAAGGTCACAAAAGATGATCACCCCAGGGACACTGCAACCGTCATAAATATGAGTCAATTGCCAAGAGTTTGAATTTTGAACATGTGACCATGGGGATGCTGCAATAGCCGTAAGTGTGAAAAACAGTCATGTTGCTTTTTTCGGTGCCATTGTAAACCTCAAAGGGTCACTAAATGAATGGATGTAAATCAAGAACTACCTGTGCTATGTAACATTTCTTATTATTCCCTAATATTCTTAGCATGATCTTGTTAATGCCCAATTGTATATTCTGGACATGTGTTTGCCACATTATAATGAATTTTCAGGCTACTAAACTTCAGATCTTTGGGCAATTCTCGTCTCTGGCCAGTCTGAGTCGTTTCTTATCAGAATTTCACATTTGTGTTTGTTACTTCAAAGAACTGGAAACATTAATCAAAGACATTCCTAGTTACTGAAGATAGTTATTCAGAGAGGACCTCCTCTCCTGCTCCTATCAGAAGAGTTAAAGGAGCATTTAAACCTAAATCTGCCAGTTTAGATAGTGGGCTGAGACCATCAAAGACCAGGAGAATCAAGCAATGAGGATCCAATCAGGAGCAGGAAAATTCTTCTTTCAGATGGACGGGACAGCTTCATTTTGTCTATCTTCTGAACTTGTCTCTCGTGGGAGAAATGAGCGTCTCTTCGTGAGCAGAAAAGCTGGATTGGAAATCTAGTAGAAGAATTAATGGAAGCTGCTGTGTTTCTCAACCTTGGTGACTTGAAGAGGGGTGAACTTCAACTCCCAGAATTTCCCAGCCAGCTGTGCTGGCTGGGGAATTCTGGGAGTTGAAGTCCATCCCTCTTCAAGCGGCCAAGTTTGAGAAACACTGAAGCTAGATGCAACATTATTTATTTATTTATTTATTTATTTATTTAATTAATTAATTTGTATACCGCCCTCTCTCCCGTTTGAGACTCAGGGCGGTGCACAGGGATAATAAAAAGATAAAATACATATAAATACAATCAATTAGATAAATTTAAAATTAAATTAAATAAATTTAACCCGTGCTAAAATATTTAAAAACCCTATTAAAACGGTGGTAAAAACAAACTATGCCAGGCCGGCCGCATGAAAAAAGTAGGTCTTTAATGCTCGACGGAAGAGGCGAAGGTCCGTGATAGTACGAAGGTCGGGGGCAGGTTGTTCCAGAGGGCTGGACCCACCACAGAGAAGGCCCTTCCCCTGGGAGTCGCCAGCCGGCATTGTCCAGCGGACGGCACCCTGAGGAGGCCCTCCCTGTGGGAGCGGACAGATCAGATGGAGGTATGTGGCAGTAATGTTAAAATGTTGACATGTTGGGGGCGAAACAATGCCCCCCCCCCGTGGGGAGGGCGCGCAATTTGGGTGTCCTCCTGGATTCCCAGCTGTCCATGGAGGACCATGTAGCGGCTGTGGCCAGGGGGGCGTTTCATCAGGTACGCCTGATGCGCCAATTGCGCCCCTTACTGGATCGGGCTGCCCTTCGCACAGTCACTCAAGCTCTCGTGACATCCCGAGTCGACTACTGTAATGCTCTCTACATGGGGCTTCCCTTGAGGTGCACTCGAAAGCTACAGTTAGTCCAGAATGCAGCCGCGCGGGTGATTACGGGAGCCGCTAGATGCTCCCACATAACACCAATCCTGTGTGAGCTGCACTGGCTTCCTGTGGCCTTTCGGGTGCGCTTCAAGGTTCTGACGACCATCTTTAAAGCGCTCCATGGCTCCTGCCCCATACATCCGCCTCCTGCCCCATACATCCCTTCGGCCGATCCGCTCCCACAGAGAGGGCCTTCTCAGGGTGCCGTCGGCTGGACAATGCCGCCTGGCGACACCCAGGGGAAGAGCCTTCTCTGTGGCGGGCCCTGCCCTTTGGAATGACCTACCCCCTGAATTGCGTACCATCACTGACCTCCGCCTCTTCCGCCAGTGTCTAAAGACACATCTTTTTCAGCAAGCCGGCCTAGCCTAACCTCCCGTGGGGACTATTTTTAGATAGTTTTAAATTGGGGATTTTAAAATTGGTTTTAGCATAGGATTATAATTTAATATGTTTTTAAACTTTGTACTTATTGTTTTGTATGTTTTTAAATTCCTGTGCGCCGCCCTGGGTCCTTGTGGAGAAAGGCGGGATATAAATGTAATAATAATAATAAATGAATGTTGAATGCTTTTTGGAAACAAAATAGTGGTGCTGTTACTAATTTTTTGTTTTTTAGGTTTTTTAAAATTATTATTAATTTGTTAGGCTGCGTTCGTAATGTTTTGAGCTGATGAAACAGTCATCCGAGAAACCTTTTCGAATTATTCAGTTCTCCTTTTTGTTTTTCCTTTTGCACTTCATCAAGCACTCCCATTAATTTGGTAACCCCGATATACAGAATGAAAGTCATGGAATTCTTTATTGAATAAGCTTACTCTTTTTGAAAGGATTAACTTCAGCAAATCCTCCTTCCTCATTATGTTAAACGTTCATTGAAGCAAAGTATCCCCCTTGAAGGTTTTGAGACTTATTCAGTATGCAACTATTTTAATGAAATTGAAGCTGTTATAGGCTAAAACACATACGTATGAACAAAGTCTTAAAGATTAGCAACTGAGTTCACACACACACACAAAAAAATAGACTAATGCACATGTGAAATGTTGTGAAACTTCTTTATTCTGCTTTTTCAATCCAGAAGCCACCATTTCAACTTTCTAAGAAATCCACTGAGTGCTAGTCATTCCCTACTCTAAGGGTCAGTGCTCATCTCCGTTTCAAAGCCAAAGAGCCAGTGCTGTCCAAAGATGTCTTTGTAGTCATGTGGCCAGCATGACTAAACACCAAGGATGCATGGAACGCTGTTACCTTCCCACCAAAAGTGTTTCCTATTTTTCTACTTATATTTTTACATATTTTCAAACTCCTAGGTTGGCAGAAGCTGGGACAAGTAACGGGAGCTCACTCCGTTACACAATGCTAGGGATTCGAACTGCCAAACTGCTGACCTTTCTGATTGACAAGCTCAGCATCTTAGCCACTGAGTCACCATGTCCCGTGTGTGCGTGTGTGTGTGTGTGAGAGAGAGAGAGAGAGAAAGAGAGACAGAGAGAGCGTGAGTGAGTGTCAGGCCAAACTTAGAGCCATTCATTTCAATTGTTGGTAGGAATCTGCATATCCTTAAGTATTGGTTTCTTTTACTATCTGCAATAAGAATACAATTTTTCAAATTGGCTATTTAAAAAAACATTGGGGAAAAACATGATTGATAGGTAGGTAGGTAAGTAGGTAGGTAAGTAGGTAGGTAGGTAGGTAGGTAGGTAGGTAGATGATAGATAGGTAGGTAGGTAGGTAGATAGATAGATAGATAGATAGATAGATAGATAGATAGATAGATAGATAGATAGATAGATAGATAGATAGATAGATAGATAGATAGATAGATAGATAGATAGATAGATAGATAGATAGATAGATAGAGGCAGGCAGACTTGAGGTGACATAACTGCATGGGTGCAAGATATTTTTACAAACGCTAAAAGAGGTGTGAAATCTATGACAGAACAACCATTTCAGCCATTTTGCACATTTTAATGGTAAATGCAGCTTCTCCTTTTTGTTTTCATTTTTAGGATAAAGTTAATATAACATAGACTTTGCTTTTTCTAGTGTTCATGGCACAATGAATGGGCCACTGTGGTGTAGTGGTTAAGGTGCTGGCCCAGAAACCAGGAGTTTGTGAGTTCTAGTCCTGCTTTAGGCATGAAAATTGGCTGGGTGACTTGAGCCAGTCAGTCTACTTTGAGCCAGTCACTCTATCGCAACCCAACCCTTACAGGTTTGTTGTCTATATAAATAAAAATGTAAAATAGTTTGTGCAAAGCCAATAATCTCAGAAAGTACTGGACCGATCGACACCAAATTTTCACACAATGTTCCCAAGGACGTCCGATGATATAATACGTACCTTTTTTGTGGCTGGCACACGTGTGTCATGTGCACACTACACAAACGTAAAATGTACCCACTTGTGAGGGTTTCACTTCCTTGTACCTCCTCCCATCCGGCTGCTTCTTATGATGCGTCATGCACACATCCCTCACATTTCCACAGTTGTTTCCTCAGCAACCAAATAAGCTTCCAACATTCTCACATTGCATGGAGGCCTACTAGGCCGAAAACTAGGCATGGGGGGTGACACACTCCCAGGCGGCCCATTTTTGGTCCCAGGAGGCTGTATGGATGCCTACTATGCCCAAAACCAGCAACGCGTGCCCGGGTACAGCTAGTTGTAAATAAAACAAGAGGAGGAAATTGTGTTAGATATGTTCATTGCCTTGATTTATAGTAATTAATAAATGTGAGTCAGAATCCTTGAATATGACTACTGATATTAATTCAAGAAAATCACTGTAGTGTATTGGTTCAGGTATTAGACTAAGAGTGGGACAAAACTGGTGACTTTAGACCAGTCGTTTTTTTTCCTTATCCCAGCTTGTTTCATATTTAGATTGGTTATCAATTCCCATATAAACCATCTTGAGCTCCTGAAGTAAAGGCACATTGTTAAACTCTCTAAAAATACATTAAAATAGATCAAAATAGGAAAACAATTATCTAAAAAGGAAAAATGGAAAGCTTCGTTTAACTTACACCGAACCTTTCAGTTGTGATACCTTATACATGTTAGAGATTCCAGATAAATACTCAATTTCTCTCAGAATTTTGGAAAAAGAAAAGTAGATTATTTCACTTAACAATTCCAAATCTGTTTTGTTAAACCCTTTAGATAAATGCCACCATATTTGGTACAAACCGTAATCATGGAAAGCAAAATGACAAAGCGTGTGTTGTGATATCATAGTACAAATCTCACTCTTTTCTACTCACACCTGATGTGAGCTGAAATATTTAAGTCATGTGGTTTGCATCACAATGTCACATCTTATAGTTTGCCTCTTTGTTTTCCCCATTGCAAATGGCCTATGAATGATATAAACAAATGTGCAAGCTTTTGAGTTTTACATAACACTTCATCAAAAGAATGTTCCCCCCAAAAACAGACAAGGGAGAAAAAATAAAAATGAAACTAGATAGTCTAACAATAAGGTCTATTACTCAGATTCCATCCCAAGACACTGTTTGTAGATAAATACATTTGTCAGCTGAAGGTTTCACCTAATAATTAAGGCCAAAATAAATGTTGGCTTCCTGCCAGCTTTGGAGACATCAAACCCATTAGATAGCGCTCTCTTTCTCCCTCCCTCTCTCTATCTCTCTCTTTCTTTCTCACAAGTTGAGCAAAATATGCATAGACGTTTCTAGAGTACTTTAAACAAAAACTATATCGAATGAAGGAAATGTCTCAATAAGGTCACCAATGAAAAACATACACGGATAGGCACCACAGTAGCAGACTCAGGATAAGATATTTCAAATGTTAGCCACTATGAATGATTAAAAAGAAAAAATTAAGTTTTCCAGATTTGTTTTTCACACACCAGAAATACCATCATGAAAGTAACACTACCGATTAAATGTTAGAAAGCAAACATCTGCTAAAACTGGGTGAGCACAATATGCCGTTTTCCCTCCCAATATGCTTCTTTAATTAAAAGAATCAACCTTCCCTTCGATTATTCTCACATTTCAAAGCTGGAAGAAGATAGTGAAATGAATGCTGCAAGTGTTTCCTACTCAGTCGCCATCTCGGTCCCTACAAGCTTTATGAGTCACCTTGTCAGTGTGGTGAGCTTTGAATCAGCAGTCCATCTGCATTTAAAAGACACAGGCCACTCTTTTGAAGACAACAAAGTCCATATTTTGGACAGAGTTTGAAAGAGTGGTTAAAGAGGCCATCTATGTCAAAATTGAACAGCCCCTCCCTCAAAAGAGAGGGAGGGATAGAACGTCATCTATCTCCAATCTACAACACAGTCCTTTCAACAGTTCCAAGAAGGCTCCACACCAATTAGCCCCACTCAGGTGACTTTGCTGACACCGATAAACCTCCAGGTGACCTTAACAACCTGCTAAAAGAATGCAAATGTTCAGCTGTCTGCAGGGAGTATAAATCCTTCCATTCCCCACCATCCAGTCCTAGCTGAAGAAGTTTCTTGGATGAGAAGCTAAATGTCTACAAAGAAAAACCAGAAAGTCCAGTTGCCTCTTAGGGAAAAAAAGCATATTTGGGAGTTAGCTCTGAATTATTAAGTACAGATAGTCTTATAATTGAGCCCCAAATTTATGTTGCTAAGGGAGACGGCGATAAAGTGATATTTTTTTGCCCCATTTTATAACTTTTCTTGCCACAGTTGTTAAATGAATCGTTGCAGTTCTTAAATTAGTAACACGGCTGTTAAATGAACCTGGCTGCTCCATTGACTTTACTTCTCAGAAGGTCGCAAAGGTGATCACGTGACCCTGGGACAATGCAACCATCATAAATGTGAACCAATTGCCAAGCATCAAATTTTAATCATGTGACCATGGGGATTCGGCAGTATTATAAGTGTGAAAAACAGTCATAAGTCACTTTTTTCAGTGCCATTGTAAATGAATGATCATTAAATGAATTGTCGTAAACCAAGAACTACTTGTATTATCACTGTGGCATAGGAAGAACCAGAGAGTATTAATATTAACCGTCTCCTACCTCACACATCCCTTCAACCGATCCGCTCCCATAGAGAGGGTCTTCTCCAGGTGCCGTCGGCCGGGCAATGCCGGTTGGCGACCCCCAGGGGAAGGGCCTTCTCCGTGGCGGGCCCAGCCCTCTGGAACGGCCTTCCCCCGAACTCCGGACCACCACGGACCTCCGCCTCTTCTGCCAGCGTCTGAAGATGCACTTTTACCACCAAGCCGGCCTGGCCTAGTCCCCAAGACCATCTTATGTGTTTTAAATTGATATAAGGTTTTAATTAGTGGTATTTTTAGTGATTTTTAGCACAGGGTATTCCAAATTTAATCAGTTTTTATTGTGTTGTATTATTTATGGCGTGTCTATTTATTTATATGTTTAAACTTGTTTTAATTTCCTGTGCACTGCCCTGAGTCCCTTTGGGGAGATAGGCACGGTATAAAACTCAAATAAAATAAATAAAAATAAAATTCACATTCTAACTGAGCTGTTTTAGAAGAATAATTTTCAAAGAGATGTCATGATATTTTTTTTTAAAGTTCTCTTGTGTAAACTTTCTTTTTGAAAACAGTAATAACCTGGAAGCAGTTGGCTACTATTGACCCAATCTTCTTGCATGTCTTCCTAAATGTAGATATTTTTTTTCCTTCTGAGCATTTCCCTCAAGGTGTCATTACTGTATCATCAGATTAGGTCTTGTTTAAATGTGTTTCTTTTGCCTTGGTACAGGAATCCCCAGAAAATTTACAGCCCTCTATGAAATCCAATTGTCAGATTGATTAAACCGAGTTCTGCCATTTTGCATATCAGAATCATCCCGTCAATGTGGGGTTTATGGGCATTAAAAATCTATATTCATTACACCTTTCAATTTTTGTAGCTCCTGACCTGGGAATTGCCTGCGTTTAATAGTTTAATGCATCTTGCAGCCACTGATGTAGAAAAATTAATGTAAATGAAAATAAATTGGGTATTATGCCCAGTAGGGAAAGCCCCCTAAATGATATCCCTCATCTAATTCATTCCTCCCGCCAAAAAGCAGCATTCTAATGCAATGCAATTTATTCTGGCTACTGTGCAAAATATATCTTCCATTAACTACTTGCTAAAGAAATAACCAATAGCACCAGCTCCATAAGAGGGGAGATCGATGTCTTCTTGATAGAGTTTTAAAATTCTTAGTTAGAATACATAGAAAATGCAAATCTTAAGGGTTGGATCATCTGAACCCAATTCCCATGGTCTTAAGCTGCGGGTATCTATAGGAAACAACTTTTGGTATGAGGTCCATACCTTCCACCAACAATCAACGCTCTCCAACGTCAATGTTTCTACATATCAATTTTTGGTATTCCAGGTCAACCTGGCTTCTAGATGGGAGTTCATTTTTGCTACATATTCTCATGGTTAATAGCCAGGATTTTTACTACAGCTGGTCCTCAATTTATGACCACAATGAAGCCCCAAATTTACATTGCTAAGTGAAACATTTGTTAAGTGAGCTTTGGCCCATTTCATGACTTGCCACAGGTTTTAAGTGCCACGGTTGTTAAGTGCCACAGTTGTTAAGCGAATCTTTGCATTTGTTAAGTTAGTAACATGGATGCTAAGTGAATCTGGATTCCCTATTGACTTTGCTTGTCAGAAGGTCGCAAAAGGGGAATCATGTCACCCAGGGGCACTGCAGCCATCATAAATGTGAACCAGTTGCTTTTAGTAGATTAAACGGAATAGTAGATTGATTGGCATTGTTATGCAACTAATTAAGAAATAAAGAAAGTATAATACATTGTTAATTGTAGAAAAAAAGAAAGAAATGCTCTCTTTGTCAAAATGTAATTAGAGGATATGTATTGTTTATAGTAAAATAGACCAATAGAGAAGAGGTGGAGCTCTCGCCTCTCAATCAGGAGATTGTGAGTTCAATCCTAGGTAGAGGCAGATGTAGGGTCTCCTGCTTGGGCAGGGGGTTGGACTAGATGACCTGCAAGGTCCCTTCCAACTCTGTTAATCTGTAATCTGAATGTAACAATAATTTGGTGCAATTTTTGAAGGGGCAATTGAAGATATTGCTTATATACAGGGAAAGAAATGAGTACAAAAATGGAAAATAATGGAAGAAAATAATTTGGCTGAAAGTGAAAAACAAGTTATGATGTAAAATGGATTATGTAAATGAGAGGACGTAAGAGGGAAGATCCGGTCAACACTTTGTTTCTATAATATGTGTAAAGCTTATTTAAAAAAATAAAAATAAAAACTTGGGGGGGGGGGGAAATATAAACCAGTTGCCAAGCATCTGAATTTACATGTGACCATAGGGATGCTGCCACAGTCATAATTGTGAGAAACGGTCCCAAGTCACTTTTTTCAGTGCCATTGTAACTTCCAATGGTCACTAAATGAACTGTTGTAAGTCAAAGATTACCTGCATTGTTTTAGGAAATTTAATGCAGTGGTATAGACATAAAATGGTATTGGAGAAGGCTCCTGTGTATTCCTTGGATAATAAAACCCACCAACAAACAATTACAGGAGCACATAAAACACCAGTCATGTCACTGGAAGGCAAAATCACAGACTTGCATCTCTCTTATTTTGGCCATGTCGTGTGGGGGAATTCACCGGAGAAAGCAATTATGCTGGACAGAGTTAGTGATAAAAGGAAACCAGGCTATCAAAGAACACAGTGGCTGGACACCATCAAAGCTGACAGCAGCCAAAGCATAGAAAAAACTCAAAGAAATAATGCAAGATTGGAAGATGCGGAGAGACCTGACCCATAGAATCACCAAGAGTTGGATATGACTAAATGGATAATATCATCATCATCATCAATAAAAAGATAGGTATGAATTTCTTGCAGTGTTGATCTAGGCTCAGGAAGACCTAAGTTTAAACCTACTATCACCATGAAGCTGTTACTTCATAGACCAATCTCCATCACTCAACATAATATAAATCCACATCATTGCTGTGAAGACAACATTGAGAAAGAAGCTTGTACCACATCTTGAGCTCTCTTATGAATGGAATAACTAAAATGCAATAAACCAACAACCAAAGAATGGTTATTGTTAGGGGTAAAAAACACCCCGTTGGGGAAAAACAGGCGGAATAGTGCAATACACTAGACAGCAAGAGATACGTTGCTTAAACCACACAAGAACTCGCAAACACTGATAGTAGAAAAATAAATAGTCTTTACTCTTGATGTAACTAAATTACTTCTTCCAAACAGTGATACTAATTCCTCCAACAATAAACAGTACAATACAATACAATAGCAGAGTTGGAAGGGACCTTGTAGGTCTTCTAGTCCAACCCCCTGCATGGGCAGGAATCTTATACCATTTCAGACAAATGGCTGTCTAACATCTTTTTAAAGACTTCCAGGGTTGGGGCATTCACAACTGCTGGAGGCAAGCTGTTCCAGAGGTTAATTGTTCTTACTGTTAGGAAATTTCTCCTTAGTTCTAAGTTGCTTCTCTCCTTGGTTAGTTTCCACCCATTGCTCCTTGTCCTGCCCCCAGGTGTCTTGGAGAAAAGTTTGACTCCCTCTTCTTTGTGGCACCCTCTGAGATATCGGAACACTGCTATCATGTCTCCCCTGGTCCTTCTCTTCATCAAACTAGACATACCCAGTTCCTGCAGCCGTTCTTCATATGTCTTAGTCTCCAGTCCTCTAATCATCTTGGTTGCTCTTCTTTGCACTCTTTCCAGAGTCTCCACGTCTTTTCTACATCGTGGCGACCAAAACTGTATGCAGTATTCCAAGTGTGGCCTTACCAAGTCCTTCACCACAAAACACAGTTATCTTACAGTTAGTCAAAACAATGATTCTTCTTCCGTCGTCAGTTTCAGCTACTTCCTCAGTGGCAATCAAGAAGCAAAGGAAGCAAAAAAGGAATGAACTCTGTTTCCAGCTGCCTTTTATGGTTAAGCTGGGAAGCACAGCCAAACAGATTCCACTTAGTCTTTAAAGATACATATACTCTTTAATAATCTTGGCTTACATATATTGTCAACCCAACTTCAGGATAATTATCCTAACAGTTATCCAAATCACGCTACACCTAAAAGGAACCATACATTGGGAAGAGAGCCGAGCTAACCTGTCCCATCCCATGGAATAATTGTGGATTGTAATTTCCATAATATCACCTATCATGTCTAATCCAAGTTGATATAAACTACAATGAAAAATGTCTGAAGATACAAAGATGGAAAGAAGGCTAAGAAACTCTAGTTAAAATTGTTTATCTTCAAAATAAGAAGGAAAATGACATTAAAACAACCAGGTATCATTTAAAAATTCCCTCGGACGAACGTTCTAAAATGTAAACACTTCTTCATTAGCAGTATAGTGTATGGCGTTTCAGTGTGCTCTGTCCATCCTCTCCTTATCGGCTTTCATTTACTCTCAGTTCAATTCCTTTAATTAGCTCTCTTTTTACAGCAGAACTGAAATGCTAGTAAATCTCCACAGCTTCTGGGTTGTTGTTTTTTTAAATTCCCTCACAGCGCTTTGAAGTCCATTTTCCTGTCATTATTCAATGGCATTATGCAATTCTTTCCACCATTATTCTCTTCAAAATTAATACTTATTCATAGTGTGTTCGGCGACACATTTATTCATTAATTATTCACTCTCCACTGTGCAATGACAGCTAGAATACCTTTTTATTTAGCTTCCATCTCAGACAGGGAAGATCTATGTATAAAAACCTTCAGTGGAGCTTATCACTTGTAGATTTCCATCAAACCAGACAATTGTGTGAGGCTTTAATAAATAGCCAAAATTGGAGGTATATACACCGCCCCCCAAGTTGTTATGGTTGTTATCATCACTACAACACTTTTCATATATAATTCAAGGCAGCAAACTCTTCTAAGATTCGCGCCTTCTCTTTTCCTCACAACAACCCTGTGAAGTGGGTTGGGCTGAGAGAGAGAGTGGTCACCCAGCCAGCTTTCATGTCTAAGCCAGGACTAGAACTCATGGTCTCCTGCTTTCTAGCCAGCACCTCCACCATTACACCAAACTGGCCATACATCCAAGTTCCACATCTTAGTCATTGTACAGGTAGTCCTTGACTTATGACTACAACTGAGCCCAATATTTGCTAAGCAAGACAGTTATTATGTGAATTTTGCCCCATTTCACAATCTTTCTTGACAAAGTTGTTAAGTGAACCGGTAGCAATCTACCTCTGGTCATTGTACACCTGAATTCTACATCTGCCTTAGGACTCACTTCTCCTGACCTCTGAGTTGGGATGGGGCATCTGAAAAGAATTTGTCCATGCTTTAACAAATGTAAATTCAGCTCACCCAGTAAGCTAAGGGCACATTAGCACTGCCAAATTGCCTTGATACGAATACAAGTAATCCTCTCTTATCAACTTCAACTGGCATTGGCAACTCCATCCACAGTCCTATGACTGTGCTGGACTTACCATGCCAGTTCTACTGCAATTGTTAAGCAAATCACCATTGGTTGTTAAGTGAAATATCACATGACTACAGCTTACAATTTGCTGCCAGTGTCCCCTTTGGCTTTCTTTGTTAGAAACCAACTGTGAAAGTTGCAAATGGCAATTATGTTACTTGCAAGACCCTGCGACCGTGGTAAATGTGCACCAGTTGGCCAGTACCCAAATCGTAATCTTACGACTTGGAGATGCCATAATGCAGTGATGGCAAACCTTTTTCTTATGGTGTGCCAAAATTGCGTGCACTCAATCTCCCCAGGAGGCTTTCCTGAAGCCTGGGAAGGGCGAAAACGGCCTCCCCCAACTCCCAGGAGGCCCTCCAGAATCCAGAAAAGGATAGATCCCAAACTTTCAGTTGGCCAGTTGGGGCCAGTTTTTACCATCCGCAGCCTCCAGAGGCTTTCCTGGAGCCTGGGAAGGGCAAAATATGGCCCCAATGGTCCAGCCTGAAATTCGGGAACAAACTTCCACTTGGCCCATTGGGGTCATTTTTCGCCCTGCCCAACCTCCAGAGGCTTTCCTGAATCCTGGGGAGGCAAAAACAGCCTCCCCTGGACCTCCGGAAGGGCACAAAATCAGCTGGCCAGCATGCACATGTGCACCGGAGCTGACGGCTGGCATGCCACCAAATATGGCTCGGCGTGCCGTCTGTGGCACACGTGCCATAGGTTCACCATCACGGCCATAATAGGTGCATGTTGGAAGAATTTGTCTGAAATGGTATAGGGTTTCTTGCCTGAGTAGGGGGTTGGACTAGAAGACCTCCAAGGTCCCTTCCAACTCTGTTATTCTGAATGCTTGTAAACCTATTTTTTTCAGTGACATCATAACTTTGAATGATCGCTGAATGAGGCAGCCAATAAGTGAACCTGGAAGGGGACTTTAAAAAAATTAAAAGATCCTTGGTGTACCATTTTGTCATCTTAAGTCATTTGTGGTGGCTAACTCAAGAAAACAAAAGCAGTAATGAAAAAAGACAAATTTTCACCAGGTTTCAAACTGCTTACCTTCTGTATAGTAAGCAGGTATTTTAACTGCAGGTAGTCCTCAACTTACAACAGTTCATTTAGTGACCGCTTGAAGTTACAATGGCACGGGGGGGGGGAATAACTTATGATCATTTTTCACACTTATGACCGTTGCAGCATCCCCATGTTCACGTGATTCATGATACATTCAAATGCTTAACAACTGATTCATATTTATGACGGTCGCAGCATCCTGGAGTCATGTGCCCATCTTTTGCAACCTTCTGACAAGCAAAATCAATAGGGAAGCCAGATTCACTTAACAACCTATGTTACTAACTTAACAACTAGAGTGATTCACTTAACAAATGTGGTAAAATGGGACATAGCTCACTTAGCAATAGCAATAGCACTTAGACATATACCGCTTCACAGTGCTTTACAGCCCTCTCTAAGCAGTTTACAGAGTCAGCTTATTGCCCCCCAACAATCTGGGTCCTCATTTTACCCACCTCGGAAGGATGGAAGGATGAGTCAACCTTGAGCCAGTGAGATTTGAACTGCCGAACTGCAGCTAGCAGTCAGTTGAAGTAGCCTGAAGTGTTGCACTCTAACCACTGCGCCACCAGATTTCTCACTTAGCAACATACGTTCTGCACTCAATTGTGGCCATAGGTTGAGGACTACCTGCACTAGGCCCCTGTGAAATACCTGTATCAGTAGCTCAAGCAGGTATTCCTGAAAAAAAGCTGTGAAGATGCGAGGATGTGATTTTCATTTTAAAACAGGTTGCCTACCTACATATCAACCCTTTTCATGTGAATGTAAAAATTAAATTTAACTGGGTATATATTTATTTGTGTGTATGTGAATAGGCATGCCCAGTGACACTTGCCCATAAAAAGTGCTTGCCAGTTGCTCTCCTGGAGTAAAAAAAAAAATTGAGGACAGCAACAGGGACAATTTTAGTGAAGAACCATAAATTTATTTTTTATTTTATTAAATTTATACCCCGTCCTTCTCCTTGTAAGGACCCAGGGTCGTTCATCTGGACTAAAATCCCTTCAGGTTGTTGCGTCTCAGTCCAGGCGGGTTTTGCTTAAGCCAGTTTGAAGCCAGCAACAACCCAGGTCGGGAGCAGCTAAAAGACGACGTGGAGATTTTTTCTAAGCCTATGCTTTACTGAGGATCAGCCTTGTGTGTACAGGGCACAATTCCCTTTAAGGCCTCTGCTCTCGAGGCAAGAAAGGTGGTGATAGGAACAGATAGGAAGTACAGCCGTGAAGTGCGCCGTCTTTGCCTGCTTTGTTTTCAACCTTCCAGCTGTTGGAAGAAATATCCATCTGGTTCAGTTCCAAGCCGGGAGGAAGACAGTGGAAACATGGAGGTTGATTGGAGAGATGATTTAATGATGAAGCAGGTTCTGGTACCACTATTTATCGAAATAAATAAACTCAAACTCACTGACCACGTGGAGTTGAGAGTGAGCGGTATTTATACCTTCTCTTAGGCTTTGCACTTGAGCTTCCTGTTCCTGTGGAAGAATATGTATCCTATTGGCTATTGTCAGACTCCCATGGAGCCATGTACAAATCCTAGGCATTTGTCTGAGTTACCTTTGGTTGAGGTTTGAACTACTGGGGGTGTGCAACTGAGATGATGCAATGAAGGGGCTTCGGCTTTGAACTTGAGCTTCCTGTTCCTGTGCAAAAACATATATTCTATTGGCTGTTGTAGGAGTCATACCTGGCTCTGAAGGTTGTCCAGGTTTTGTTGAGGTTTGGAGGGTGTGGTGCAATTAAGATGATGCAATGAAGGAGCTTGTGTTCTGAAAGGGTGTTGGGCAATTCCTATTATGGCTGAGGACTAATCCTACTTTTATTCAGACCTTCCTGCAGAGAATTTGCTTATGAATAGAGCTAGCTGTCGCTTTATCTCTTAAGTGCTGACATCTGCTGAGGGCTATTAAGAAAGGTGGGCACTATTAAGAGTGAGTCTGGTTGCTCCCTGTAAAATGAAACCTATTTCCAGGGAAATATAATATTCTGCCTTTTTAATATTTCTCAAAATATTTAATTCTTCTAGGGGAGGGGAGGGTGCTAAAAAGCCAAAATGTAGATCTGATTAATATTTGGATGAGCGAACCCCAGGAACCCCAAATCTGTAAATATAAAATGGGAACTTGGGGAAAAAATCTCAAGGAAGGCAAGATCAAACCACACAGCTACCAAGAAAGCAATAGGGAACTCTCTGTGTCATCCTCAGCAAAAGACATTTCACTTAACTGAGACATCACTTTCACACTGAAATTTCGTGAGCCAATCTGAGAATTTTAGTGAAAAAAGCAAATGTCTACAAATGAAAGTAAAGAATTGAAATAAGAATTGATGAGCCTGCACACAGAGAGAGAGAGAGAGAGAGAGAGAGAGAGAGAGAGAGAGAGAGAGAGAGAGAGAGAGAGAGAGAGAGAGAGAGAGAGAGAGAGAGAGAGAGAGAGAGAGAGAGAGAGAGAGATTACTAAATATGAAATAAAGAAACTTTGCAAGCATAGTTGTTAAATTAAAAGCTTATAATATTTTTGTCCCCAAAAAAGTCTGGCCATGTAACAGGTATGTAATTTACAAAACTGCTCTGGTTCTATATCAGGGGTGCCAAACTCAAGGCCCATGGGCCCTGGAGTGCTTAGATCTGGTCCGCGGGGCCGTCCTGGAAGCAGCCCCCACCAGTGAAAATGGAGCTCCGGGAGCCATGAGTTCCTCCCTGAACTGTTTTTGCTGGCAGAGGGCTGCAAGAGGTCCATTTTCGCTGACAGAGGGCTAGCAAAACAAAACAAAACAAAACAAACCCATTGGTGGGTTTCTGCAGGCTCGCACCTACTCGCGAGAGCCGGTTGGTGAAATTTAGAGAACCAGTGAGAGGGGGTTCCACTGGCGTACCTGGAAGTAAATCTGGCCCGCCGCTGCCAGTGACCCAACAGGAAGGAAAGGAAAGGAAAGGAAAGGAAGGAAGAAAGAAAGAAAGAAAGAAAGAAAGAAAGAAAGAAAGAAAGAAAGAAAGAAAGAAAGAAAGAAAGAAAGAAAGAAAGAAAGAAAGAAAGAAAGAAAGAAAGAAAGAAAGAAAGAAAGAAAGAAAGAAAGAATTTATCATCACAATTGAGTCCAAAATTTTGGTTGCTAAGCAAGAGCGTTGTTAAATGAGTTTCACCACATTTTAAAAGGTGGCCACTCCCACCCTGTCACATGACTGCCAAGCCACGCCCACAAAATAGGCCACACCTACAGAGTAGGTTCTAAAAAATTTGAAACCCACCACTGACCCACCCTAACCACGCCCACTCTTGCAACATCCACCCCTAAGGTCAAACACAACCCTGATGCAGCCCTCCATGAAATCAAGTTTGACGCCCCTGTTTTAAATGAACAACTACAGGAAAAAATTTCAAAGCTTACCCCCTTTATTTAATTCATGACTTGATTTCCACACAGTCGCCCCCACCCCACCCTCCTCTTCATATATATCTCTGCCGAGCAGAAATTAAAGTTTTCCTTGATCTCTTATGTTGTTAGACCCCTTCATTAACATTCCAGTCCTACAGAGTTTAGTGACCTTCTCCACAGGCATCTTATTCAATATTGAAATTGATTTTCTTCACCTTCTCCTATGAAAACCCAGGGGCATACACTATTCTCAGTCATACCTGTGTAAAACTGAGAGAAGCACCCCTGTTTACCCTGGTAATTAGAACCGAATATGGCCTTTGGTGCAGCCGGTGATGTGAAAGGTAGACCCCAATGGGACTTTTCTACAAAGTGATACAATAAATAATACCAGCTTGTATTTCAAAAGGGAAAGTTTCTTCTTTCGTGTTGTTGTTTTGTTTCTCTTCCCACCTCATGCCCTTTTAAAAAAAAACACACAATAAAGGTTTCCCCATCCAGCTTATTGCCAAAAGCCCCAGAAAGGAAATAAAATGTAATATGCTGGAAAAGTTTTGTGTTTGTGGTAAACAGCCAAGCTGTATTGGTTCAAAAGCACTGCAGTAGCAATTCTATAACTATGGGTTACCATTTTCTCTGAATCCACTTCTTTCGGGCTCTAGGCATTTTGCAGGAACACAAATAAATACAACTGAGGTTAATTTAAAACAAAAAGTGAGCCCAAAGGTAAACTGTTTTGAAAACGGAGGAAAGCAAGCAGGCAAAACCAAATATCTTTGCAATGACACGTCTAAATTTATTTTAAACATGCATTTGGTTGGAACTGATTGTTTTTCTAGATATATTCATAGCTCTGATTCATTTTTCCTTCGTTTCTGGAGAAAAAAAATTCATTGTACCCGTGACAGAATTATTGAATAAACTTCCACGGGGAAGTAGAAGGGAAAGTGCCCCCGTTCTCTGGGGAAATATTCATGGAAGAGCAAATGTGCCAGACCATGAGACCCAATAATATTTAATCATTGTAGTTGTAATGTAGAATAGTTGCAAGCTAGAAGAAAGGTATGAGATGGTTCTCACCCCACCCCTGTCCACTTCGCCCCAACCTTCCTGCCTTCATACAATTTATAGTTATGGATTATAGTACTTTCCTATTACTTATTATTAATTGTTATTATTCCTATTTATTGTTGTTGTTGTTGTTGTTGTTGTTGTTGTTGTTATTATCTTAATCTTTGGTGAGATTCACAGCCTTTGGGGCTGGTTGGTAGCTCAACAGGTCAAGTCCTAACCAAGGACCTAGGAACTGTCAAGGTAACGTCAGAGGATATAAGCTGTTCCAAGCAGGGTGGCCCTTTGTAGAGTCAGAATGCTCAAATCCAGCAAACCTAGAACCTCCACATAGCGAGGCAGTCCCCTAGGTATTGCTCCAAGGGCTCCAATCACAATCGGGACAACACACGACTTTCTCTTCCATAGTCGCTCAACTTCAATTTGCAAGTCCTGGTATTTTGTGATTTTTTCTTGCTGCTTATTTTCAATTCATGCATCACCAGGTATTGCAATGTCAACGAACCATACTTTCCCCCCCAATTATTGTTGTTGTTGTTGTTATTATTATTATTATTATTATTATTATTATTATTATTAGTCCTATTCTTTTGTAATAGCAGTTTGTGAGAGCAAAGGGGTTGTCCCAGCCCCTTATGAGCAACCTACTTGCCCATAAACTCAACCTCATTACAATTAGACTGATGATTATGATGATAACAAGAACAACAATAATAATAAAAAACAAGGAAAAGTAAACTCTGTACTACCATCTACAGCCCTGTCTTTCATAGCTTTGAGGCGTGTGGCCAGAGAACAAAATCCCTCTCTCCTGTTGAGGAGATGAAAACAAAACCATCAATCATAAGATTTAAACATCATGTTTATTTTAAAAAAAACAGCCAAGAAACAAAGGAGTAAAACTTTCTTAGGGGTTTTGTTAAGAGGAAAGAATTATGATTGGATGGAAAAATACAGTCATTAGCACTGGTGAAAATATAAGCAGTACCTCAAGCATCCGTCTTCCTCAGCATGCTATGAAAAGATGGGCCCAGATCCAGAAAGGCAGGATCGATGTAGTTAGAATAAAAACATCCAAGACTCGAGTTCTGAGGGGAAAATTAAGAGGCAAATTCCTTCAGACTTTTATCAGACACTTGCCAAATATCAGACTTCAAAAAGCAGACAGGCATGCCTGAAGATAAAAAATCCAAACACAAATCCTTGCCAAAATCTTTTACTTCATGGCCAAGATCTTAGATCATTTCTTCATTATTTGTTCCTCATTCATCCCACATACCTTCTGTTTTGGGAGCTGAAGGCCACATATCTTCAGTTTGGGGAGTTGAAACACTGTTCTTAGGAGTCAAGAGAAGCTAAGAAGTGCTTTCGAAACAGATTGAACTTTGCAATAGCAATAGCACTTAGACTTATATACCGCTTCACAGTGCTTTCCACCCCTCTCTAAGCTGTTTACCAAGTCAGCATATTTTCCTCAACAATCTGGGTGCTCATTTTACCCACCTCAGAAGAATGGAAGGCTGAGTCAACTTTGAGCCTGGGGATTAATAAAGGTAGTTCTCCACTTATCACCAATTGCTCGGTGAATATTCAAAGTTCCAACAGACCTACTGGGTATGTGAACAGTACCCCAAGGCTCTGTTTTAGGCCCAGTACTCTTCAACATCTTCATCAATGACTTGGATGAGGGAATAAATGGGGAACTCATCAAATTTGCAGATGACACCAAGCTGACAGGAACAGCCAACACTCCAGAAGATAGACTTAAGATACAGAAGGATCTTGACAAACTTGAACATTGGGCACTATCTAACAAAACGAAATCCAATGGTGAAAAGAGTAAGGTTCTACATTTAGGTAACAAAAACAAAATGCACAGGTATAGTATAGGTGGTACCTTGCTCAATAGTGGTAACTGTGAAAGGGATCTTGGGGTCCTAGTGGACAACCATTTAGATATGAGCCAGCAGTGTGCAGAAGCTTCCAAAAAAGCCAACACAGTTCTGTGTTGCAGTTCTAGGCTGCATAAATAGAGGGATAGAATCAAGATCACATGAAGTGTTAATACCACTTTATTATGCCTTGGTAAGACCACACTTAGAATACTACATCCAGTTTTATAGTGTGGTCACCACACTACAAAAAAAGTTGTTGAGACTCTAGAAATTTTACATTTGGGATTTTTAATTTGGTTTTTAGCGCAGGGTTTTATTAGAATAAGTTTTTTAAATTTTATATGTTTCGTATGTATTTTAACATTCCTGTGCGCCGCCCTGGGTCCGTTTGGAGAAGGGCGGGGTATAAATTTAATAAAATAAAAAAAATAAAAAATAGAAAATAGAAAGAGTGCAGAGAAGAGCAACAAAGATGATTAGGGGACTGGAGACTAAAACATATGAAGAACGGTTGCAGGAACTGGGTATGTCTAGTTTGATGAAGAGAAGGACTAGGGGGAGACATGATAGCAGTGTTCCAATATCTCAGGGGTTGCCACAAAGAAGAGGGAGTCAAACTATTCACTAAGGCACCTGAGGGTAGAACAAGAAGCAATGGGTGGAAACTAATCAAGGAGAGAAGCAACTTGGAACTGAGGATAAATTTCCTGACAGTTAGAATCAGTGGAACAGCTTGCCTCCAGAAGTTGTGAATGCCCCAACACTGCAAGTCTTTAAGAAGATGTTGCATAGCCATTTGTCTGAAATGGTATAGGGCTTCCTGCCTAGGCAGGGGGTTGGACTAGAAGACCTCCAAGGTCCCTTCCAACTCTGCTATTGTATTGTATTGTATTGTGTGCAACTACAACCTGCTTTGATGATCTGATGGTCAAAGAGACTCCCTCCCCCATAGCCACATGGCCAACTTTGTATGCTCAGCAACTGGGCCACATTTATGACTATTTGCAATATCACGAGATCATGTGACTGCATTTTACTATGTTATGTGTGGACTTCAGCTCCCAAAACTGAAGAAAACCAAACAGGTGTCCATTTGAGGAAACTCTTCAGAATTTTATTTCTCCATAGCTCCCAGATTAATCCAGTCTATTTTCAAACTTTTGTCAGTTTCTCTATCTACACCAAATTTGGTCCTTTTTAGTTTTGCGAGACATGTGATGCTCATGCAGTGAGAGACAGATTGAATCTGACCCCCTTTACACAACTTTGTTTGTTTGTTTGTTTGTTTATATCTCTTTATTTTTTTATATATAAATACAGGCAGTCCTCAATTTACAACCATTTGTTTAGCAGCTATTCAAAGTTGAAAAAAGTTACATGACCGTTTCTCATACTTACAACCATTGCAGCCTTTCATGGTCATGTGACCAAAATCCATATGCTTGGCAACTGGCTCATATTTATGATGGTTGCAGTCATAAATATGACCTGTGCAGTGGTGGGTTTCAAATTTTTTTAGAACCTCTTCTGTAGGTGTGGCCTGCTTTGTGGGAGTGGCTTGGCAGTCATGTGACTGGGTGGGCGTTGCCAACTTGTAAAATGTGGTGAAACTCACTTAACAACGCTCTTGTTTAGCAACCAAAATGTTGACTCAGAAACTCTGGCATTTGAAGCATGCAAGTCTTAAAGCTATCAAGTTACAAGACCCTTGATCCCCTAACTCTTTAGAAAAAAAAACCCAGAGGTGTTCAAACTTGACAGCTTTAAGACTTGTGGACTTCAACTCCCAGAATTCCTCCTCTCTCTCTTCATCTTGATGATGTGCGGATGGGCAGGGGGAAGAAGCTGGAACCAGTTCTAAACTTCACTGTAGATTTGTGGGGCCTCTTCTATAGAACAGGTTAGAACTGGCAGGAACTCACCCCTGAACCTGTGCCATGTGATCACTTTTGTGACCTTCGGATAAACGAAGTCCATGGGGAAACTAGATTCACTGTGCAACCAAGTTATTTAACTTAACAACTGCAGAGATTCACTTCATAATGATGGCAAGACAGGTTATAAAATGAGGCAAAACTCATTTAACAGTCTTGCTTAGCAAAGGAAATTTTGGGCTCAATTGTGGTTGTAAGTCAAGGACTACCTGTAACTCAAGGTGATGAACATACCTAATACACAATCCTCCTCCTATTTTCTCCTCAACAACAATGGGTTGGCGTAGACCAGGGGTTCCCAAACTTGGCAACTTTAAGACTTGTGGACTTCAACTCCCAGAATTCTCCAGCCAGCTATGCTATGCTGGCTGGAGAATTATGGGAGTTGAAGTCCACAAGTCTTAAAGTTGCCAAGTTTGGGAACCCCTGGCGTAGACTAAGAGAGGGTAACTCATCCAAAAACACCCATCTAGCTTTCATGCCTATGGTGGGACTAAAACTCACAATTTCCCAGTTTCTAGGCTGATGCCCAAACTGTCACTCTATTAATCAAAATATGCCAATATTTCACATCTTTTATTGGAATCTTGGAAAGAATAACAAAGAACTGTCAATAACAGGCCATTAAACTGATGGCATTGAAGGAAAAGGGGACTTTTGCATCAGCTTCCTCTGAAAGTTTAAAGACATGGTTTCTTCCCAGCATCTCAGATGGGCCTGTTTTGATTCTTGTAAAAGACTTATGATCTGTGGCTGCCTTGATCTCTATCCATCTTGTGGTTTTAAGAAAGACAAATGAAAGACAAAACTCTCTCTTGTTTTCATTCCTTCAATTAAAAGGCTACATCTGAGATCAAAAGATGCATAATACAAATATATTCAATTTTGCTTTCATTCTTTTTAGCTCTATGGGAAGCTGAGCCTGCTTTCATTCTTTCTTAACATTCTTTTTAATAAAAAAAAATGTTTCAATCACAAGTAATGGATTGAGTTTTTTATTACGACGGATTCATTGTGCCTGCTTTAATTCTTCATTCCTGACTGGAAAAACTATTTCTTTCTTGTTTTTCATATACTCTAAGGAAGGAACAGTTCCAACTGACCTCTACAAATCTTGAACATTGTAATGATTGGTGGGAAAAGTCACAAATCCCTCCAGAACAATGAAGCTCACGAGGCAGACATGGCAAACATCAATTTCCGAGCCTTACATCTCTCCCAGAGACACAATGGGGCAACTCCTGTCTCCTGATGAAATGGGACTATCCTGCACCAAATTCTCTGGAGGAAGCATAGGAATGATTTATTCGATGATTATTTGACAGCAATTATGGAAAACCTTTCATTTGAAGAACTCTGGTCATAGGTTGGTCATCTGTCAGTGATGCTTTAAAGTAGCAGACCCCAAATGCTTTGGGAGCAGGGATCAATTTCATGGAAGACAAATTTTCCCCAGACGCGTGGGTTTTTTTCTACATGCACAGATGAAGATCCTGAGCATATGAAGTTTTGTTCGCTCTCCTGGTGCTTGTGTGGCCCAGTTTTTAACTGGCAATGGACTGGTACCAGTCCACGGCACAGGCATTTAGAACCCATGTTCTAATGCAGGATGGGGAACTGTGGCCCTTTTATGACTTGTGAACTTCAACTCCCAGAATTCCTGAGCCAGCCATGCTGGACAATCATTTTTGACAAATGATTGTCCGATCCCTTTATAAAAGCCTCCCGTGTTGGAACACTCACAACTTCTGAAGGCAAGTTGTTCCACTGGTTAATTGTTCTTACTGTCAGCAAGTTTATCCTTATTTCTAGGTTTCTTCTCTCTTTGTTCAGGTTCCATCCATTGCTTCTTGTCTTGCCTTCTGGTGCTTTGGAGAATAGGTCGACCTCTTCTTGTTAGGGACATCCCCTCAAATATTGGAAGATTGCTATCCGATCTACTCAAAATTTTCGCTACCAGTTCTCCAGAATCTGTCAGAACCTGCTGTATTTCACCCCTGCTTCAGTCCTATGGCAAAGATATGCAAATGGTTTTCTATGAGAGAGAAACCTGTTCTGACTCCCTCCCGACACAAGACAAATGACTAGACTGGCTGCTATTTGGCAGCTTGCCTGAACTAACCTTGACTAGAAGATAACAGGATCCAAACTCTCCAACTCTGAAAAACTCTCTGACTCTGAAATAACCTCTCTGCGTTTTCCTGCAAACCTTTCGATGTACTGAGGATTTCTTTTAAAGCCTCTTGGGAGGGGCCAGTCAATTAGGCAGCTGCTAATGATATCTCCGACTGCGTCGTTCTGCTAATTGCCATTGCCTCCTCTCAATCCTTCTTAGCCTGATATCAGGGACAAACTGGGCTTCCTCCTCCCCACTACACCAAGCCTCAGGTGCCTCCTGATGCCTAGCCAGGCTCTCTGCTCTCTCATTCTCGGCCTCCTCCTCTAGAGCAGACTCATAGGACTCCTCACTAGAGGAATCCATCAGCAGCTCATCCTGAGCTGGCTGGGCCACAACAGAAACCTACATTTTTTTCATTAATTAGCTTTGTGCCAACTGACTACGATCTATTGGTATAGCAGCACAGATACAGATACATTGAATTCCTTTATGGTAGATGATGTATATGCACACAATAACCTCTCTTTGCACAAAACTTTTCTACAGTACCGTCAAGGCATAAAATCAAGCTGCAGGGATGATTTGGTTCCTTGGAAGATGACACAGAGAAAAACACAAGACATGTAGCTGCTGTTAGGAACTGATTGCTGGTTTAAATTATCCTTCTGTGCATGCTTGGTTGGGTCATCAGCCTATTAAGACATTAACAGGGTCTTAGTATTTAGCATTACTAATTTTGTACAGGACCAAAGATATGCCCAGCCATAAAATTGAGATATTTGTAGAATGTTAATTCACATCTAGTGAGCTCTTTTCAAAAAGTATTTTCCGGTACGTGAGACATTTCAACATTTTATCAATCAAAGCAGAATGCCTGTGAAATGCCAGGGTAGTTTCTGCTAATTGAACAGAGTTCTTCTGAATTTTTTCTCCCCATTTTTTCCCTTCAAAATTATTAAAATAGTTAGAGGATAGAACACGGGTCATAATAAGATTCCATTTCCCCCCCCCCTGTTATCTTCCATATATCTGAGCCACATTGTTCTCTCCTCTAGCCAGCTAGAAATCTAATTATATTTTTTTTCAGAATGGTATTGCGTGGGATCCTTGCTTGTGGTGCATGAGCCATGAAAGCTTCTGTAAAGATAAGTTTGTTAACTTCTAAGGTAGTACAAGTTTCTTTCTTATTGTAGTTTTCTTTGAGGTGCATAACTCATCTCACTTTCATTGCTGATAACAAGTTTCTCCTTATCCTTGTTCTTTAGCTCTTGTGAAGCAAAAAAAGACCATGTGGGAGGCCATGAAGAAGGTACTCCAGACTTCAGTGAAGCCAAGAGATACCACCTACTCCATCAACCAAATCGACAAAATGGTATTCGTTTTGTCCCTTCCTCCATGTGGTCTTCTTAACTGAAGTCTCTGGCTAAAGAAAATAACTTGTACTTTTTTGCCTTTGAAATGGAAATATTAGCCCAGTGACATTCAGATATCAAGTTCCTCCATTCTGATATTTCATTTGGTAGCTGAAATATCATTTAGGCTGTGAGAGATCTTATCTGTTTAAACAAAAAGAGAGAGAGGGGGGGGCTCCTTTCAAATGATAAAGAAAGATGGCATTCCTTCAAAGCAATAATTCAGAATATGTTTCATTTCTGGTCTATTGAAAAACAGAAAGGAGCTAATGTTAGAATGAGAGAAAGATCTGCATTTTCACTTTTTAAAGCAAGTCCTAGCGTCAGACTTGTGTCAGGCCTGCAGCCATCTTTTCTTTTGGATCTTTGGCCTGCCACACTTTCTATTATTCTACTATGCATTTTTTATTGTGGGGAAATAGGAGGGGGGATTGTATGGAGTTAGATGATATGTAGCCATAACAAAATTCTTTCTAGAAAGCCAAGGTCATCCTTTGTCTTTGGATCTCTGCACCTGACCAGAACTGGATGGGTGGAACTTCCAGCATGCCAGTGGGAGATTGGACCATGTGATGGACTTCTAGGGGTAGGGGCAAGATCTTGAACTTTCAACTGGGTGGGGAAAACCGGGAAGCTTTCAGATTCGGGTTTTAGCAGATGTGCTAACATGGCTTTCTTAATAAACTGGAACTTTGAGGAAAGATTTTCCTCGGACTGATTTAACTGTGCCTGCTATTTGGAACCCTCACAGCATGTTATTATGGTTGAGTGCACCGTCACCCAGATGTTCAGGCTAGATTTGGCATTTTTGTCCACCTATCAAGTCTTTCCCAAGGACCTGGGATACTATAGGGAGATGTTACTTGAAAATATTAAAGGGACCATTGCAGGATATAAACTGGTCCAACCAAAGTTACCTTTTGCAATTGACTGGTGGTGATATTGTCAATACCAACAGTGTTCAAGTAAACTGTAGCAGAGTTGGAAGGGACCTTGGAGGTCATTTAGTCCAAGCCCCTGCTCACGCAGGAGACCTGTACTAGGGATTCGAACCGCCGAACTGCTGACTTTTCTGATTGAATTACACCCAAGCCACTTATTACAATTGGTACTATCCCTGTTTTCTTTTGCCATATTCACTGTATTTCTATTTGTAGGTCTTTATATTTTATGATTTTCTCTAGTTTTTTTTCTATTCTAGTGTGTCCAATTATTACAATATCCACTATCCAGATT
This sequence comes from Rhabdophis nuchalis, assembly GCA_039707465.1. Lineage (NCBI taxonomy): Eukaryota > Metazoa > Chordata > Lepidosauria > Squamata > Natricidae > Rhabdophis > Rhabdophis nuchalis. The sequence continues at coordinate 160,765,465 of CM077644.1, read as the reverse complement.
TTTTTGTCTTTTTTTAACCACAATGGCTAAATCTGTGGCAAATGATTTTCTGCTTGAATTCCAAACAGAATTCAAAAATTCGGCATTGAAAAATGTGGTTTATGACTGTTTTTCACAGTTATGATCTTTGCAGCATGCCCATGATCATGTGATCAGAATTCAGATGCTTGGCAACTGGTTCATATTTATGACCATTGCTGTGTCCCAAGGTCATGTGATCTCTTTTTACAACCTTCTGACAAGCAAAGTCAATGGGGAAGTCAGATTGACTTAACAACTGGGTTACTAACTTATCCACTGCATTGATTTGCTTAACAACAGTGGCAGAAAATGTCGTAAAATGGGGCAAAAGTCACTTAACAAATGTCTCACTTAACAATAGACATTTTGGGCTCAATCATGGTCATAAGTTGAGGACTACCTGTATTTGTTCTTAAGGTTTGGTCTTGTGCGGCCAGAATAACCTTCTCTTGTCTCCATCTTCCAATTTCCTGCCTTTAGCCATTGCCAGGTCTACTTGACCTGCAATTGTATTGCATTGCATTGCATTGCATATTTTATTATATTTTATTTTATTTATTATTTATTATTATTAAATTTTATTTTTCAGCCATCTAATTGCCTCACCATGTCTCTTTTCTATTTTTTCATTTGATCTTTCTTGTCGGCCAGTTTGGTCTCTTTGGTATTCAGTAAACCTTCATGGTGCATTAGTTTCACTGCATCTTCTTCACTGTCCTTCAGATATTCTTCCAATGTCCATTTTTCTTCAACTGTCTTGTATACTTGCAACATTCCACAGCTACCGATCCTCCTTGGTAAATAGTGTCTGTCAACATCACCGTGTGGATGGAGAGTAAGATTCATTGTCATTATTTTTCTGGTCTTCCTATCAAGGGCTTCTACTTCAGCTTGAGTTCAGTCCACTATTCCAGCTATATATCTAATGACTGGAATTGCCCAGGTGTTAATCCCCTTGGCGATATTTCTGCCACTGAACGAGGACTTCACTTTCTGATGTATTCACTACTGGCCTTATTACAATGTGCTTGATACTGTCAGCCTGAAGGATACCCAGGTATTGTAGGGATCTTCTTCATTCAAATTCTTCATGTTATTTCCATAAGATCTCTTGATTCCTTCCGTTTTTGCTGTTTTTCCCCCCTGTTGATGGAAACAATGGCACATTTGTCCAGGCCAAACTCCATTGAAATATCTTGGCTGCGACATCCGGTTCCGGCTCCGGCGGCGACGGGCGAACTTAGGGTTCGCTCGCCGCTTTGTCTCTTTTCCTGCCCCCCCACGGGGGCGAGAAGCCCCTTGTTTGGGGTTTCTCCCGTAAAGCCGGCTCGACGGGGAAGCCCCCCCTCACGGCAGTGGGGGAAGCGACCCCGATCCTCGGCTTAGGCGGAAGAGGACATGCTGCGGGGGGCTTTTCCTTCGCCAAAGGTTGGCGGCACCATTTAATGCTATGGAGAGAGAAGATCGGAAGAGTCGGGAGGCTTTTCGGGACCTCAGCTGCGAGCGGAGAGTGAGCTATTAAAACCTTTTTTTTTGTACTGTCAGCCGGGCTGAAAGGGACAGGAGGGGGGTGTTTGTTCCCCAAACCCCCCCCTTGGACTAAAAGCGGCACTCGGAAATGCCTCGTTGCGAGGAATCGGAAACTTTGAATCCGGATGGTCTCTAACAAGGGAAAGTACTTTGAGGCTTGTTTGCAATTATGTCTCTAGGTCTGGCTGAAACAGTTTCTTTTTTGCTTTTTAACCACTTTCTCCCTCGGGCTCTGAGTTTGGGCGGAAAATGGCTTCTCTTTGTCCCCGACTGACTATGACCTATGGAAAATTACCAGTGTCTCTTTGTGATTTGGACTTCCTCTAATTATTGATGAAGAATTTTTTTCTTTTGGATTTGTGTTTTCCTTTCTGGATTGCCTTCGTTATTATACCTATGGAGTTGGAAAAGTGTTTCTCTACTGGTTTCTGAATTCTGCAGCTCTACAACTTTGAGAACTTTGGACTCCTGATTTGCCTCACCAGCCCCACCCTAAAAACGCCATTTTACTGGCACGGATTTTAATAGCTAAACATGGCACAAGAAGCAACGCTGGCAAGCCTTGAACAAAGAATGACTGCCCTTGAATCTGTTATACAAAATTTGGTATTAGAAATTAAGGCCCAGAGGGCAGAAAATGTCAATTTTAAACAGGAATTACTGGACACTCGAAAACAAGTGCTTGAGAATACACAGAAGAATGAAGAATTGAAAGGGGGGCTGGAGGGGGCTAAGGGAGAGATTAAAAATGTTTCTAATGAGGTTGTGGAAATAAATGGGCCTGTGACTAGGATAGATATGGAAAGGATGACATACTTTTTGAGATTTCAGAATGTTTCTGAGATGGAGGGTGAATGTCTCCCTGATCTTATGAGTACAATTATTGCAGACTATTTACATAAACCTAAAGATGAGATCAGAGGGGACATTGACCTAGTCTACAGAATAAATTCTGCATATGCCAGGATGAATGAAGTACCCAGAGAGATACATGTAAAATTTGTTAGAAGGTCAACCAGAGAGGAAATCTTGAAGGCGCAAAGAGGGAGTCCTATGATTTACCAACAAAAGGAGGTTACCATCTTGAAGCAGATTCCAAGAAAGATTAGAGAAGCCAGAAGGAAATTTTCCTTCTTGTCTAAAACATTGTTTGATCGTGGGATCTGGTTCAAGTGGGTGATACCCGAAGGGATGCTGGTGTTCTGGGAAGGAGGTAGAGTGAAGATTAAAACAGTTGCTGAGGCGGAAGCCTTTCTTAAAAAACATTCCTCTGTCCTGGGAGAAGATCCAGGGGGGGCAGGAGGAGCCATGGCCCCGCCCGCTGGGGGCCCGGGGGAGAAGATGGAAGACACAATTGCCAAGAGACTTAGATCTAAAAAATAACTTTGCCCTGGTTTTTTTTGAGTAATATTGTATGATATTTGTAATCTGGATTTTTGTAATTGACTGACAGTATATAACTGAAAAATTTAGGAATATGTACTTGCTCTCAGCTTGTAGTGTTATGTGAAATGTTTCTTTTCTTTTTTATAATGTAACTTGAGGTACCGGAGGAGCCGACGACTTTGACGTGACCACTCTCAAAATTTCTATGTATCCCTTACCCTACCCCACAAAAAAATGTAAACTCAATAAAACTTTTTCAATATAAAAAAAAAAAAAAGAAATATCTTGGCTGCATTTTCAAACACTCTTCAGCAACTATTCTATTTCGGATGTTTTTCCATGCAGATTCAGATTGTCCATGTAAAGGAGATGGGATGACCTGGCAGATATATTTTTTTAATGTTTGATAGCCAGGGTCTGATTGGTTCAATATTAACGGATCACAACAGTAATGACAAACTGTAGTGTTAAGAGTCTCCGTGAAAGACTCCTCTTATTGTTAACCTCGCTCAGTTTGTCACTGTTGACTAGCAAGTGTGCCTTCCACTGTGCCATTGGTCTTTCCACAAAACTTCTGATGTTTCTGCTGACTCCATTTTCTTTATACAAGCTGCATTCTTGTATTTCTTTGGATTACCCTCTGTTGATGTTCGTCCATTGTGTTCAAAGAGGACCTTGACATCTAACAGGTTGTAGGCTGTCCACGATGTGGCTGGTAAGGCTTATACAGGCATGAAATGTTCTGCCACATGTTGGGCAGACATGTGTGGGCACCATTGTTGCAGCATTTGCAGCTCTGGCTTTGCGGAGTGCTCGCTTCTCTTATGCTACGGTTGTTCTTCTGTCCTCAGATGTCTGGCAGCCTTGGTGGATCAGCATATGCCATGTCGATCGATCTTATGCCAGGGTTTCCCAGGAGGTGGTGTCGATATCCAGGGACTTGAAGGAGGCTTTCAATGTGTCTTTGTATCACTTCCTTTGTCCCCTGTGTGAGTGCTTTCCTTGCGACAGATCACCATAGAGGAGCTATTCGGGGATGCGATGGTTTGGCATCCTTGCAACATGGCCTACCTAGCATGTCTGGGCTTTCATCAGCAGGGTGTGAATTAATGGCAGGCCTTCTCTGGAGAGGACTTCTGTGTCTGGCACTTTGTCCTGCCACCAGATCCTCAGGATTCTACGGAGGCAGGTCATGTGGAAGTAGTTCAATTGCCTAGCGTGCCTCCTGTATACAGTCCAAGTCTCACTGGCATACATCAGGGTAGTTAGCACTACTGCTTGGTAGGCTTTGAGCTTCGTAGCAAGGCTAATTCCACGGTGGTCCCACACGTTGGTCAGTAGTCTGCCAAATACAGAGCTTGCCTTGTTGATTCTGCAGTTGACCTCAATGTCAATTGTCACTGCATGGGAGAGGATGCTGCCAAGGTATGTAAATTGGTCATCTGCTTGCAGTTTTTGTCCCTTCACTGTGTTGGTGGGCTCTTGAAACACTCCTCTCTTGCTGTTTGTCACTATTGACTAGCAAGTGTGCTTTCCACTGTGCCATTGGTCTTTCTGCACCAAGAATTGCACTATTTCTTCTTTTTCAGGTCTTCAGCATAGCATCCATTGTCCCTAGCCAGTGTGACCATAATTTTCATTGAGCATGCCTCTTAATCATCCCACTATTATGACAAACTAGACAACCCTGTGACCCATGAGAGAAAGGTCATGTAATCTCATGAGACCAAATGAGCATTAAATTTACCTGAATGATATTGCTACCCATTTGCTTTGAAAATTTATGAAAATGTCAGTTTATTAAAGAAGAAAGATACTTAACTTGAAGAATATCCCCCCCCACAGCCACATGATCATGATTTTTGAATTCCTACATGCTTCCCCATTAACTTTGCTTGTGGGAAGCTGCTAAGGGTGTCAGAAATTATGATCACATGACCACGGAGACACTGCAATGGCCATAACTTTGTGAATAAAACTCATCTGAACATCTTGGAAATTTTAGTTCAATTGGAATAATGGGTCCAATGTTTTTAATACATTCTTTAAATGAGTGGATTTGAGGTTGCAATATAATGCATTCTCTGGGTTAGCTTGAGGGTACATGTAAGTATAAGTATAAGTATAATCTTTATTGTCATTGTACTTAAATCCAACAAAATTGGTTTTAACAGAAACCCAAGCCACCAAAATTGGTGCAAAATTGTAACAGAAACGAAAAGAGAGAGAAAAAGAAAAAAAACTAACGTGTGCATGGAGTGATTGTGGTTGTATTTAAAAGTCTCACAGCCCAAGGATAGAAACTATTTTTAAACCTGTTTGTTCGTCTGGCTATACTTTAATGTCTTCTGCCTGATGGTAGACGTACAAAGAGACACCGACCAGGGTGTGAATCATCTCTGAGTATCTTCCTTACTCTGCTAAAGCAGCGAGATCTGGCGATGTCATCTAGTGGTGTCAGAGGGCAACCAATGGTTTCTTGTGCCGAATTGATCACTCTCTGTAGTCCCTTCCTGTCTGCAGCTATGAAACCAGCATACCACACTTTCTATAGTGGACCAATAGAAAGAGGTCATCAGCCATTGTTCCACCTGATTTTTTCACAGGACTCTTAAGGAAATGAAGTCTCTGTTGGGCCTTTCCAATCACCAGAACGTGTTGTTTTCCCAGGTGAGATCTTGACTAATAAGCACTCCTAAGAATTTAAAAGAGGAAACCCTCTCCACACAGCCCCCCTCAATATACAGTGGGGCAGGTTCCTCTCTGTGCTTCCAGAAATCTAGCACCATCTCCTTTGTCTTACTAGTATTTAGATGTAAGTTGTTTCTTGAGCACCATGCGGATACCTTCTGGACCTCTTCCCTGTATGCTGATTCGCCCCCTCCAGTTATGAGACCCACCACCATTGTGTCGTTTGCAAACTTTATTATGATGTTGGATGGACCAGAGGATATGCAGTCATATGTATACAGCGAGTACAGGTAGGGGCTGAGAACACAGCCCTGAGGGGAGCTTGTGCTGACCTGGAAGATGTAAAGGACCCAACCCCTACAGTTTGTGGACGATCCGTCAGGAAGTCTTTGATCCATTCACAAGTGAGGGGAGGGAAATTCAGGTTATATAGACAAACAGATAAACACAAAGTGATTTTGTAGTATATAGACCGTAGTCTCTATTGTGATTACAGAGTCATATGCATGTTGGTTTCTTGGGTGTCTTGACATACACATTTTGCACCACACTTGCTACCTATTACAGATTGCATTGTTCCTGCTTGACAAAGCACATCGTTTTATCAGTTTTTATAACCCTTTGACTGCAATTTCAAAAGGCACAAAGGAAAACAACTGAAAGTGAAATTTTATCACCCCGTGTGTCTGGTAGGCTATCAACTCTACAAAATACACATTTGAAAACCAGTAAAACTCTTGCAGTTAGATGAGGGATTTTCTCAGGCTTTGACTGGGGTCACAGCTACAATGGCAAACCAACATTTGGAATTGGCCTTTCAAAATTTAAATTGAGAAGTGTGGCTTCATTTCAAGAAGCCATCAGTCCTCCTGCAATTCCTTTCTCTCCACTCTCATTATTTTGCTCATGGGTCTATGAAAATATACCAGAAAACAACGATTAAATGCCACAAATGCACAGCCAATTTACAGAAGCCTTTGCCAATTCAAAATTTGCCTACAGCAGCTCTGGGGAAACCAGGTATGATACTCTAACTCTTGGCATCCCCATACCTTTCTCAACCTGGGTTTGCTTTCTTTGTTAAAGTGTCATTTATTGATTTTTTTTTTAATTTCAGTATGGTACCAATGGGTGCAGTTCACAGAGATATCAGAGCTGCAGCTTACCTTGTGGGCAAGCCATCTGCTACAATCTTGAGCCAAACTGCTACAGGTAGAAAAGATGAAGAGTGTAGCAGACAAAGGAAAGTCACAAGGAAGGTACAGCTTTACAGTCTTTTCTAAGCGGTTTACCGAATCAGCATATTGCCCCCAACAATCTGGGTCTGACCTCAGAAGGATGGAAGGCTGAATCAACCTTGAACCTGTCAGGATCAAACTGTTGGCAGTCAGCAGAATTAGCCTACAATACCGCATTCTAACCACTGTGCTACCACAGCTCTTTACAGTATTTCCATGGGCATAATGCATGCCTAATAAATTTGCTCACCAATCTCCTGCACTTATCAAGAATGGGAAGAATATAGAGGTATTTATAGGGGTAAGAAATCAATGCAGAAACAAAACAACGATGCATCTGTCCCTCCGTCGGTCCATCCCTCCTTCCCTCCCACCCCAAAAAGGTCTAATAATGTTGGCAATGAGGGATTCTTTGTGCTCTCTGAGCTTGCTTGTTTTCTTGCAGGCATTTCATCATCCAATCAGTACTAATACTGATGGTGTTACCTAGTTTGGATAATGAAACATCTGCAAGAAAACAAGCAGCTCAGAGAGCGCTCAGGAATCCTCATTTCAACCCTGAGCTACAGATAATTCTGGGGATTGAAATGAATGTGTCTTCAAGCTGCCAAGTTTGAGAAGCACTGAATCTGTATTTCAACTTCTATGTTAGACTGTAGAAAAATGTGCATAACATATTTATATAAACAAGGTTTAGATAAAGGAAATTACGGCATACTAAGAGGCTGTAGCAGACGTTTTATTGAAAGGTATTCACTTGTATGAACTGTAAGAACCAGATTTTCAGTGGTGGGATTCAAATAATGTAACAACTGCCCTAATGACCATCTGGGTGGGCGTGGCTCAGTGGTCATGTGACCATGTGGGCGTGGCCAACTCAACATCACTTAGGTCGATAGGCGCTTTGCCTTAGCTGTTACAATGTAATAAGGGTTAACCATAGAGGCAGTTTCTGTAAGCAGGGCAATACAGATTAGGCTAGAAATAACACCAGAAGGTTTCCTTCCTGCCTTCCTTATTGGATTAGCCCTGTAAAGTGGAAAAAACCAAAATAAGATTTCTTCCGACAACCGGTTCTCTGAACTGCTAAGAAAGTTGCAACTGGTGCAAACTAGCTGAATCCCATCACTGGATTTCTTTCTGTAATGACTGCTTGATTTCAGTCATAAAGTTTTGTAATTTCCAAATTGACAAATCCTTAAAGCAGTCTTTCTTTCCCTTTAAGTGTTAACATATCTTTAAAAGTGAAACCATGAAAAAGAGGAAGAAAGGGAAGAAAAAAGAATATCGAAAAAAAGTTGTATAAGCTGTATAAAACTGAGAAATCTATATAAATAAAAATGTAAAATAGTTTGTACGAATCCACTAATCTCAAAAACTACTGGACCAATTTACTTCAATTTTTCACACAATGTTCACGAGGACTTCCGATAATAGAATACCTACTCATTTTGTGCCTAGCACACATGTGTCGTGTGTAAGGTACACAAATGTAAAATGTACCCACTGATCAGGTTTTCACCTCCTTGTAACTCCTCCCACCAGGCAACAGTCATTTCCTCAGCCATGTACAGAGGCCTCTTAGGGCCAAAAAGGCACTGAGATAGCAAACTCCCAAGTGGCACATAGAGAGAGAGAGAGGAAGAAATACAGTTTAATAAAAGAGGGACTAGGGGAGATAGGATAGCAGCCTTCCAATATCTCAGAGGCTGCCACAAAGAAGAGGAAGTCAAGCTATTCTCCAAAGCACCTGAGGGCAGAACAAGAAGCAATGGGTGGAAACTAATCAAGAAGAGAAGCAACTTAGAACTGAGGAGAAATTTCCTGACAGTTAGAACAATTAACCAGTGGAACAGAAGTTGCCTCCAGAAGTTGTGAATGCCCCAACACTGCAGGTCTTCAAGAAGACGTTGGATAACCATTTGTCTGAAATGGTATAGGGCATATACAGTAGGTAGGTAGGTAGGTAGGTACGTAGATAGAGGGATAGATAGGGAGAAATATGGTAGGTAGGTAGGTAGGGGGATAGATAGAGAGATAGATAGATAGAGAGAAGCACGGTAGGTAGGTAGGTAGGTAGGTAGGTAGGTAGGTAGGTAGGTAGGTAGGTAGGGTGATAGATAGGGAGAAATACAGTAGGTAGGTAGGAAGGTAGGAAGGTAAGTAGGTAGAGGGAGAAATACAGTAGGTAGGTAGGTAGAGGAATAGATAGAGAGGGAGAAATACAGTAGGTAGGTAGGTAGATAGAGGGAGAAAGGAAGAAATACAGTAGGTAGGTAAGTAGAGGGATAGACAGAGAGGGAGAAATACAGTAGGTAGGTTAGGTAGGTAAGTAGGTAGGTAAGTAGGGGGATAGATAGGGAGAGATACAGTAGGTAGGGAGGGAGGGAGGGGGATAGATAGGGAGAAATACAGTAGGTAGGTAGGTAGAGGAATAGAGAGAGGAAGAAATACAGTAGGTAGGTAGGTAGAAGGATAGATAGAGAGGGAGAAATACAGTAGGTATGTAGGTAGCTAGATAGAGGGAGAAAGGAAGAAATACAGTAGGTAGAGGGATAGATAGAGAGGGAGAAATACAGTAGGTAGATAGGGGGATAGATAGATAGGGAGAAATACGGTAGGTAGGTAGAGGAATAGAGAGGGAGGGAGAAATACAGTAGGTAGGTACTAGGTAGGTAGGTAGGTAGGTAGGTAGGTAGGTAGGTAGGTAGGTAGGTAGGTAGGTAGGTAGGTAGAGGGAGAAAGGAAGAAATACAGTAGGTAGGTAGGTAGGTAGGTAGAGGGATAGATAGAGAGGGAGAAATACAGTAGGTAGGTAGGTTGGGGGTTATATGGTGGTTGTGTGTATGTGTGCAGGTGTAGATCTACACACAGATTGGTTGGCCATTTAACCAAACTGGGCCACAGCAACGCGTGGCCGGGTATAGCTTGTTTCAAATAAAATTAGATTAGCACTGCGTATACCAGTGGCTTATTTCAATTCAGCACTTCAAAACCATTGTCAAATTCAACTGAATAATTACTCATTAGCAGCAGCAGCCAATATAATAGGAATCATCCATCAGGATAAACGATTAATTGTTTAATTAATTAATTAATTAAGTAAACACTTATCTGATCTGGGAAAGGCTGGCAAATCATTCAAAATCTAATTTTTCCCTTTGCTGTTGAAACTAGAGTGTTTTGGATCCAACTACATTCTGTAGATCACATAGCAGCTTAGCCAATTCTTAGCTACTTTAGCTAGAGAAATAGCTAGCTTTTGGCTGTTGAGCCAAGGATCAGCTGTTCTAAGCCTCATTAGAGACCTTTCACATGTGTGGCTTGGACTTCTTCTTTGTTCAAATTGCCACTTGTTTCTGTGAACAAGCACCAGATATCAATCCAGCAGGGAGTTGGTCAAGTTATTTCATTAACATTCTTCATGTTGATGTTAAATTTCTGAAAATTTGGCTTTAATTTAAAAAAAATAATAGAATTTTTGAACCTTTCAGAATAATGATCCATGGATACCTTCTTTCAATTCTTCATGTTTTGTTTTCACCAATGATTTATAGGTCTGGTGGCCTCCAATCATTGTGCTAATATAAGAATAATAGAGACAGGCTATATATTGGCTTAATGATGGGTGGGTGATGCTATAAAATGTTATAAGTCTCTGGTGAGGACGAACACTAAGAATCACAGATGTCATCATCTCAATTTTTTCTTTATCCTGCCTCATGTACTATAATCTGTGAAAGGAATTGCCCAGTTAAGATATACTTCTGCAAAAAAAAAAAAAAAAAAGGATGAATGTTCAGAGAAGGTCTTCCAGATTAAGTACTGCCTACTACAGATAATCCTCAATTTACAACCACAATTTATGTTGCTAAGTGAGACATTTGATACGTGAGTTTTGCCCCATTTTATAACTTCTCTTGCCACATTTGTCAATTGAATCACTGCCGTTGTTAAATTAGTAACGCGGTTGTTAAGTGAATCTGGTTTCCCCATCAACTTTGCTTCTCAGAAGGCCGCAAAAGATGATCACGTGACCCCGGGACACTGCAACCGTCATAAATGGGAGTCAGTTTTCAAGCATCTGAATGGAAATCACATGACCATGGGGATGCTGCAATGGTCGTAAGTGTGAAAAATGGTCATAAATTACTTTTTTTCAGAACTGTTGTAAATTGAGGGCTACCTGTATAACTTCCAGAATTCTCAACAAGGCCCACAAATGGGGATCCTTTATGTGGACTTTTCTTTTTCAGATTTCAGAATAATTTTCATAACGAAGTATAGAAACAAATGCATAGGACACATGAAGACTGATGATGTAAGCATTTCAGGCACAAGGAGAGTTCAAAAGGCACCACAAGTTTATTCGATGCAACCTATTCACAAGAATCTGATCTTCTAACTATCAAGGCAATTTGGTGCCAGATATGAGCCAAAGGACTTCAAAGGGGGTTGAACTTAGGTCTTTTACAGAGGTGTAGGGACTCCAAACTGATGATGCATTTGACCCTACCCTCAGGCTCCGTCATCTCCTATAAAAGATTGACATCAAGGGCATTGATTTGGATCTGCAGGCAGATACCCATTATTGAAAATATGAAATAAAGAGTATGCCCAACTGATTAATCTGAAAAAATTATTTTCAGAGAATATATATAGCTCACAGGCCACCAACACTTACAAATAAAATTGGTAAGTGCTGCTATAAAATGTGTTAACATAAACAAATAAGTTGCTGCAAAACTAGGGAATAGACTGCTTAATATTTGGAAATGTTTCTGAATGTTATACAATATATTAACTTAATTAATAAAACCCAGTTAAAGACCATTCAAGATTTGGTATAGTCAAATGAATAAATTCCCCAAGCATGAAATAATCTCCTCCAAATTAAAGATTATCTATTATTAGTAGTTACATTTTAGCAGATTTTGCTTGTTGCGAGGAAGTTTGTGTCTTTGATAATCCTGCTTACATGCCTCTGATAGAAAATCCAGAGCCCTTCACATTTTAGCCCTAGGAATGAAAAAGAAATTGCTTTAATATAATTCCTGGAACTAAGATGTGAGAAAATTGATTCATTTTTCTGGTAGCCACTACCTGGGAGGTCATAATGCATATGCAAACAGCAATTAAAATGGCTTCTTAGTAAAAGCAGATGTCTTAGTAAATGCAAATATTATGCAGATGTCAAAAACGATTTGGAACCTGGGTTTGGAACTCACATAAACACAGCACCTTCTTCCTCATCATTAAAGCAGCCTGTCTTTTTTCAGCCTCCCAAACAAATTAAGGGGAGAAAGAGGGTGTTTTTGGAGTGATACAGCCTCGGTACCTTAAAGCAGCCGCACCTTTTCTTGGCTTTCAGCAAAAGCTTGAAAAAAGATGCTGCTTTAATAAACAACAGAGTGCTCTTTTGCTTGTACTCATATGAGATCTAAAGGACATCTGATTCATTTGAAACCAGGCATAGCCCCAGCACGTAGTCCAGTGGTGGGTTTCTGCAGGCTCGCACCTACTCGCGAGAGCCGGTTGGTGAAATTTAGAGAACAGGAGAGTCCTTTCTCTCATTTTGTATAATATCTTTAATATTAACACCCATTACTTCATACCTATATTTTAGTCATCTATTTAACATCTATTTATCTATTTATATTTTAACATCTATTTATATTGTAGAACTGTGTATGTCTTGCTGGATAACATTTGATAATAGCTGATATGGCCCCCTGAATCCGACCATTTCCACAATGTACTCTAGAGCAGACCTCATCGCTCTGCGGGAGCTCCCTCTCTCGCAGAGCTGGCCCTCCACGTTATCGAGGGCCCACTTTGAGGAAGGACTGATTAGTCACGAGAAGTGGGCTAAACGCAGATTGAGGGTTTTTTTAACAAATTATTTGATTTGGCTTTTAGGGGGTTCCAGGGTGGAGGGGGAAATAGTCCAGGGGGGGGACGGCAAACGATTGGGCCGGCAGGTGGAAGTAGGACTACGGAGGAAGGGGGAGGGGGGTCGTTTCCACTGAGGTTTTATCCATCGATCCGGTCTTGGGGAGGGGCAAGGGCGGTGGGAGGCGGAATAGGCATCATCGGTTGGAAGACCGTGGCCGCTGGATTCAGGCGGTCACGTGCTCCAACTCTCCGCCCTCCCATCGCAGACTAGGTGGGCAGGAATCACAGACCCGGGGCCCCAGGCTGATGTTGTGCAACGCCAGGTCCGTGGTTCAGAAAGCCCCCCTCATCCATGACCTTGTGTCAGAGGGGGACCCGGACCTGGTGGATATAACGGAAACCTGGTTGGGCCACGAAGGGGGTCTACCCCTCGTGGACATGTGCCCACCAGGTTACCGTGCCTTCCACCAGCCTAGGGCCCTAGGGAGGGGTGGGGGAGTGGCGATTATAGTTAAGGAAGGTCTTGAACCGAAGGAGACCACAGTCCCTCAGACAACCGGATGTGAATCTCTCTGCGTGAGATGGGGCCTAGGGAGGCAGTTGGGTACTTCGCTATTTCCAGGGTGGCAGCACAGGCCAGATCTAAGCATCCTGCAGGCCGAATCCTGCCCATGGGCCTTGAGTTTGATACACCTGATCTAGACCATTTCTTGATTTACTATCCTTGGGCAATTATTTTTAAAGATTCCTAGGGACAGAAGGGAGCTCTATCAGTGCTCTGCCCAGTTCGGCAAACTCCCAAATTCCACCCCTGGCTGGCCACACCCATCCTGCCCGACCCCTCCCAAGAGTCTGCACACAGCCCATTCAACATGCCAGGTAAGTGCAGGGCCCACACGGAGACTTGGGTATGGGGTGTGTGTGTGAAACAGGCCTACCAGACGGTCCAGAAATCTGGAAGTGGGCCTGTTTTCAGTGTCCAGAGCCCGGGGAAGCAGTTTTCATCCTCTCGGAGGCTCGAGGGAAGCCTCTGCAACCTGGGGAAGGCGGGAAAAAAATCCCTTGTCCGTGGTGCAGGTGGCCAACTAGGCCACACCCACCATGGCCACGCCCACCCAGCAATGGAGCAGTACACCCATTGCTGCAATTTTTGAAGCCCACCCCTGGGCTTAGGGGAAGACTACTCTGACAATGGCCAGCATTACATTATCCCAAGTTAGAGCTCACTCATTATTTAAATGTATTTTAATTAGATTTAGGAAATCTAGCTAGCTAGCTAGCTATTCATTCCTATCTCTCTTTCTCTCTCCCTTTGGAAAGAGTGAGTTTTTTGCTTCTCTCTTGACGATACCGAAGTTCTTTCATAAAGTGATTGGTGGGACTTAAGACAAAAAAAGTTATATAATGCATCTATTTTATTTGCCTCCACACAATTCCTCCTGAGACAAATCAAGCAAGTAGCTACACACACAGGCATCATACTCCATTGATTTATATGCAGACCAATTGCATTTGTCAATGTTATAAAGGCTAAACAAAAATAAATAAAACAAAGATGAAGTTACAGCAGCAACTTTTATCTTTTTTTCAATGAGCTCAGGAACATGATTTTTTGCAGCCAAACACACATACTCCAGAGACATTTTGCAAGATTTAATGCTGACATTTCCCACTCCCCAGGTAATTCTTAAATAAGCTTTTGCTAGGGTTACCAAATCTAGGCTGCAAAAAAATCTAGATAGCTATTAGATGAGAATAAGAAGTTAATCTTCAATATCTCTGCTGCCAGTGGTCATATGGATACCTGCAGCCTGGATATGTTAACTCTATAGAGTTGTTAGCTAGTAGCTTAGTTCTAATGCCTAAAATGTAGGTATTACAAGCGCAACACTACATTGGCCTATAGCAGTCAAAAATCAGAAGGAGTCTGTAGCATGTTTTCACACTGACACATTTTATTAAAAGGCCTAGACTTTTGTGAACTACGACTGGCTTCATCAGGGCATGTTGTAGCTCACTAAAGCTTAAGCCTAACACATGTTGGAAGAAATGTCCATCTGGGAAGAAAGACACTGGAAACATGAGACTCCTTGGAAAGATGGTTTAATGCAGGGGTGGGCAAACTTTGCAACTTTAAGTCTGAAGGACTTCAGCTTTGCTGGCTGGAGAAGTCTGGGAACTGAAGTCCTTCAGACTTAAAGTTGCAAAGTTTGCCCACCCCTGGTTTAATGCCTTGGAGCTCCTGGGTGAAAAGGGAAGGGATGCTGGGAGTGTCTTGGTTTTATGCCCTCTGTTGGGCCGCACCTTAAGAGTTTCCTGTTCCTGTGTAAGAAATATATTTTGATTGGTCGTCAGACTCCTAAGGCCAGGGGGAGGGGTGTCTTAGCTAACTTTGTAGGTTGTCATGAGACCCAAGCCTGTTTGCCCTTCTGACTGATGGAATCCTCCCAGGAGCCGTATAGCGAGATGGGTGGAAGACTAATCCTACTTTTGTTATGTATAATGGACTGATCCATGCCCTGTTGATAAAGGGGGGGGGGCAGGAAGCTGCAGGGAGCTACTTTGTCTTTAAACACATGTTTCCCTCTTTTCTCCTCCATAATATTTCATTCTTCTAGGACAGGGGTCTGCAAAGTTGGCTCTTTTAAGACTGGTGGACTTCAACTCCCAGAATTCCCCAGCCAGCTATGCTGGCTGGGGAACTCTGGGAGTTGAAGTCCACCAGTCTTAAAAGAGCCAACTTTGCAGACCCCTGTAATCTAGGAGAGGAGTGGGTACTAACTTCCTTCACGCTCAATATTATATTTCTGCAAACAAGCTTCATCTGATCTGATTTGAGTTTAGCTGATGCTCCTCAATGGAACTTTTAGACATTCTTCCCAAAGACTGATTTCGCCTTGATTAAGTCAATTCAGATACATACATTTGCCTCTGTAAATGACATTCTCCCTTATTTTACTTCCTATGTGAAATAAAATGACAGCCCACATTGAAAATGCATTACATCTCTAATGGATCTTTATATTCATTAGGGACAAGTTCCCCCAAATAAGTACAGTCTCACAGGGCTTCAATGCTAATAAAACTGTGAAATATTCAATGCTCATTTTAGCTACACAGATCTTTTTTTTTTAATTCAGTGTCAGTCTTTTTTCCTAATAAGATAACAACTAACGACTTCCTTGCCTGCTGGCTCACCATGAATGATTCCAGGCATAGGATCAGTATTGTTTCTGCATTTTGCTATTTATTTATTATTAAATTTGTTTGCAGCCTAGCTCACTATGAGCCAACTCTCCAGTCATTGGGCAGAGAACACCTTAACTAGCATTTTTTTTCATTTAAAAGATGTGTATCCCTTCGTCTGGTTCGCTCCCACAGAGAGAGTCTTCTCTGGGTGCCGTCGGCTGGGCAATGCCGGTTGGCGACACCCAGGGGAAGGGCCTTCTCTGTGGCGGGCCCGGCCCTCTGGAACGACCTACCCCCCCGACCTTCGCACTACCTCGGACCTCCGCCTCTTCCGCCAACATCTTAAGACACATTTATTACAACAAGCCGGCCTAGGATAGCCCCCCGTTCTGACTTTTATACATAAATTATAATTTGGTAGAGTTTTTAATATGGGTTTTAGCACGGATAAATAATTTAATATATTTTAATGTTGTATATTGTATTTATTGTGGTTTTTAAATAATGCCTGTGCGCCGCCCTGGGTCCTAACAAGGAGAAGGGTGGGGTATAAATTCGAATAAATAAAATAAATAAAGTATGGCAGCCTTTCTTAAAAGACAATTCTGGGCACAACCCTTAGGAGACAATCAGAGCCTAAAAATGACAACCAGTGGTGGGATTCAATTTTTTTACTACCAGTTCTGTGAGCGTGGCTTGGTGGGTGTGGCAGGGGAAGGATACTGTAAAATCTCCACTCCCTCCCCACTCCATGGGAAGATTACTGCAAAATCCCCATTCCCTCCCGATCAGCTGGGACTCGAGAGGCAGAAAATAGTTGGGGCAGGGGCAGTTAGAGGGGGTATTTACCGGTTCTCCAAACTACTCAAAATTTCCACTACCGGTTCTCCAGAACAGGCCAGAACCTGCTAAATACCTCCTCTGATGACAATTCTTTCCTTGCTACCATCTTGTGATTTTCGCAGCCAAATACATTAGCCCTAATCAATTCACATGGTAATTTTAAACACTGAAGTATACATGGAATGACTCCTGCTTCCTAGGTGGAAACCAATATATCACACAAACACACACACATGCCCTGCAAGAAGCAACACCTCACTGATTTCACGTCTGTGTGCTTCTCAACAATTTTGAATTGCTGCTGTTGTGTGAATTCAGTCGTTCTTCCAAGCAGAAATGCTAGTTCACCAAAGGAAGGGCTCCTAACAGTGGGTTCTATGTCAATCTTGCACACTTCCTAGATGTTCATACAGCTGGCTACAGGAGGCATCGGATCAGTCTATGATTCTTCATCTTTGACCCAAAAAGCTGAAACAAAATAAGAACACACTGCGGGGAATTGCAAAGATAACGCCAATCCCTCTGCAGGTATATATAAAAAAAGAGAGAAATGCTGGGAATGTGATGGCTCAGTGAGCAGTCATAATGGAAGGGGATCCTCTTTCCCCCATTCATTGGGTCCTATTGTTTGGAGAGAAGAGGGGGAGCAGTGAGTGTTTTTCTACCAGACACCCAGCACTAAAAGTGTTAACCTAAGAAAGCCTGAATGTTTAATCTGCCAGAAACATATGAGAAGAGCAATCATATCTGGGATAAGTAGCTCCGAATGAGGTATGCCTGATTGCTTTGGGCCATGCTGTTTGTCAGTCTTTTAAAATTCAAGTCATTACCAGCTGCTGATCTGCTATAATATTGTGATATTTTATCTGATTACACTTATCTGATTGTGCCATATCTGCTATTTGCCTTCCCATTTTTCCATGTATATTAAATGCAGGTGGTTTTATTATTCCGAGAGCTAGAAAGTGTTGACTGCTCTGAATATAAATGGGGATATTATATCATTAACTTGCTCTGAAAGCCAGGCCGTTCAGTGTGTAAATCACATCCAAGGTAGCTTGCAGAGACACAATAAACCATAATGTCTTGAGAGAGAAAGCAATGAGGAAAAGATAAGGAGATAAAAATTTAAGGCATTGTTAAAGAAGGATAATCTTCATAATCCTATTTAGTTCTTTCCAGCTACTATTTGTTGATAATAGAACCTTTTCTATTCAGAACCTTTTTCTTCTTCTCTTTTTTTCAAAGTTCATTAAACATTTCTTGGCAAAGGTGGTGCAAACAGAATGTTATCAACCAGATGACTGAAGAAAAGTTCAGTCTTGGTAGAACAAGTAGGTTTTCCAGCTGAGTAGGGGGATGGCAAGAATATAAAATACTCATAATGTGGACCTCACCTACTAGGAATCCTTCTGCCCTATGCCAGACTACATTGTTAAGCAGGAATCAGGTGTGGCTTGGTGCATACAGAGAGATGGAGTCCAGATCTTGCTTGAGAAATGAACGTGTTTATTCAGCTGAACCAAGGTGGGTCCTCCCATAAGATTGGAAGAACCTTGAATGCAGTTTGAAGCAAGTATACCTAATTTCTCATTTTTACTGGGTTATATAAGAGGAAGCCAGCACACAGAAGATAAGGTATAGAAGTTATAAACATTCTTATGGATGCCTTCTGTGGTTTGGATCACAGATCTAACCTACAGGCTTGTGTTTTCTTGTGGATCTTTCCACAACCTTAAAGGCCAGCTAAGACCCTAATTTTAATTCTGCCAGCATTGATCAATTATCAGAAGTACCAAAACCCCTGATCAACAACATCTAGCTCCTACTTAGACTCATTCTAGTTAAAATGTCTTGATGGTGGGAAATGTTTTGGAAGGCAAAAAAACTTAAGAACTTAGCATCATGAAATTGAGTATACATAATGCAATCTGCAACCACAGAGATCTTATCCAGGATCCTAATTACAGATACTGTAAAGGAAATGAGGAAGAGGACCTCATCATGTGTCCTTCATGGAAAGGGAAATCCAAGACTTGTCAAATCGGCTTTCTCTGAAGAGCTTGTACAGATCTGTCAGACTTGAAGATTACAAATTGGATAACTAAACACAAGGCTCTACCCTTCTGTCTCTTTACAATTTTTCAAAAGTGCAAAAAAGTCTTCTTGAGGCCAAGGATGTTTCAGGTTGTTGTTTTTTTCTTCTGGACCAAACAGCATCCTTGGATTTTCAGCAGTTCTATAGAATAGCAGTAAGAATAAGTAACCGTGTCTCTGGATGTTATGATCTTCATACCCAACATCCCTGCATGTTATAGCCTTCCTCTTCAACTATCAGCATTAACTAAGAGCCGAGGTGGCACAGTGGTTAGAGTTCAGTACTGCAGGCTACTTCAGCTGACTGCTAGCTGCAGTTTGGCAGTTCAAATCTCACCGGCTCAATGTTGACTCATCCTTCCGAGGTGGATAAAATGAGGACCCAGGTTGTTGGCAGCAATAGGCTGTAAACCATTTAGAGAAGACTATAAAAACACTACAAAGCAATATATAAATCTAAGTGCTATTGCTATTGCTATTAGTTTAAAATATCAATAAGGCCCAGTAAATATCTCCACATATTTTCCAGTGTGGTTTCGAATTTCCTAAAAACTCAACTTGTTTAAAATAAACTGCCTCTCCTGCCGCCTAG
Organism: Rhabdophis nuchalis; assembly: GCA_039707465.1. Lineage (NCBI taxonomy): Eukaryota > Metazoa > Chordata > Lepidosauria > Squamata > Natricidae > Rhabdophis > Rhabdophis nuchalis. The sequence continues at coordinate 160,745,983 of CM077644.1, read as the reverse complement.
GTCAATAGCATCTAGGCATGTGGGTTAGCCTTCTCAGCTACTTAACCTTGAACGCCATAATAAGATTAAAATATTGTTTATGGTACTTTTTAAGTTTATGGTACTTTGAAGTCTGTAAAATCATGCACGGTGTGGACAAAGTAGAAAAGGAAAAACTGTTTTCCCTATCGCACAACACTAAAACTAGGGGGCACTCCATGAAACTTTTGATAACTAGACCTCAAACAAATAAGAGGAAGTACTTTTTCACCCAGAGGATCACTGGTCTATGGAACTCCCTGCCAGAAGAAGTGGTGACAGCTGTCAGCCTCGACACCTTTAAGAAAGGATTAGACGAGTTCATGGGGAACAAGGGTATCTATGGCTATCATGATGGATGCCTAAGGACACCCTCCGGGTTGGAGAGATAGGCAGGATATCTCTCAAAGCCATTTGCAGGGAATCATAAGCAGGTGAAGACATCTGCTTGGGAAGACCCTGAAGCAAATGGGGAGCCACTGTGTGAGACAGAATGCTGGACTGGATGGGCTGTGGCCTGTTCCAGCAAGGCTATTCTTATGTTCTTCTTATGTTCTTAAGTTACTGTCCTGTGACTCCTGGAACAGCAAGCCAAGAGACATGGGATTTGTGAGATTTCCTCTTCCAAAGTCAGAGAAAGGCTCCAGCCTGGGGTATGAACATCCTTCTTTGGATTCCCCTTCCATATTCCTCATAGTAGTTTTCAGAAACTCCGTCAGAAAGGGAACATAAGAGGTTCATGCAGAAAGTGGAATGGAGTGGATGAGGATATTTCCACCATGCCCACATGGGAAAGTTACAGGCAATGGATGTTGAATACAGAGTGAGGAAAAGGCATAACATTCAAAGCCCTTAATCTTCATTTTCATCATATTAGCTTATCACCAGTATGGCATAATAATATGGCTCCAGCTTCAGATCTTTCTAAGACCATATTTTTGGATCATCAAATTGTATAATTATGATTTTACTCTGATATCAAGAAGGTAGAGATTTAATTTCTCCAGGGATAAAATGGTTTGGCTAGTCTTGGAGGTTAGGTAACTTAATATATAGGATTTGGGGAATCCACTATACCAGGGGTCTGCAAAGTTGGCTCTTTTAAGACTGATGGACTTCAACTCCCAGCATAGCTGGCTGGGGAATTCTGGGAGTTGAAGTCCACCAGTCTTAAAAGAGCCAACTTTGCAGACCCCTGCACTATACCACTCCAAGGAGCAAAATCTCTTGAGCCATTCATATCAGCAGTTTGATGCCAAGAAGAAACAGTGATTTGTTTTAGTGGCCCTCACTCAGAAATATTAAAATGTTAGAAGAGGATTCCTTTCAAACTGAGTTTATCGTGTAAGAATGTTCACTAACACATTGGTTTAAAAATCCAGATGAATGTATCAAGAGATTGAAGCAAGGAAGCACTTCTTGTTTAAATGGGCCAGGCTTTTATGCACTGTTTTTCCAAGAACTGATATGTGATCTTAAAATGCCATTATTGTGTCCCATTGTGTGGACATCAAATGAATAAGAGGATTATTAACTTGAGTGAATGCCATTTTTCAGTAAGCACTGCTAAGAAATGTGTTTCCAAAAACATATGGCTGAGTAACCTATTTTAAATTCATATTAGAAATAAAACCTTATTTTCACCTATAGTCCATTTTTAGTAAGGCATTCACAAATATCTAACTTTACTTCATTGGAGGAAATTACATTAGCTGCTGAAATATCTGCACTTTTTTACTCCATTATCTGTGTTTATTTATATGTTAATGTCCTTCAAAATATTTATGCTGTAAATACATCATTTTTTTTCATTGTCAGCCGTGAAGTGGGATGCTCATGAAGTGAGCTTACAAGGAAATCAGATGGTGTAGCCAAGCAAACATTCACTGAAACAATAATACTTACATTATTACACTTCTACAACAAATCAGATGCTATCATTAGTCAGTGATATAAGCAGAATGTATCCAAGGTGGTTCAAATGTCATGATATAAGAGACAGCTTTTATAATTTGATTATCAAACTTGCTACCTGAATTATTTAATGACCCCTTACTTTCTGAAATATCACAGGAAATAAGGATTGCTGCTTGCAAATAATGCCAGCAGTTGATAGTTAAATAGAATGGCTTTGACCAAACTTTACCCAGTCAGTTGATGGCTCCGCCATTATGATTGAATGAATTCTACCAGCTGTATTACACTAAAGCAGAGGCATCCAAACTTTTTGCAAGGAGGGTCAGATTTGGTGAGGTGAAAATGTGTGGAGCCGACCATTCAGCCTGACATTCTTTGAACCATTAACATTAATGTGTGGTGAAGGAAAAAACACTGGCCGGCGGGGATGAGTGACAGGCTGAGCCGGCGGGAAGAAGAGGCTGCGGGCTGCTCAAAATTTGAAAACAGGCCGCAATTGGCCCCCAGGCCGGACTTTGAACATGCCTGCACTAAAGGGTTTATTTAAACCACTGCACTTTATATAAAACAAGCTGTAGATGAATCATAGTTAAAATTTAGAAAAAGAAATTATCTGTCTCCTAAGGCATTATTTTTTTTAAAAAAAAAGTATGACCTTATTGATCATATTGTTGTACATGGATAGATTGGGATGAGCAATCTATTTTGAGTTGCAACCGTAGTTATATACCTAATTTGGGTAATGAAACGTCTGAAAGAAAAGAACCAAGCTCAGAGAGCACCAAGAGCTCCTTATTTCAATCCTGAGCTACAAATATTTTCCTCTAACAAATAAATAGTTATCTTATGAAACAAAAAGTCTCCAGTCAGTAAATGTTTAGAATAAATGTTGGTTATAATTGTTGTGTGTTTTGGTTTTTAAGTGGAAATGTGGCATAATATATTCAATCCAATGATAATATGAAAGATATAAAACCTTAAATTAAATTACATAATTAAATCAAATTAAATTATAGCTGGACATCAGCTGTGTGACATTGCAAAATAAATGGTTTAAATTCTATTCATAAGAAATGTATTCTGTATTGGAAGGGATGGTCAAACACAGAGGTGGTGTTCAGACGGTTCAGACCGGTTCGCTCGAACCGGTCGCAGAAATTGCAGGTGGGCCTACCCATTCACCCCGGCTCTATGCTGTCCTATTTAGGCACATTTTTGAGGCCGGGCACATGCACGGAAGGCCAGGTGCATGTGCAGAAGGCCAGGGACATGCGTAAAACTGAGTGGGTGCACACATGGCGAACCAGTGGTAACAAAATGTGAAAGCCACCGCTGGTCAAACGGATACATTTAAAACGATACACACCACTAATACTGTAATCAATGCAAGAAGGAAAAAATGCTGCACAAAGAATATCAAGAATTGTGACACCTGCTTTTTTCCTCCCCACAAAGCAGCATTTTATGATCTCATTTCCTCTTTTCCAGGGGTTTCTGAGAAAGAATCCATCCCTTGAATTGAATCCAGTTTTCTGATCTTAGCTAAGAGGAATCAGGGCATGTACAAAAGCCACACCTTGAAGCTTCTGAAGACATAGCTGTAACTCTCTTGCAGGCTTTGAGACTGAAAAGGCTGATCTCTATAGAAGAACATGATTTGGATTCAATTTATATGCATACCCTCACTCCCATTCAACCCCAACATGCTTCTGAAATGAGGGAAACGATCTTCCAGAGCTGGAGTAATGATTAAACAAGCTGGCTGATATTTAATCATTGTCCGGCCATTTTGGAGAACAATGATTTTTTATTGCAAAATCAAAAACCTGATTTTCAACCAATTTAATTGTTTTCCATGGAGAGGGGGTAATTTCCTTTAGTCTTTTTCACCCAAGAAAATCAATGGGAACCAGCTCATCTATTCTGCTATCCCTCCATCACTTTCTTCCACGCACAAACATTTTCTCTCTTGTAGAGGTTTCCAATATCAACTGCAACTCTCAAAAAGATCAACATATTTCATCGCCTGGTGAATCCTCCAAAATTTAAACGTGCATCTTACTTTTTATAATTGCCCCCTGCCACATGGAGTAAGAAGGAGAGCAAAGGAACACAATCACCCCTGCCATGCCTTCTCTCAAAAGCTCATAAATGGCTGAGTATCCTGTGAACAGAGCGATGGTGAATAATTTAGCTGCCGTGTTTCTCTGAAAAGGTCAGGTGGCCTTTTCAAACGCCATCCAGAATACTGTTGTGAATCACACATTAGACTGATGGACATTTTTAACAGCAACAGTTGATGGATTTGTTTTGATTTTGCCTTCTATCCTGAACCAGCAGAAAACTAAAAATTTAATCTACAGTAAGTAAGATTATTAGATCTGAGGATGCACACAGGTTTTATGATATATAGTTAAAGCATTATTTTATGGAGGTTTTGCAATCTACAGAAAATTGTGGTGTTAGAATTCTTAGCTGACCAATTATATCTTGCTATATCACTACTCAAACTTGGTTTGGTGCAGAGTCAAGACATAATTTTCTTTATTGAAATTGATCCTGCATTATGTAGCTAATTCTCTGGATGTTCAGAAACTGATAGCTCTTTACCAGTTAGTTCTACTTCCATTTTTTTTTCTAGCATAATTAGGACTATTGTTAGGTTACAGTTATACATGAGAAACATCTTCTAAAAAGGTAACATTTATGGATCTTATTCCATGTGATCTCAGAAAATGTTCAATGAGGAAATTACATTTGATTGATTCCATTGATTGAGCCCAGAAATCCAGATTAATTCATAAAATCCCAAGCTTTCACAAAAACTCAAAGGAACAGGGAGAAGACCACTTAAGTAAATCAAATTTAAGTCTGCTTGCAAAGGGAGAATTAGACGGGCAAATCAGGAAGCGCCTGGAGAATATACCCAAACAAACAATATGTCACAGGCATAAATGATGATGATGATGATGAATGTCTGTTCAGCCCGACCACTAACGTCATGCAGTCACATGAAAATAGGATTCTCCACCTTAATCAAATCATTTGACCTGGATGTACTGAATCCTATGCCTTTGAGATATCAGTAAGTAACAATACAGGTAGTCCTCGACTTACAACCACAACTGAGCCCAAAATTTCTATTGTTAAGTGAGACATTTAAGTGAGTTTTGCCCCATTTTGCAACCTTCATTGACACAGTTGTTAAACGAATCACTGCAGTTGATAACTTAGTAACCAGTTGCTAAATGAATGTGGCTTCTCCATTGACTTTGCTTGTCAAAAGGTTGCAAAAGACCTTGGGATATAACAATGGTCACAAATACGACCCAGTTGCCAACCATCTGAATTTTGATCATGAGGATGCAACAAAGATTGTAACTGTGAAAAACTGTCACTTTTTTTTCAGTAATGTTGTAACTTTGAACGGTCACTAAATGAACTGTTGTAAGTCAAGGACCACCTGTAGCTGAACTTTCATTTTTCTTCTTTCTCCATGCCATTTATTTAGTAACATCTTGCCTGAAGAAGACTTATGGAGATCTCAAAAGTTTATTTTGGGTGGATCTGGAGTTAGTGTATGGTTAACCATAAGGTATTTTAACACAATGGGTGAACTAAACAACTGTCTCCCACAAAATCCCAGTTTAGAGGGAGGGGGATCTCCAACAGAGGAATGGGCAATTCTTGTGATGAGCTGCCAATGGATATATGTAAATTTGCCCATTGTTTTTTTTTTTCTTCATGCAAGCAGGATGGCATCACCATCTCTATTGTGATCATTTGGCTTCCATAAAACCAACATGCAAACTTGGAACACTCTTCTTTATTTCCTTTTTAATTTCTTACTAGTAATCCCAGCAACTTTAAAAGTCCGTGGAAGCTTCAGTGGAAAACAAAAAGATGGTTATACTATTAAATATTTCCCCTAGTAGCTGACAAAAAGCTCTCTCTTAACCTGATGGCAATGAAAGACAGAGAATGAATCATTGCTCCAGGAAACCAATTTATTTAGTCACTCCGTTCTGCTGTTATTTATTACTTGTCAGCACATGCTGTTAGTTCAATTAAATATAAAACTCTGATGTTCTCTTCTGGCCCTTCCCCTCTCCCTCCACAACCCCCTTATTTTTTGAAAGCCCCCACAACAAAGAAGAAAAATGACAGAAATATGCAACACTAAAACAAAAACCTTTTGGGTTTATTGTGCTTCTCTTGTTTTAATTAAGCGTTGTTTATTAAACCTTTTGCAGCAAAGGTAAGAGGATTATTAATCTTTTTCACCAGCTGAAGATAAAAGTTTGCAGGGGAAAAGGACATTATAAAAATATAGTTTAGAGTTCCCCACTGAGATAAACACAGGGGGAAAAAATTAAAATGAGGTAGCAAGACAAAGTGTTGATTATAACACTTTATCAATACCAACATGAGAAGCCACAAAGAGCAAACTGCCATAGTAAAATATTTCTATTGCTTTAGGTATACAGCAGCTCCGGGAATTGAGAGAGAAACAGAGAGGGAGAGAGATTATTCGATTTTGCTTTATGTTGGGTGTGTACATCCATGTGTGTAGAAAAGGGCACGTGTGTCACATATGAAGAAAGAAAGACAGTCAGGACTAAACGTGTCTTCCAGCCTAGATATATTAGCTGGCAGTAAGTCCTATTGAAATCAAGCAAGCTTACATCTGAGTAACGATGGATAACAATGCACAATTAATTACTTAGATATCTACCCTATGGTGGTCTCCACCCCCACTTAACAACTCAGAAGCTGGCTGAAAGTCCACTAGGGCAGGCATTGTGGCTCTACAATTCTCTGATATAAGCCATTTCTTTATACAACAAGGTTTGACAGTTCTTATGATACACACAATTGGATGGTTATTATACCTGGGCTCTCTAGGAAGTGCTACTGAAAAGGGGGAATTCTGTAGAACTGCTTGACATCCATGTGGTGTGTGTGTGTGTGTGTGTGTGTGTACATAGGCACACACATTGTTGTTGTTGCTTTGTTTGCTGCTGTGGTAGGTTTCAAATTTTTTAGAACCTACTCTGTAGGTGTGGCCTATTTTGTGGGCGTGGCTTGGCAGTCATGTGACAGGGCGGGAGTGGCCACCTTTTAAAATGTGGTGAAACTCATTTAACAATGCTCTTGCTTAACAACCAAAATTTTGGACTCAATTGTGATGATAAATTCTTTCTTTCTTTCTTCCTTCCTTCCTTCCTTTCCTTCCCGTTGGGTCACTGGCAGCAGCGGGCCAGATTTATTTCCAGGTACGCCGGTGGAACCCCCTCTCACCGGTTCTCTAAATTTCACCAACCGGCTCTCGCGAGTAGGTGCGAGCCTGCAGAAACCCACCACTGGTTTGCTGCATGCCTTTGAATCAGTATTGACTCCTGGACTAGTTCTCTCAGTTTTCTTGGCAACGTTTTCTGAAGTGGTTTGCCCTTATCTGCCTTTTAAGGCTGAGAGGGAATGACTGTCCCAAGATCACCCACCTGGCAGGACTGGAACTCCCAGTCTCCTGGTTTCTAGTCTGGTGCCTTAACCACTACACCAAACTGGCTTTACTACAGAGGTGGGAGAGGCCAGAAATGAATCTCCCTCAGCTTTTTCCAGAAGCATAGCAAAGTATGTGTTCTATTTTACATAAAGCCACGCTGATGAAGGTTTATGTAACCCACGGTCTGCTCTAGCTGACAGGAAACACTGCTGAGTGAACAATGCCAGAATGTGGTAAATATCAAGCAATGATTTATGATCTGTCTATTATTTACGTTAGCTAATAAGCAGAGAGGTCATTCTCTCTTCAGAATTGCATTCCAACATCTGAAATTTGGAGATAGAATGCCTCTATACATGGAGTTTCTTTTAGCTACAATGCATAAACCAGTTTTCCTTTTGTGTGTGTGTGGGGTGTGTGTGTGTGGGGTGTGTGTGTAAGAGGGTGGGTAGGGCAGTGCTACAAACAGAAATTAAATATATAATTGCCGTCGTCAAATGTGCATTTACATGTACGAATCACGGTCAGAAAGAATTTACAACTTGGAATTTAGACTTGGTCTCTTGTAATGTACCAATATAGCACTGTGTGTTAGGAGGAAAGCAGCACTCTTTAAATTTAAAAAAAATTATTTTCAGACTTAAGGCTTATACAGAAGGGGGTCGGGATTTGCCGATCAGGACAAAGAAGCTTGCTGTGATTATTCTTGCACACGCAAACATGCCTGAATAAAAATTCCAACACAATTTATGGCTTGCGCAAAGTATTCACTGTTCATATGGAGCCATTTAGTCACACTAAATGAGAAAAAATCCTGGAAAATTTGTCTGCATTCACATGTATTAGAGGAGCAGGGATAGAGTAGAATAGACACAGTGACCCACCCTGTCTGGTCTGCATTTGTCCACTTTTTAAAAAAAAAAAAAAATCTGTTGCCTTTTAAATTAAAACTGTTATCGGCTTTATATATCCAATGTATCAAACTCAGCCTGCTGATTTTTCAGGCTGATTACAGCATTCAGAGAGAAATATAGATTATATCTACCAAAGCTATTCTCCAAACAGCTTTATGAGACAGCTCTTCATCGACTATAGATCTGACTGGCATCAGGTTCCTTCCCTTCGGCCTATTGATATTTAATGAACAGGAGTGACAACGTTATGGGCCTTGGCAGTGAAACGGGAACAGAAAGGCCTCTAATGGCTGAGCCGCTCTCCCCTCTCCTTCTCTTTTCCTTAAAAGAAGAGGGCAGGATTGGACCCCGGCCAGGTTTTCGGAGAGTCCTTACCTATAAATCCTCCATGAGGAAAAAGTACGGTTTGGAGGCCTCCCTTTCAAAGCTTGTTCAGACAACAGGGCTGGTAATTGTGGAGCAGAGGGCTCAGTGAGTAAATTATAGATTTCATTAGATGCCCTTGTACAAGGCCGTTAATTGGAAGTAAATGCTATTACAGGCTTTTCTGTCTCCAAGCTTTAGGAATTTCCTATGGCAGCCTTTTAGGGGGTGGTTTTCTTGCGGAGAAAGAAGACTGCCTCCTTATTAAGTTGACTGGGTTTTGGTTTTTTTGCAAAAACAAAGGAAAACAGAGGAGAGCAAGCAAGCAATGGTCAAGTTCTCCTGATGCAGCAGAGCCAAATAGCCTCTACGCACCTCTTGAATAATCTCATTGTATCAGCAGTGAATCAGTCAGGAGATATTTTACTAGCTGGGCTAGGAGATGTTGAGACTATTTTTTTTTCTCTAGAATTTGTCATTTCCTCTAGCATTGTAGTATGATCCAGTTAGATGGAGACAAGGCAGCCTTACTCATTCTTTTCCTAATGGGTATATGGAAGTAATGCAGGTAGCCACAAATCATCATCTTCTTCTTTTAATGACCCCATAATCCCTTGCGTTGTAGAGTCTGGGCAATTGAATGGAGCTGAGGGTTTACTGGCCATATGCCCTTCCTGTCACCAATGCGGAGTTCTATTCAAATATATTCTCATCCTGCCCAGAGAGAGAAATATCTCCCTCTACCTAGGATAGAACTCATAGCCTCCTGATTGTGAGGTGAGAGCTCCACCTCTAGGCCATAGCACCACTCGCAGGTAGCCACAATTACTACCAGAATTTCCATTGCTAAGCAAGGCAATTGTTAAATGAGTCATGCCCAATTTTTACAGTCTTTTTTGTTACGGCTGGTAAAGGAGCTACTGCACTTTGTTAAGTGAATCATGCAGTCGTTAAGTGAATCGTGTTTCCCACATCAACTTTGTTTGTCAGAAAATGGCTGGGAAGGTTGCAAATGGTAATCACATGACCTCAGAATGCTGCAAACATCATGAATGCATGTTGGTTGCCCAGCACTCAAATTTTGATCACGTGATCAACAGCTTTAAGTACAAGGATCCAGCTGTAAGTCACTGTTTCAGTGCCGTTGTGACGTCAAATGGTTGCTAAATGAATAGTTGTAAGTTGAGGACCACCTGTACTATAAGATGATGACCGATATGGAATGTTAGAGTAACCCCATTCTCATGAAATTTTGCTAAGCTTGCATTTTGATCGGAGATGTCATCAAACATCATGATTTGATGGGGAGAGGTAATTGACAGTGGGGAGTTAGTTTAGTAATCCCTAGCCTTTTTCAGGCTAAACATAACACTCTCAGTGTTAATTATCTAGGATGGATCGGAACTATGGCCCTTTTTATGACTTGTGGACTTGGTTGACTCAGGAATTCTGGGAGTTGAAGTCCACAAGTCATGAAGGGGGCCACAGTTCTCCACCTCTCAACTAGGCCTTTTAATGGAGCAGCATTCTCTCACCTTCCTGGTTTTTTTAGAAGCAATTAGCAGGCCATCTTTGAACTACAAATAAACAGAATGAGCCGAATGTGAGCAAAGTCAATTTGGCAACTGATGGCACATTGGTAAAATGCAATTTTATGAGGATTCTTTTTCCACCATTTCCACCTTATGGGGTGGGATGCCATTTACACATCCATTGTTAACAGTTCCTGTGGATTGTGGGCAAACAAACAGACCGCCCATATCAACCGCATCATTTCAATTGAAAAAATCTAGCAACATGCTTCCAGAATAAGAATGGAAGAAGGATACATGGTGTTTACAAAACGCAGTTTGGAGTCCAATCTGGGAAGCAACCAGTTTTGCTTTGGATTGATTCAGAGGCTGCCCAGTCCAATTTGGCTAGAATTGGAAATTAACAAATGGCCATTGGGTTTTTTTTCTTTATTTATTCCATTTGGTGAATAAAGCCTTGATAAACTACAGACGATCAAGTGAAAAACAATTGTGTTATAAATACCCTTTTAAATATATATTCCTATTTTTTTTTAAAAAACCAGGGATTTCAGAAATGCTCCTATCGTAGCAAAATTGGAAGACATTTGCAATCATAGTTGCCTTTAATGATAGGGTCAATTTTCAAACAAATAGTTTGGGAGCTTTTGACATTGCAAGAAATGTTCCAGAAAAAGATGTAATTGTTTTCTGTTTGGAAGAATTTTAGAGTTTTGTTTGCGGTTTTGCTTTTTAAATTTAGACAAACTGCCAGTTAGCAAAACATTAGAATGTAAGGTTTTATTTTTTTCATTTGTCTATCCAGATTAAATAGAGTAAGCATCATCTAAATCTAAGCCCACTAATTTCTTTAATGAAATGTATTTCGATGCTTAACAATAAATACTTAGAATTAAAGTTTGTGTCAAGCACCTTCTTCCCTGTTTAAATCAACGCCTGGAATCTGTTCCACTGCCTGACTTTGACTGACCACATATGCCAATTCACTGAAGGTTTGCACCAGATTAGAGCAATGGAGTCTTTAATCTTTATTTCAACGTCCTTACCTTTAAGTGCAAATGAATGAAATGAGAGAAAGGAAGTTGAGATAGATGTGACAGTTGTATCTTTCAAGGAGCAGGAAGCATTTAAAGATTTCTCAAAGCTTGCCATTTTTCAGGGATTAGCCATAAAAAAAAATAACGAGGGTGGGCCAAATTGGACCGTGCATTTGTAGACAGGGTTGTTGGACCATATGACGATGCATTTAAAACCAGAGATGATAACTTGTCCTCTACAGTTTAATAACCATGCAATATTTATAGTTACGCTCTCTGGTTCCTTCCCCTTCTGCCTAGAGAGTCACTTTGATTAACTGGTATGCAGCAAAAACCTTTTTACGGGCTTCAGACTTTTCTTCACCTTTTATGTATCCTGTTTACATATTTTAATATTAATGGAAAGAAGCAACCATAAAACACGAGTCTTGACAAAAAAAATGGCAGTATTTTAACATTTAAATTTGGCCATAAATAAGGTAAACATAATAAACAGGGGTGGTTGGGGGTGTTTTTTCCCCCTTCTCTACACATATTGCAGATTGAGTTAGCCATAAACACGAAGCTTTATATTATCATGACTAAACTGCAGGGTTTAATAATCAGATTTTAATTTGGGACCTGCATTCCTAAAGTTATCTATGGTGGGGTGTTTTTTTTTCATTGTCAACACCTCATGCCCCCTTGCAGGCACTTTGGGAGGCCTTGCAGGCAGTTTGGGAAGCTCAACTAATCTTCTGTGCCTCAAGAGTCCAGCTGCTGTCTGCAATCTTCCTCCCTCCTTCCTAATTTCTCCTACAACTTCTCCCATCGGGTGTTTTTTTTTTTTAAATTCTTTCCTGGAGAAAAGAAGAAGAAAAGAATCCACCAAGGAAGAAGAATGGACCAACGGTTCACAATATCTCGACAGGCAAGGTTAATCAAACTGAAAGTAGGTAGGAAGGCGAAGATGAATCTAGGTATGATGATCTTAGTATATGGCTCAGTGGCTAAGATGCTGAGCTTGTCGATCAGAAAAGTTGGCAGTTCGAATCCCTAGCGCCGCATAACAGAGCGAGTTCCCGTTTCTTGTCCCAGCTTCTGCCAACCTAGCAGTTCGAAAGAACGTAAAAAATGCAAGTAGAAAAATAGGAACCACCTTTGGTGGGAAGGTAACAACGTTCAGTGCGCCTTCAACGTTGAGTCATGCCAGCCACATGACCACGGAGACGTCTTCAGACAGCGCAGGCTCTTCAGCTCAGAAACAGAGGTGAGCACCGCCACCTATAGCCGGGAATGACTAGCACATATGTGCGAGGGGAACCTTTACCTTTACCTAGTGTCAATAAAGGAGAATATTTGTAGCTCTGGGGTGAAATGGGAAATCCTTGGTGCTCCCTGAGCTTGCTTGTTTTCTTGCAGATGTTTCATTACCCTAAGTAATATCAACATTTCATTTAATGACCATTCAGAGTTACAGCAGCACTTTAAAAAGTGACTTATATGATCATTATTCCCACTTATGACCATTGCAGCATCCCCATGGTCATGGGATCAAAATTCAGACACTTGGCCACTGACTCACATTTATGACCTTTGCAGTGTCCAGGGATCACGCGATCCCCTTTTAGGACCTTCTAACAAGCAAAGTCCACGGGGAAGCCAGATTTACTTAACAACGATGTTACTAACTTAACTGCAGTGATTTAATTAATAAACGTGGCAAGACGGGCTGCAAAATGAGGCAAAGCTCACGTAACAAACATTTCACTTAGCAACTTGGGCTCAGTTGTGGTCACAAGTCAAAGCCTGCCTCCAGTTCTTTTACTGGGCTTCCCATTAGCCATTACCTCCCATCTCATCCTGCTCCTGGGATTGTCCCTTCCCTCACGAAGCTAAGAGTTCGCCACCCACTTCCCTTTCTTTTGAACGTAATCTACCATTGATAATCTGGCTAACTTTTTAACCCATCCTTCTCTTTGTTCACTCCAGCCAGCCTCCAAGAATGAGGACATGTGACAACTTGAAACTACCTTAGAGGATAAGGGAGTCGGCCCAATGGTTCTGTGGAAATGCCTAGAAATTATTTCCGACTAGCCATCGTCATCAATATTACCCAGCTTCATAGCTGAATAGTTTTGTATGGAATTTGAAAAGGGATTTGCAGTCTTGGTTCAAAAGTATTTGCATTTTTTTAAAGGTTGGTAATATATTTATTATGCAGTCTTTAAGAAACTTCATCTAATTTTTTGTTCATGGGAATCCTTTACCACCTTTGCAGTGAGTGACTAAATACCTCAAACTGCAAAGATGGCAAATATCTCAAATGTATTTGGAAGAACTAGGTTTCTGGTTTCCTAAAACAATTTGGGCAAAACTTTTTTTTTTTTTTGAGAAAGCAATACTATAAGGGGGGGGGGGGGGGGGGAGGAAGTGTTCCAAACAACCTGAAGTGTAAGGAAGAGATGCCTATAATTTGTCTTTTAAAGTAACATTCTGATGTGTAATTATTATTCTCATCAAATCACCATAAAAACAGCATTAAAGCCTCTTGCCAGCAATAATTGGTACTTTCGGTTCGCAGGGTGTCGCACCATTTTATTTCGATAATTTCAGCAGCAATGATGCCAATAATGAAACAGAACAAAAAAACAAAAAAACTATGTCATGGATTAGAATTCCTCTGCTATATGAGGGGGGGTGTCAACTCGCGGCCTGAGGGCCAGATGCGTCACAAACTGGCTACGCCCACCCCCAGTTTAGCAAAGGGAAGGGAAACTTAGTCATGTGACGGCAATGTGACACCGCGGGTTTGACAACCCTGTGCTATATGATATGGGATGATTTTCCTTGCCCCTTGATCAGTACTTACACTGCTCATTCCTTAGGCCAGTGTTTCTCAACCTTGACCACTCTTAAAATATGTGGCCTTCAACTCCCAGAATTTTCCAGTTGGGATTGCTGGCTGGAAAATTCTGGGAGTTGGAGTCCACATGTCTTAAGAGTGGCTAAGGGTTGAAAAACACTACCTTAGGCCATTTGCTATTCGGATCCTAAGCAACTACTAGACTGGTGTTTGGATAAAATTGGGGTGGAGAGAAGATAAAATAAGGAAGAAAGGATTATAGTCAAGTGTCTTGAACTCTCCAAGTAGACACTCGTAGGTATGAATTTATCTGGACTTTATACTAGATGCCTCAAGGCCTCCCAATGGGATTGGGAATTGTATGCAACTACAATTGAGCCCAAAATTTCTGTTGCTAAGCAATACAGTTGTTAAGTGAGTTTCCCCTCCATTTTATGACTGTTTTAGCCACAGTTGTTAAGCGAATCACTGCAGCTGTTAAATTAATCATGTGGTTGTTAAGCTTTGCTAGTAGGAAGCCAGCTGGGAAGGTCTCAAAAGGTGATCGCATGACCCTGGGACAGTAAAACTGTCATAAACTCATGCCAGATGTCAAACACCCAAATTCTGATCTTGTGACATGGGAATTCAGAATCAGAATAGAGCTGGAAGGAACCTTCGAGGTTTTCTAGTCCACCGCCTGATCAAGCAGGAGACCTTATATCACTGTGATAGCAAACCTATGGCAGAGCCCTCTCTGCGGGCATGCGAGCTCTCACCCAGCTCAGCTCCACCACGCATGCGCGTGCCTCCCACAGGCCAGCTGATTTTCAGGTCTCTGTCGTGTATGTGGGAGACATGCGTGCATGCGTCGGGAGGTCAGCATGCACGCACTGGGGATAGGGGATCGCACATGCATGTGGGAAGGGGGCACAGCGCTCCCTCCCATGCCCCATTTTTGGTATTCAGGGAGGCCTGCTAGGTCCAAAACGGGGTGTGGGCATGTGCACTAACAAAAAGGTTAACCGTCACTGCTATATCACTTCAGACAAGTGACTGCCCAGTCTCTCCCTAAAAATCTCTAGTGATGACACACTCATAATGTCTGAAGTCAAATTGTTCTCCTGGTTAATTGTCCTCACCGTTAGGAAGTTTCTCCTTAATTCTAGGTTGAAATAATTCTTAATTATTTTAATTAATATTTTAATTAATTCTTAATTCTGGGAGTCGAAATAGACAATTGCACTTTATTCATTAAACTCCTGCTAAATACACCATGGTTCTTCACAGTATCTGAACCCAATCACCATTGTGCCACATTCCCAAAAGTTGACTAAGTCTGACATCAAAATAAATGCAACAATCATTAAGTTTGGAAAATCAGTCATAAAATTACTTTTTTTCAGTAGTGTGGCAACTTTGAACGGTCATTAAACAAGTAATTGTAAGTTGAGGATTACCTTTATTAATAAATCAATAGTTAAATGTTGCTAGGTCTATTATTGAGTTTCGCCCCATTTTACGGCCTTTCTTGAAACAGTTGTTAAGTGAATTATTGCAGTTGTTAAATTAGTGACCTGGTTGTTACGTGAATCTGGTTTCCTCATTGACCTTGCTTGTTAGAAGGTCACAAAAGGGAATCATGATCCCAGAACTGTCATAAATGTGTATCAGTTGCCAAGCATCTGAATTTTGATCACAGAGATGCTGCATTGGTCATAAGAGTGAAAAATCGTTTTTTCCCCCAGTGCCATTGTAACTTTAAACAATCACTAAATGAATTGTTGTAAATTGAGAACTACCGATACATCAATTGTATTCATTACTGGCCACTAGAAGGCGCTATGTGACTGGTTTAATTCTTCTTAGAATTTGTTACAGCATTATCCAGAGTTTTCTGGGGGGGTTTCAAAATAGCAGTAATGAGAAAAGCTTTCAATCAGTGCAGTGGAGACTGAGTGATGCCACGGGGACTCTATAAGTCGCTAATAGAGAGAGAGCTTGCCAGAAATGCACATCAATTGAAGAAAAAAAGACCCACCCAAAAAGGTGACCTTAATGCCATCCCTTTTAGTCAGCTTCAGTTTATGGGAAGAGCAGTCTTTCTTGCTAAACTACAGGTAGTCCTCAGCTTACGACCACAATTGAGCCCAGAATTTATGCTGTTAAGTGAAAAATAGAATAAGTGAGTTTTGCCGTACTTTACAACTTTTCTTGCCACATTTGTTAAGTGAATCACTGAATTTGTTAAATAAGTAACATGGTTGTTAAGTGAATCTAGCATTCCCCACTGTCTTTGCTCATCCGAAGGTCACAAAAGGGGCTCACACAGCCACGGGACCCTGCAATGGTCATAAATGTGAGTCAGTTGTCAAGCATCTGAATGTAAATCACCTGACCATGGGGATACTGCAAGTGTAAAAAATGGTCATTAGCCACTTTTTTTCAGCCCCATTGTAACTTTGAACAGTCACTAAACGAATTGTTGCAAATCGAGGACTACCTGTATAGATTATAATGTCTCATGGGGGGGGGGGGAATTAATGGGATGCTATCAATTAAAAGCAACCACAGCAGCAACAGAATTCGCTTCCAACTACATCCATTTGTTATGTAACCAAATTCATGTTTATACTTCCATATCAGAGATAACCATATTGGGGCTATCTCAAAGCTTTAATTATAACTCCAAGAACCTGTGTAGTCAGACAGGTGCTGATATGAACCTGGAAGACTAAGTTTGGACAGCAGAGGTAGCAGTACCTGAAAATAGGAGAAGAGAAGGAGGGGAACCTGCAGATAGGTTCATTTTTATAGTTGGATGCACAGTCAGCCAGATGTTTAAACTGGATCGGGCATTTTTATCTACCTATCAAGCCCTGCCTATCGATTTGGAGAAAATCACCAAATATAAAGACCTGAAATAGAAGTAGAACGACAGTGACAAAAGAAAACAAAGATAGTACCAATAGTAATAGGTGGCTTGGGTGCAATCACAAAACATCTGGCGCATCACTTGAACACCCTTGGCATTGGACAAACTCACAACCAGTCAATTGCAAATGGTAGCTTTATTTGGAAAAGCTACGTGCTGCAATTTGTAACACCACCAAACAGCATCTGTTTATTTATCCCAGTCCTTAGGAAGGACTCGATGGGTAGATAAAAATGCCCAAACCAGTCTAAACATCTGGCTGACTGTGTAACCAACCATAAAAATGAGCCTATCTGCAGCTCAGAAAAAGTCAAGCCTGTGTTTTCCAAGGAAAAATTGCCATGTGAACCCAAAAGTTATAAAGGGTTATTTGTGGCAGGCAAACAAGCAATTTAAATCTAGCTCTCCAATTTGCATCTCCAGTTTTGTTACTACTGTATATTCTTGGAACAAGTGCACTCACTGATTGCTATCAAAATTAAACATACTTGTTTCCAGTTACAGAAATTTAAATTGTAGTATAGGGGGACCTGCTCCAATTTCTTTTCCATCACCAGATACTTCTGCGGGGGGGCAGGGGGGCTTTGTAAAATTTAAAAAATGTGACTGGCTATTTTATTCATATAATATTTGGAACTTTTCAAAAGCTATTCTAATTTGCTCGTTTTTCTTTACCAAACGGAAATTAAATGTCCAGGCTGTTTGATTGACAGCATCTAATTTACACAATAATACATACAATACAGGGATATTGGCCTTTTTTTGCTTGATTTATTAAATAATATTTTTGCTCACAATCCAATGTATTAAAAAGAAAAAGCACAGCTCAACTTTTAAATGTTGGATATATGTTATGGAATCCTACTGAATCAAATTTTAACTTGTATTTCCTTAATCCCAATTATTTTAATACCTGTTTTTAATGGCATTATTTTCATTAAGTTTTTTTTTTAATGTACCAGTTTTCATCCTCTCTGATGCAGAAATGGTGAAAAGAATAACCATACAAATAACCAAAAAGAGTGGCAAATATTCTAACTCTTCAGCTGTTGGTTTTAAAACAGTATAAGCAAAAATACGTAATACTCAACTGATAATATTCAGCCAATTACCAATGAATCCTTAGATTCTTCCTAAGATAAGAGGCTAGATATAATTAAGAGGGGTAAAGTGGTCCTGTGGATTTACAATTAAGCTCACAATCAGCAATTTAAATAAACACTGCACGAGATTGGAAAGCAATAGAAATGCCTACATTTTATAGATTGTTGCAGGAAAGTAGGAATTAGCATTGTTAGCAAATTAATTCCTTTCGTTTCAGGAAATAATACAAAAACTGGCCATCACTTAGAAACATTGGGGTGGAGGATTGTCATGACAGAATACAGCACTTTTCCTTTCTTAGTGCATATTTTCTTCTCATCTTTCCTTTCTGTATGCATTTATAATATTTGTAAGATAAATGAAGGCGTTATAAAAATAATCAGCGTAGAGAACAAAAGCCAAGGTGGCTCAAGTTTTTTAGATGGGGCAACAGGTTACAAACAATGTTAAATAAATAATGTCAATCAATCCCAAACTTTTCATGGTATGGAGCAGTGTTTTTCAACCTCAGCAACTTTAAGATATGTGGACTTGAACTCCCAGAATTCTCCAGCATTGAGCATCGCCAAAGTTGAGAAATACTGATCTAGATCAGGGGTCTCCAACCTTTGCAACTTTAAGTCTGAAGGACTTCAGCTCCCAGAATTCTGGGAGCTGAAGTCCTTCAGACTTAAAGTTGCAAAGGTTGGAGACCCCTGATCTAGAGGAAAGGACAAACAAGAGAGTGAAAAGCTATGTTATGAGAACTCTAGGCAGTCCTAAATTTCTAGAACCCACTTGGTTGACTGATTTCAGCATCTCAATCTATCTTTTGGTTCAGTTGTGGTGTAAACCAGTAGTGAAATTCATTTTTTTTTTTACTACCAGTTCAGTGGGCGTGGCTTGGTGGGTGTGGCAGGGGAAGGAAACTGCAAAATCCCCATTCCCTCCCCAGTCCTGGGGGAAGGATATTGCAAAATCTTCGTTTCCACCCCACTCCCGGGCCACCCAGAGGTGGTATTTGCCAGTTCTCCAAACTACTCAAAATTTCCGCTTCTCCAGAACCTTTCAAAACCCCTGGTGTAAACCAAATTGCTGAATCACCACATTATTATTATTATTATTATTATTATTATTATTATTATTATTATTATTATTATTATTATTATTATTAATTTTATTGCTGTTGTTGTTGTGTGGTTAATCCTTGGTGAGATTCACAGCCTTTGGGGCTGGTTGGTAGCTCAACAGCTCGAGTCCTAACCAAGGAGCTAGGAACTGTCAAGGTAACGTCGGAGGATATAAGCTGTTCCAAGTAGGATGGCCCTTTGTAGAATCAGAATGCTCAAGTCGAGCAAACCTAGAACCTCCACATAGCGAGGCAGTCCCCTAGGTATTGCTCCAAAGGTATTATTATTATTATTATTATTACTACTACTACTACTACTGTTACTATTATTATTATTTTGACAATGATGTACTGTAGTTCTACAAAGCTCACAAGTCATCTATCTTTCCTCTCCATTGACCTTCTGAGCTTCAGAAGATGACAGGGTTCTGTTGAGTTCTGTCTCCTGGGATGGAGACCAGAAGATTTGCAAAGAATCAGTTTGCTTAGATTTTTTTTTTCATTTATTTCACATGGAATGTCTGTGTGGGGTGTGGGTGTGTATGTGGAAGAGGGATTTGGATTATTTCAGTGAGTAAACAATGACAATGCAGTTGGGTTTTAGCCATGAACTGTAGTTCCTAGAAAAAGTACTCCTAGAACTACAATTATGTAGAATTGTATAGAATTTCTATAGTTGTATAGATCAGGGGTTCTCAACCTGTGGTCCATGGATCTCTGGTGAGGCCACACAGGGGGAGTCTCAGAAGGCTTGAAGAAATGTTATGATTTAAATCTTGAGTTAAGTCTTGGGAGTTGGTGACCACAAAAGGTATTTAAAGGGGGTCCATGATGAAGGAAGAGTTGAGAACCACTGGTACAGATCAATTGTATAGAACCATGATGGTGATCCTATGGCACGTGTGCCACAGGTGGTACACTGAGCCATATCTGAGGGCACGCGAGGTGTTGTCCTATGTCAGCTCCAGTGCGCATGCGCGTGCTGGCTAGCTGATTTTTGGCCTTCTGGAGGGCCGGGGGAGGCTGTTTTTACCCTCCCAAGGCTTTAATAAAGTCTCCGGAGTCTGTGGATGTTAAAAACCGGGTCCAATGGGCCTACCGGAAGTTTGGAAACGAACTTCCAGTAGGCCTGTTGGCCGTTTTTCACCCTCCCCAGGCTTCAGGAAAGCTCAAGGATTGAGCGAGCATGTGTGGAGGGAGCATTGCATTAGGGGTGTGGGCACGCATGTGCACGCTATCACACACATGCGCGCCCTTTTGGCACCCGAGCAAAATAAGGTTCACCATGACAGGTATAGAACTTATCACCCTCCATCCTCTTTCTTCCTTCACTACAGCCTACAACCATAATTAGACAACATGAGAACAGTCACTTTCTTTGAGGCTAAACGCCTATGGAGATTCTCAGCCATCCAGGTCATGCTTGTCCCAAAGGTGCATATTCAAGAGGCACCTGCACTTTCTGGGTTTGTTTTTTTAAAGACATTTCACTTTTCTCATTCAAGAAGCTTCTTCAGTTCTTTTTTTTAATGTTATTGTAACTTCAGTCACTAAATGAACGGTTGTAAATCAAGGATGAGCTGTAGCCCAAGAAACTATGAAAGGATCCTTCTGAGATGTTTGCTATGCTCCCATTTCTGCTACTGGCTAAGCAACCTTTTATCTGACCTTGCCCCTTCCTCTAATCTCCCAAGGTCATTCTCATATACCATTGCAGATAACTTTTTTTTTTTTGCAAGCTCTTCCTAGCTATCTTGGATTGGCTCATATTGCTCCCAGGTTCCTGAGATCAGCAGGAGTAAAAAGCCCCTTCCAAACTGCTTTAGAGAGCTTATGGTAGTGTCCAGAGTGTCAATTTTGACTTCGGCGCTAATGAAAGGGCAGAATCCCCCACTGTGTGTAAAAACAGCAGGCTATGGGGAGCCAGAGCAAGTTGTCTGGCACACGACTCTATCTGCAATCTGTCCCTGAGCACCTTATGCCTGAGGCAGCTGTCTTGTTCTGCCTAATAATAGAACTGTCCAAGCCACGGGAGAAACAGCCCATTTAGCGAGGTCCGGAGGCTCATTAAGCGCACATTGCCGCCATTTAAATCCCCAAATAGATAATGGATGCATCTTTCCATTTGCATACCTCCACTGAAACGCACAGGCCAAGGTTATGCACGGCTTGCCATTCCTCGTGTGCTGATGGGACCCGTTTTGAACAATTCATGATAGGCTAATTAAGTTATTCTAGCCTATCTTTTTCTAGAAAGGCGGGACAAAATCTTGGCTTCGGAAAAGAGCAGAAGAACCGATTACAATGAAGAGTAAATAAGGCAGCAGATGGAGCGGAGCCTTGAGTAGGGTGAATGGTTCCTTGGGGAAGATTGGAAACGGAGCACTGATCTCTGATACGGGATTATGTGCTTTCGAAGCAGATCCCTGTTTTCGTCTGCGAAATCAGAGGCAGCGTATCTCCCAATTCCAGCTTATGGGCCGAGCCTAGCATCTGGTCAGGTTCTGCAGAAATAGAATGACTTTAATCTGATCCCTCGCATGATTTATTTTACTTTCAGGGGGATACGTGCATATCAATTGAGTCATGCAGCTTTGAAACCAACTGCATTAAACTCTGCAGGAAAAAAAAAATTCCTGGTCCCGAACCTCTTACGTGGCCATACAAAGCAAACATCAATGGAAACTATCAACTTCTATGGGCCCAACACTATCCTTAATACCTGGGCCTGCCACTCATTGAATAAAAGAACAAACTGAAACGAAACATAGGTAATCTTCAACTTTAAGAGCTGTGGTGGCGCAGTGGTTAGAATGCAGTACTGCAGGCTAATTCTGCCCACTGATAGCAGTTCGATCCTGACTGGCTTCAGGTTGACTCAGCCTTCCATTCTTCCAAGGTCGGTCAAATGAGGACCCAGATTGTTGAGGGCAATAGGCTGACTGTAAACCACTTAGAAAGGGCTGTAAAGCATTGTGAAGCGGTATATAAGCCTAAATGCTATTGCTATTACAACCATTCGTTTAGTGATCATTCAAAGTTACAACATTGAAAAAAATGACTTAGGAACATTATTCACATTTACAACTGTTGTACCATCCCCACGGTCAGTCGATCAAAATTTGAATGCTTGCAACTCGTTCATATTTATGACGGTTGCATTGTCCCGGAGTCATGTGATTTACTTTTTGCAACCTTCGGACGAACATGATTAACGGGGGAGCCAGATTCACTTAACAACTGCAGTGAAGCACTTAACATCTGTGGCAAAAAAGGTTATAAAATGGGGCAAAGCATACTTAACTGTCTCACTTAGGAGCAGAAATTTTGTCTCAATTGTGGTCATAAGTGGAGGACCACCTGTAAGCAAGACCATACTTTCATGTGGCTTGGAGTTGTTTCTTCAACAATGATTTTCCTTTGCCCTTGCTTGGCCTGAGCTGGTGGGAGTTAGTCCAAGTCTCCCTGATTACCATGTAAAGCAGTGATGTATGACTTTGAAATCCTAAATGTTTTTGGTGGCCTATATGCTGAATTCCTGTTAGTCCTGACTCCTAACCCTTGGCCATATACTCTAGGGATGAGTGATGATTCAGGTGGTTGTTAAACGAATCTCGCTTTCCCATTGCCATACACTAAATGAATGATAAATAACCCCTACCCCCCACCCCACTGTTGACTTTGCTTGTCAGAAACTCCCTAGTAAGGTTGCAAATGACAATCATGGCAATGCTGCAACCACTGTAAATAGATGACAGTTGCCAAAGTTTGATCACATGATTGTGGCAATGCTACAACAGTCATAAATGTGTAAAACTGATCATTAAGTAAGTTTTTTCAGGGTTATTGTAATTTTTGAATGGTCATTAAATGAATGCTTGTTATGTTGAGGACTATCTGTACAAAAGGTACCTTATGCAGTTCTAGGTAGATGACTAGTTGGTAGCTTTCTACAGATGAATTGCAAACTAATACACACATGACCAGAGGATTATAACTAAAGTTAAGGTCAGCCTGAAGGATAGAAGGCAAGGCTGGGACACAGTCAATTTTCTAATTTATACAGAGGACTTTAGCACAGACAGTTAAAAATAAACTTAGCACAAAGATCCTAGTGATATGTTTTTACGTATTTCTTTTCCAGAGATAACAGTTTCATGAAACAAATATTCTGTCTGCCTTAATTATTCCTGGGCTTCCCATTTCCTGGGAATTCTTATAAATTAATATTGAGACTGCTGAAGAGATAGGCAGCATTTTTCTCCCTATCTATAGCTGCTGTTCTTGTTTAAAAAGACGTCACATTTTTCTATTTCCAGCAAAGAAAGGAAGGCTTGGGTAATTTGTCTCAGCAAATGACCAAATGACATCCCTGACTCACTGAAGGTTGAATAACTAGCTGGCATGAGGCTGGCAGTTTGCAGAATTGTTAATGTAGGCTGGTATCCACAGCATACGTACAAATCTGTTGTGTGTGTGTATTGTGCACTTCTTTTTTTTATAATTTTTATTAAGGGTTTTAGTTACAGCAGTAAGAGATAATAGCAAAACTGAAAAAGGAAAAGGACCCCCCTCCAAGAAAAGGACCCCCCTCCAAGAAATTAACTTCCCACCCTCATCACATTTAATATAAACAATTTCATAATCTCTTCACCTGCTCTTAATTAACAAACATAAATTTCTTAATTCCATCACTCATCTCTTAACAGTAGGCAAGTCCAACATCTTCTCCAATCCAGGTACCAGCAAAAAAAAAAAAAAAAAACCCACCAAAATCCAAACAGAACTCTAAAATATTAATTTTAATGAACATATATAAAACTCAACATTCCACATCTGAACTCTTAAATGTAAGCAAAATCACATTTAAAAGGCATAAAGTGGTCCTGTAATCCTATTGTAAACAAAGAAAAAACTCCTACATTTTAAAATGACAAAGAGAGACCATTTTTCCTTTTTAAAAAATCTCACAAACATCCTTTTCTTCTAGAGCAACTATAGGGAAAGCACCATGTTAACTGTAAACAAACTCCGTACACAACATTTCTTTCATTCCAAATGCCAACAGTTTGGAAAAGAATCCCTCCAGATAGCAACATATCCCGTTCAGGTCATCATCCCATGTCTCAATTCCTAATTATAAATACATTTTGGCAAAGGTAAAAGTAATCTCAGTGCCCTAACAAAAAACCCTTAACATTTAACGTAACAAAGGCAGCTAATTTTTCCTTTAGAAAGAGCAAGTTCTCCAAACTTCTTTACTTGTTAAATACACAGCCAATTTAAATGCAATCAAATTAAGATATCTAAAGTGACTGTAAGGAAAAATGTTAAACACCATATTAAATATAAGCAAATCCAGTTCACAACATTTTTTTAGTCCAAATATCATCAAATCAAAAAGAACAGCCCAAAATAGCAATATGTCCCACTTCAATTCTGGTTTAATAAGCCAATTTTGTGTTCCTTCTTTTTACAACAGTCTTGGTCTATTATCCATTCAGATGGTTTATCCTTGTTACGAATTTCTTCAATATTTTAAATAGCCTCTTTTGTAACTCCAACAAAACAAATTCTCCTGATGAAACCATTTTGATTTACTAGCATGTCCTCATGGACATTACAGCATCTTTAGAGAAGAAATCTTCTACATTAATTAAAATGAGTTGGGCTGAGAGTGATTGGCCCAAGGTCACTCAGCTGGCTTTCACCCGAAGGTAAGATTAAAACTTGCAGTCTCCAAGCTTCTAGCCTGGTGCCTTAATATACAAATTGGTTCTATGTTATTCTAATTACACATTTGAGAAAGAAATGAAGAACAGGTCTGCTGAACCAAGACAATGTCTGTTACAGTCCAGAATTTCATTTTTCACAATGGGTAAGCAGATGTGTCTCAACTGTTGATAAATAGGAGGTGGATACATATTTCCTACTGCTATTAAAGGCAAAGGTAAAGGTTCCCCTTGCATATATGTGCTAGTCATTCCTGACTCTAGGGAGCAGTGCTAATCTCCGTTTCAAAGCTGAAGAACCAGCACTGTCCGAAGACATCTCCGTGTTCATGTGGCTGGCATGATTAAACACCGAAGCACGGAACACTGTTACCTTCCCCCAAAAGTGGTTCCTATTTTTCTACTTGCATTTTTACATGCTGTCAAACTGCTAGGTTGGCAGAAGTTGGGGCAAGTAGCGGGAGCTGACTTCATTATGCAGCACTAAGGATTTGAACCGCCGAACAGCCAACCTTTCTGATCAACAAGCTCAGTGTCTTAGCCACTGAGGCACCGCATCTGCTGTTATTGCCCTGCAACTAATATTGGGGAGGCACACCGCTCCCAACCATGAAATAAACCTGAATCTCATAACTAGTAGTCCTTGATAGACATGCTCTCCGTGAATTTATTGGTCTTCTCTTAGAGCAACCTAACTTAATAGTCATTATCATGTTTTGTGATTGTGAATTTCATGTTAATTTTGCACTGAGCGAAGAATTATTATTTTTTGGTCTGCTCTCAATCTCCCTCCAAATTACTCCCATGGATCATGTTTAGAGAGAAGACAAAACTCCATTTTCACTACAGCATGTATAATATAGAAACAAAAAGTAAAAGAAAATGTATACGTATGAAGCGTTGTGAGCTAGGAGGAAAAGGTTACCCACTTCTGGTATTCTTTTTTAGACATCAGTGAGTCTAAACCTGACTTTTTGAAAAAACAAAGTCATGAACTGTTTAATATACAGTTGCATAAAAGATGCTGCTGCAATAAAAGTACTTAACAATAACGAGTTTTAAGGCTTAAATATTATTTAGATGGTTCATTAAAAAAACTTTCATGAATCAAGTGATTAAGTACCAAAATAATGTTAATATTGAGCAAATACAAAATTAAATAGTCCTAAACTCATACTACATATTTCTGAGAAGCGAACTGTTTGAATTGTGTAGGTTTCATTTTTAATGAATGAGTTATTTTCCAAACAAGTCTTACATGAAAACAAATATAAACCAATTTTATATTTCCAAAACTAATAAAAAAACATAATTCTAATCTCTATAAAACTATTCCAATCACATATGCCTATGTGATTCCTTCCATTATTCACAAGGACTAGATTAAATTTCGTCAGAGGTTTTTACTTTTTTAATTTTAAATGTTGAAACCAATGTTACCTAAAACTATAGTCCATAAATGTGGCTTCTAAATGCCCCTTATATGTTTGGCTCACTGATCATTTCTGGAAACTAAAGGCAGGATTTGCTGAAACACCAGAGGATCAATCTCTATCCATTCCTCTCCTAGATTTCTCCCTCAGTCAACTGACATACACACTCTAGGAGAGAAATAAACCTATGTCCTTTTTTGCTACCCATCTTTCTCTCTTTATTCCAGTTTATGCTGTTTACCTGATTCCAGAATATAGGGTCATATAAAATGGGTATTTCCTGACCAGTCTGTCTTCGTTCCTTCTCTGTTTTACAGTAACATAGAGCAAGTAACCACACTTGAGTTTGGTATACTTCTATATCCTGGAAAGTTTTTTGGCATGTGCTGCCTTCTCCAATTTAGATTCCCCACTTGATCCAAACATTTTTACTGGGGGGGAAAAGTTCCGAATCTGCACTTATGAAATCAATTTATTGCCAGTCATTTGTAAATGTTGGTTTTCCACCTGTATTTTCAAATTGTTATGCTTCATACCCCGAATAAAGAACCACAAAGCATTTGCATGTTCAAACAAAATCACTTCTTTTTTTTAACATTTCACATCTGGCCTTACACTTCTCTATAGTTCACAATAGCCAAATATTTAAGAAAAAAACAAAACTCCCTCTAAACTATGCGTAAATGTAATTTCACTTTGCCAAAGAGAAGTTCCAAAACATTATTGATAACGAACAGAAAAGAACCTTACAGGTCAAGAAATTAAGTAAACTTCTGTACCACTTGTTCTAACTGATTATGCAATCTAAGCCATGCTTAAAGATTTGTATTTAACTATCAATTTACATTCTACAATTTACATACTTATCTACTCTCAGCCACCAAAAGTTGCTTTATAGGGTTATGACAGCAATTGGGGACTGGTATTGCCATCACTAAATGTGTGACATCACTTAGGATGACAATCCCAGTAATCCAGTTGCCCTTGTAACTCTATGTAACTCTTAATGACTATGCAGGTCTTTCAGTGGGAAGAGGCAGGAGTCCCAGGTAAGGAGCATGGAGGGTACTGCAGGAGGGCACCAGGGAGTGGTGAACTGCACCCTAACCCTAAGCAAGAGCAACTTACAGAATTATTTGTGACCTTCTCTGCCAGCTTCCCCATTGACTTTGCTTGTGGGAAGTTGGCAGGCAAAGTTGCAAGTGATGATCATGTGACTGCAGTTTACCCAGGTGCTTGAGCACCTGCATCGGGATCACATGACCATAGGGATGCTACAATGACTGCAACTTCATGGACTCATCATAGGTCCCCCTCATTCATCATCACTGTAATTTTGAACAGTGACCGAACACCTGGTCATTAGTCAAGGCTTGCCTGTATAGAATTTAAGATAACAGACAGATATACAAAATCACCATTAAGAGGGACATGAATTACATTTAATTTCAAACCATAGAATTATGAACATTTGTTGCTGGCACCAAAGCAATCACAAAGCATCATAAATGATGATGATGATGATGATGATGATGATGATGATGATGATGATGATGATGATGATACAAGATATTCTTGTGGTCTGTACCCTCCTAAACGTGTGGTGCTTCTATGTTTTACTTCCCTGTAGATATAGCTGCTACCTAAAAGCAACCAAAGCTTAAATTCCTCAAAAGCTAGAGATAACCCTGGGATTATTCTGGTCTATAGAGCAACAGGGCTTAGCTGCATCCATACTACCTCTGACTCTGGTTTCCAATTTACGTTGGGAAATAATCTAACCCAAACTGGGGAAAAAGGACAGCTGGGGGGAAAAAACCCAGCATCAAACCAATCCATTTATATAAGTCACAGAAGCAGACTGACGGCCCTGATAAACCGCTGCCAACTGAGCTAGAATACCCAAAGGGCTTGAATGAGGAATGTCAAAAGTAGTCCAAATAGACCATAGAGTGGAAAGAAGCTGACCCTACACTCATCAGAGCAAATCCAACTATCTAACAAATGAAACAGCCCTGCGGCTATTTTTTTACATCTCCAGCTTTCATAAGGGCCTTAATAGCCCTCGCTCGCATCTCAAGCTCCAGGAGTTCCAGCTGCTGTGCTGATGGCTGAACATCATCTGTTGGAGGAACTGTTGAAGCTGCCGCCTTGGAATCCTTTGGGGAGGATTCAGCAAGCCCCAGGATCTCGTTGACACTTTTCTCAATATCTTTCTGAAGGTCATCTATCTGACCATCTCCGCTTGCCACAGTCTGTTCTGGCACATCTGGATTATCTTCTTCGTTGCATGGTCCTTCAATGTCACTGTCATATGCATCTGCATTGATGCTGAGAATATCGCTATCTTCTCCTTTGCCTGCGGTAGAAAAGGAACAAATTCAGAAGTCTCACCAAAAAGGAAGAGCAGCTTTTCAACACCTTGCAGTTGCTTTTGCACACAAATATTCCCTTGCCCAGATTTAAAGTATAAGAAAGGTCATCTATAAATTAAAAACGAGTTTCTCTCTTTCCGGCCCTCTCCCTACCTTAAGACTGATTTAATTTAGACGAGTTTTAATGCATTTTTATTCCAATTTACAAGAACATGCAGTAGTCCAAAGCAGCAGTGCTTGGAAAATTTATTCCATCGTATGGAATTGCATGATCTATTTTCCTAATTAAAATGTCATAAGGTTTTATATCATAAAGACGCGTCTGCATTTCAAAATGAAAGTTGATGTGGGAAGCCTCTGGGACTGACTACTGTTTATTATTTTAGAAGTAAATTTGATTCCTAAAGTGCAGTTTAAAAGTACTCTTAAAATTACTTTATGTACTATAACAAAAATACAAAAATAGTTATCAGTACAGTAGTAATACGTATTAGATATATCTATGTAAAGACGTTCAGTGAAGTTTAGATTTCAATTTAAGTTTCCTTCATAACAATTATGGCATTCTTATTTGCTTAGTTATGTTTGATGGTAGCAATAGGCTTGATGAGAGCCAATAAATTAAATTTGAATCCTTAGAAGACAAAAGCGTGATCTCTCATTCTGGTGCATAATCTGGAGCTTCTCCTGGACTCACCAACTCCTGCTTAAGGAGCAATGCAGTTGTGGTCAGGGGTTGTGGTTTTTTTGTGTGCAATGGCAAGTTGTGCACCAGTTACGTCTTTTCTTGGACCAACAATCTCTGCTCATAGTTACCCTTGGCCTAGTCACCTCCCATCTGGACTATTACAACACACTCTACACAGGATTGTCCTTGAAAAGAATCCATAAGCTTTAGTTGGTTCAAAATACAGCAGCCCATGTGGTTTTGTGCAGACCTAGATGTGCACATGTGTCATTGGCTTGGGACCAGGTTATCTTAAGGACCATCTTTTCCCAGCCACATTGACCCAACCCATCACAGCAGGGTGGCAGGGAATGTTACAGATCCAAGGAGATCCATCAAACGGAACCAAAAAGAAGGGTGTTCTCCATAGCCACTCCCTCCCTGTGGAACATCATCCCCATGGAGATAAGATAAGGCAGCCCACTTTGACACTCTTTTGCAAGATCCTGAAGATCTGGTTTTGCCAACATGCCTGGGAATCCCATAGTTGCTACATAGCCATCAAACAGTTCATTCGATTGTTGTCACTGGGAGGGGGCTTATTGCTTTTTTAAAATTGATTTTGTATTGGTCTTTTATCCTTGTAAGCCATCTGAAGCCCCACTGAAAGTAAGTTGGGAGAACATATACATTTTCTTGAATAAATAAATGAAGTATACTAAAATTTTGCCCTGAATATTCATAAGGCCTTTACACCATGCTCCTACAAATGTCTATTTTCCCTTCCCAATCTTTAGTTAACCTGTATCTAGTGATCCATGGTGTGATAATGTATACATTACTGTAAAATAAGATTGTTTTGGATAGTCCAAAAGCATTAAATAATACAGAACTATGTTATACCTATAGTTGGTTACTTGTACTAGTCAGTTATTGGTGTGGATTTACAAAACTCTAAACAGCATAGTGCCAAATAATTAGTTGGGAAGCCTCTCTCCTCTGATATATCATCTCATTAAGATTTACAGTGACAGTTTTCCTGTGGTGTTGACAGTGACTGCATATGTTCCTGATTCTGTTCTATAGTTTTAATATATTAATGTTTTACAGTTCATATTTTAATTGTTGTAAACTGCCTTGTGACTGACACACAAATGTAAACAACTGCAGTGTGGGCTTAACCCAATCTGAGCGAGCATGCACTAAGGTTCAGAAATTTATATAAATACTAGAGTCCCGTTTTATAATTCAACCTTCTCCAGTACAGTGATCCCTCGTTTTTCGCGCCCTCATTATTTGCGGCTTCAGTCCTTCGCGGATTTGTAAAAAATACAAAAAAAAAAAATTTGCATTGGTAGGAGGCAAGCGCCACCTAGTGGTTGCTTTAAACATGTCCACCAATTCAAGTTTCCTAGCGAATCCTATTTCGCGGAAATCCAGTTTCCGCGGACGGGTCCGGTCCCGATTACCCGCGAAAACCGAGGGATTACTGTATAGTACTTTCTTTTACATAGGAATTCTGATACCAATTGAGGACACCTGTTTGGGCAAATCTGTTTAAGTTCTATCACCTTTGACATTTCCATTAGGTTTAAGAATAATGCAACAAGATAACTGAGGTACTAAAAATGTAAGTCCCAAATTCTCCTGGATGTTCAAAACCAGCTGTGAGGATCTTTTAATCCAGAGAAACTGATGTTCTCAACGTCGGTAAGGTTAAGATGTTTGGATTTCAACTCCTGGAATTCCCCAGTGAGCAGTTGAAATTCACATATCTTAAAAGTTGTGAAGGTTGAAAAACATTGATGTAGAGTGTGAATTTCATTGATACTAAAAGAAAATATATATTTATATGATAATAAGTCATCAGGTACTACAAATGTAGCCATTTATACTCTGAAGCTATCTATTAGTTGTGGTGCAGTGGTTAGAGTGCAATTACAGCAGACCACTTCTGCTGCCTGCCAGCAGGTGCCTGCCATTTGTCAGTTCAAATCTCACCAGGCTCAATGTTGACCTCATCATTCCATCCTTCCGAAGGTGAGTGAAATGAAGACCCAGATTGTTGGGGGCAACAATCTCTGTAAACTGCTTAGATAGGGTTGTAAAGCACGGTAAAGCTGTATATAAGTCTAAATGCTAGTGCTAGTGCTATTAACGATTAACAGAGCAATTTAATACTACAAAACAGTACAATGACAGATTTTGTAAGCAGTAGAATACTGAGACAAAGAAAGAACATGTTTTGCTGGATCAGGTCAAAGCCCCAATTAGTTCAGCATTGTAACAGTACCATCTACAGAAAGCCAAATGTCCTTTTGAAGCTACTAATGAAGATACTTTCAAGGTCTCATGATTCTATTCATAGCTATTATGGTTAAACATAGTTTCTGCTGTGAATTTGTTAAAACAAAGTTATTTAAACACTTTTAAAAGTTATTATCACCCTTTCTGACGCAATTAGGCATTGTATGAAACTTTTTTTACTTACAATGAACTTCAGCAGGTTTAAACAGTTTTATGAAGTGTATAAACACTTTTATAACCTTGCTATAAATGTTATAAGCTTTCTACCTTTTTGTCTTAATCACTTTTCAATTATTCTTTTCTGAATTTTTTCCAGCACAGAAGTTTCTTGATGACTTTCCACTCAAGGATTCAAGCTGGTTTATCTCTTCTCAATGCAACCCCTTTGACTGGCTGTTGCCATCTGTTCGACTTGGTCAAAGAACAAATAACGAATTGCAATACTTAATTGATAATACTTAAAAGAACTGGCAAAATAATCATGTCAGGGTCAATGTGCCTCCATTGACCTACTTCCCCAAATTAGAGGCTGCCATTACTTATCAGGGAAGTAGCAGGACTTTTATGTGCCTTGGGGAATGTAGATCTGTATGGGGTACCATACTGCCAATTCTCTAGAATGATGGAAAAATTGCTGTGACAATCTGACTCTGATCTAGAAATCTGAAAATTAATTTTACTCTTCTACAAAGTAATGTAATTGCTATGTAATTAACAATGATTGTAAAGTTATTGATAATTATTAAAGCAACAATACCTTAAAATTTAATTCCTTTGACCATTCTTTAATCAATTTATTTCTGACCCTATTTGCAGATTAAATTGTAAGAAAATATGGGAAATCCTAACTAAGGTAGTAGTAGAAAAGGCCTTTGCTCTGCACCTATCTAGTGAAGCAACTCTTCAAGGCATTTTGAGTGAACGATGCAGGCAAGACAGATTTAACTTTAGTAGCGCACACTGAAGGAATTTCATCTTGGATATCAGCACATATCTAAGCACTTCAAAAACATTCCCACAAGCAGCATACAGACATATTTTGTAAGATGGGGGGATAAACCTTTAAAGAAAAATATAACAAGATGAAACAAAGAGGTGAGAAAAGGAAAAGGAAAAAATGCATGTGAATGGATGCACTTGGCCATGTTTAGAGATTCTAAGTCACCCAGGTCATAGTTGTCCCCAAAGGTGCTCTTTCAAAAGGCAGCTCGTCTTTCTTTTTTCTCTTGAAGATGTTTTGCTTCTCCTACAAGAAGCTTCTTCAGTTTTGCCTGAATGGTGGAGAATGGGAGGATTTATATTCCTTGCAGTCATCTGGTCATTAACCCTCCCTCTGACAGTCATTGAGGCCATTTGGATAGCTGCAAATCATCCTGAGGCCACTTGGAGACTGCTAACAACCAGATGACTGCAAGAAGTATAAATCCTTCTCTTCTCCACCATCAGTCAGAATTGAAGAAGCTTCTTGGATGAGAAGCGAAACATCTTCAAGAAAAAACAAAAAAGTCCAATTGCCTTTTGAAAAAGTACCTTTGGGGTGCATTCAGGCATTAACAATCCCATTCTCAATAATCAGAATGAAAATCTCAGATATGTCTATCTAATCAGACTTTATTGGGACAGATAGATTAATTCTTAGAATTAAATGGTTGGCATTACTATGTGGTGGTACAGTGGTTAGAATGCAGCACTGCAGGGCTAACTCACTGCTCAAAGCCTGGAATTTGATCCTGACCGGTTCAAGATTGACTCAGCCTTCCATCCTTCCGGGGTGGGTAAAATGAGGACCCAGATTATTGGGGGCAATAGGCTGACTCTGTAAACTGCTTAGAGAGGGCTGTAAAGCACTGTGAAGCGGTATATAAGTCTAAATGCTATTGTCATTACTAGGCTCTAGTCAAATTACCCAGATACTACAATTTGAAGGTTGCTTCTCATTTTTACATAATAAAAAAAGGCCTGCTAAGCACTTTTCCCACATGTGCTACATTGTGAAGGTTTCAGAAACCAAAGCTTCTATAAGGGAGTTGCTACCCTAACTATTCCACTGTTTGGCAATAATAATATATGAGTTGGCAACATGAATACTTCTTTTGGAAAATGTGACAGAGAAATAAAAATGTTTTCACGCACACACAAAAGTTAATATTCTGCATTTGATCTTTATACCAATTACTTTCCATTCACATCAAAGTCTGTCCAAAAACTTGAGCAGCAGAATACATATTACTGAAATTAATCTACAGCAGTTCCGAACAACTTAAAGCAAGACTACTTTTTTCCTCTCTCTCAAGTCAAAAGTAGACTGAAAAAGCCTTTAAAAAAACTATTCTGGTTTTAAATCTTTTCTGAAAGAAATGCTATAACTTTCATTGTGTGCGTATGTGCGTTGGGTCTTGTGTTTATGAGCTAGGAAGAAAATCTTTAGAAAAACATACTTTCTTTGACTTTTTATGATATAACTGGTATCTGGAGGGAGAAAAAAAATCAATACTGAACACTAAGAGAAATGTATAATAAATGCTCTTGCCCATAAAGTAGGAAGTAGCTTTTCTTGGGGAAAAAATCTGGAAAGTAAAGCATTGCACAAGTAATTTTACAGATATTAGAAATATAGATAAATAGACAGCTGCAGTATATAAATATTATGATTTCATCAGTTATCAAAATGGCAAAACCAAAATAATCAATTATGCCTATTCAACTGCACAGAGCTCTATTTGCAAGTTGATTTCAGAAAATGATACTTTAAGACTTTTTTGTCAAACTATATACCTTTCTGATAGATAGATAGATAGATAGATAGATAGATAGATAGATAGATAGATAGATAGATAGATAGATAGATAGATAGATAGATAGATAGATAGATAGATAGATAGTGGGGGGGTGTTAACTAAACCAAGAAAATCAAATGAAGACGACATTAGGTTACCATATTAAATGCATCATACTTCAACTGGGCATAGAGCAACACTTGCAGTGTAGGAAATATAGCTATGATTGTGATTTTCTATTTCTTAATTACATCTGATTATGTGCCATCAAATAGTTATGGAACCTTAGCAACCACACAGATAGATATGCTCCAAAGGGATCCTTCCCAACCTGATCCTTAAAATTTTCCAAAAGTCAACCTATTGTTCATCTGCCTTGGTGATAAGATATCCTCGTCTTCACTTTTGTTTTACCGTTAACAGCATTAGAGACTTTTCTAGAGAAAAGTTTCACATAATAGGTCTAGTTTGATCATTTGAGCCTGGTCCCTTGCATCTTAAGGTATAATTGTGGGTTGGTATTTTTAATGATCCATTTGTCAGTTTTCTTGACTATCTACAGCAGGGATGTCAAATTGGCGGTCCACGGGCTTTGTGTTACACAAAGGCAAAAAACATTGCGATACATCACATCATGAATTTGTCACCTGTATTCTCAAAAATCTTCTCCAAAGTTCAAAATACTGTGAATACTCCAAAATTCAGAACCATGAATACACTTCCTATCCTGTTTCTTCAAAGTTCAACTCTCACTTCCATACAGTATCACAGATAAAGCCATTGCTTGTATGATTCTGATTCCTGTGGACCTACATACCCCAGCATCTTGATATCTTTTTCAAAGCCTTCATTGATACACTACTAATCTGTTTGGGCGATTTGTAATTGAATGTGATCATAAAAACTCACCAACCTATTTCTCTTCTACATGAGTAGTTAGAACATAAACTTTAAAACTGTCACATTAAAGGGTTTTTCATAAAGCCCAATTGATAGTACTAGGCCGCTAATTGAACTGTAACCATGCTATGGTTAGGAATGGCTAACTAAACTGTTAGCAATGCTGTGAAATTTTATTTTATTTTAATCACATTTATATCCCGCCCTTCTCCAGGTTATTCCTTATTTCTCATGTCTTGAGTAGTAAATAGTATGATGCTCTGAGTAAAAGTATTCAATCCCAATCCATTTCCATTTGCTGATGCCTAAGATGTCAATTTGTAGTCATTTTATTTTTCCTTTGATGGTGTTTTCCTGCGTTCGTGTTTTTTACATTCTATATTCCCACTGTAATTCTATTTTTGCCGTTTTGGATTTTTTTTTTGTCTGCATGGCAACATTAGCAACTAGACATCCTGAAGGCTTTAATCTAACCATGTCATAAACACCACTGAGCTCTTTTTCAATAGCATCTGGCCTTAAGGGCTCATCATCTGGTGCTGTATAATCAATCACTTTATCTTATGCATCATGTGCATATGTGGAAGAGGGAATTTTCCACTGCCTTCTCCTGCACAGCCTTTGCCACTGTCACTAAAGGTACCGTCGGCATCCTCCTATATTACTGCTGCCCAATATAGCTGCCTACATGCTTTAACTGGGCAGCTGGAATGACCTTCATGGTCTGATGACCCTGTTGTGATTATATACTCTTGGTATATATTCCCAACATGTTTTGCTCATTCATGAATTGACACCCTAGAGCAGTGCAGCAGGATAGGCAGAGTGTGGGGTGAATTATAACAACTATAGTTATAAAGCAAAAGTTCAAAATGAGTAATTTGGAACCTCTGAAAAATTTAGCCATCAATATTGCATTCTGAGAAATAGTTGTCAACACAATAATCAAATATTTAACTTGTACCTACGAGATGCAATATTTAATTTTCTACCACCTAAGAAAAGCAACCAAATATACTGCCAGAAACAAATGAGAAGTATGAAAGACCAAATGAAATGGGAACCAATAGGATTAAGGGATGGAATTTTTTTTTGCCTTGCTACAGGGTAATAGTCTATATTTACTTAATATACTCTTCAGCTAATCAGAAGCTCTTCAGTGAGAAATCATGTTCCCCACTGAATAAGCCTAGTTCAAAATCAGAAGTTATGTTCTGGCATACTCATCTCTTCTTGTCAAAGGCCAACTGTTCCAAGTTAAAGAAGAACTGACCTGAGGGCCTGAGGCAAAAGTATTTTTTACAGAAATCATTTCTCCTTTTCCTCAAGAATGAGAAGTTATCTGACTCTGAAAAGAAGTATTATCAGCCTGGATTTTTTTCTTCAGTGCTTGAAATCTCCACAGATGTATGCTACACAATAATGACACGGCTGTAATGGGCTAAGAAATGTTTAATTAGTTGAGCTGCTTTATTCTCCTTTTTTGCATCCGTAATTTTACATAGTAATAAAAGTCTCTGGTGGTATTTCTCTCATTATCTTTTTCATTTTATCAAAATGAGAACCTACATTTATACTTTCAACTAAAATGGTGAAATTTATTTCCAAGTTCTTAATTTCTCTCTCTGAATCACTTTTTCTTAAGATTTTAATTTTTTTCATCTTCAGCATCACAGTGTAGAATAAGAACATTTACTAAGTTTTGCCATTTTATGCTTTCACATTCTCCAAAGCTCCTTAAAATGTAACATCCTGACTAGAACTGTTGTCATTGCCTAAAGCCATCATGAAAACGGTGGCTGATAAAGTCATAAAAAGGACAAAGAAGT
This sequence comes from Rhabdophis nuchalis, assembly GCA_039707465.1. Taxonomy (NCBI): domain Eukaryota; kingdom Metazoa; phylum Chordata; class Lepidosauria; order Squamata; family Natricidae; genus Rhabdophis; species Rhabdophis nuchalis. The sequence continues at coordinate 160,708,705 of CM077644.1, read as the reverse complement.
AATCATCTGTAAGAAGTCATCAATTCCCCCTGATAGCAGAAAAGAAAGGGAGCAAATCTGCAGGAAACATGTCAATTCAAAGGTCATACCAGAGTGCAAAAAAGAAGTATTTAAACTATTCCTTAGAAAGTCACAGCATTTTACTAAAGCTTGATTGCCTCATAATTCTATTCTATTCAAGTCAAATTTTCTTTATTGGCTAGTACAGAAAAACAAAGTATTTATTTCTACCGAAATAATTAGTGGGAATATGTATCCTAATAAGATCTTATTTGATCCAATCCTATAGTTTGTTGCACATACCTATCATCACAAAATAGATGGGGAACTGCTGAAATTCAAACAGACCCATAAATAGAATTTCTTACTGAATTCATACCCAACTGCCACCAACAAAATAAGTTATCCTCTTCCCTACAATTTCTAACACACATTGTTCCTGTCAACTTTCCAAACTCTAGGTCAGCCTTCTACAAAGCTGAGGTATCAAATAGATAGGCTTCAATTTTAAAATTTCAAAGTGATGAGGAGTTTATCCTCATCACAACTGTGAGTTTAGGAACACCATTTCCCTTTTCCTGTATGGTTGAATGAAAACCATTAATTAATATAAGACGACAACTATATGAACAGTAGGACAATGCTGCTACTGAAGTTCCCCTGTTCTATCCATTGTATTATAACAGGAAGAAAAACTCATAGTCAAAATCATAGTTAAAGAATTGGCATTATGAATATTGAGTTTACCTGATGGGAATGTGCAACCCATCTATGCCTGTTCTTCTCCTTACCTGACAATTAAAAACTAATTCAAAGTTTTATATCATGTATATTTTTTCCAAATAAATACAGTATGTAGTGCTAATGGTTCTTTACAATATATTTATATATGTGCAGGAAAGTTCCCCACCCACCCAATTTTCAGTTACATCACATCAAGATATCTAACACAAAACAGTTCGATTTTCTCCAATCCCTACCTTGTTTTGAATCCAGCCCTTCCAATTTGTTTTCTTCCTTCAAAGAAGAAGTAGAATCTATGCTATTGTCTTGCCTGAGAACAAGAACACATTTAAATTAGTTTGCCTTTTATAATTATAAAATAAGCACTTCAAATATATCAATACCTGCTTAACCTCTATTTTATTGCTTGATTTATGTAATGACATAATCATAAATAATAGTAATACAATGAAGTATATACGGCATATTGACAGTTTTCAGAAAAAATTACATTAGTTTCCCTAGCCTGCTACCTTTCCCTCTAGATTTGATAAGGCAAGTACTTTCAGAATTCCAAGCCAGCTTGAGAATTAGGAATTTATGGTCCCAATATACCTGGAGGGAACCAAGCTGGATAAAGCTAAACTTGATGCAATGAATCTAAAGAGTTATTTTAGAGGTTTCTGAAGACATAATATATTTTGATATTATTTGGGCATAAGAAGAAGACCCTATGCCATTGGAAGTGCACTATATGAACTATTACCAATAAAATAGCCAAATACAAAGGCCAGTTCTTGGGGGGGAGGGGGGGGTTATAAATATGAAAAAGGGAGCGTGGCTTCCACTCAAAATCTTTATTTCAGATAACAGTTAATCTGAGGAAGGTTCGCCTTTCTTTGCAACTACTCAATCTAATGAGTCCAAGAATATAGTAAGTTTATTTACAACTCTGAGTATTGCCTGGTTATCCATACTCCCTGCAAGGGATGACTATCAATAGTTTCAGCATTTTCTGCATAGAGTTATATGTGATATAAGATATGTGCTCTACCTATTGTTGATTCTCCGAATGGGTTATGACCCTTTCTAAAAAAAAAAAATTCCATTTCTGATTTCTTAATAAAATGCTTTCCCAGCTCCATCTTCCCAGAATGGCCTTCAGGATTTTAAGTCCTAAAGAAGTCTGACTGAAGAACTCAGAAGGACTAATAACCTACAGAACACCTGAAAACAATTACCTTTATGAATGGCAGGCCCACAAAGCCTCCAGCAGTGAATCTGTCTAGTTTTACTATCTTCAGAAACAGAATCTGAAAGTTAATTCTTCCTATATTAGATAGGATTAAAAGGTTCCCCAGCAAGCAGTTTTAGGATCAAACTAGGATGCCTCAAAATAAGCCCACAGTGTTGGATAAGAACTATAAAACCCACTTGAGGGTGTACCCTCAGACAACTGCTACATATAGAACCAAATTCAAACCTTGCATGCAGTGCTGCTCAATGCTACATTTGCAACTGCTAACACCATTGCTACCATCACAGTGATGATAAGGAATACATTTTAATAGTGAACAGCCTTTATTCTCAAAACTGAAAAATGATTTCAGGAAAGGCAATTATACAATCTGCAACAAGGAATAGCCCAGCTCAAAACTGTGGCAAGGGCATCTCTTTAAAATAGCCTTGTACATTTGACAGTTGATACAGAACTGAAAGAAAAATAACATATTTTCTGAAGAGTTGATGAGCGGCCAACTTAAGAGATTTTTACATGCTTTCACCTTAATGTGAAGATGTCTACTGTACAATGAGGGGGAAAAGCGAAATGGAGGCACCTTATCTGTTGTCTAATTGTCTTTATACAAAGCAGTAACGGAAAAGAAAGACTACAGTATAAAACACACTTGAGAAAACAGGATACAGTTCTCCACAGGATTTTGAAATCAAGGCAGGTTAGTCCAGTTGCTGAGCTTAATGAGCATTTTAGTCATAAAATTATTTTATATTTATATAAGTAATTTCACACCTGAATTATTTTGTCTAACAATTGCAAATACATATTATGTTAATATTCATACACAATCAAAACACTCAATGACACTGCAGATCAGAGTTAAACAAAAGCAGCAAAGCATCTTCTGTTCTTCAAACCATTTTATCATGGAATAATCTTGTACAATAATAATTCTGGCAATATTTTAGATGCTATAGGATTTCTTATAACAATATCATACCACAATACCATACAATTCACAGGCCTTTTACCTATGTCTACCTATTTTAACTATGCAAAACATCAATGGCACATACAATCTTGAAATTATCCCTCAGTTGGACATGCAAATAGTTCATTAGAATTAAATACAAATTGCAATGTCCTTAAAATTGCAGTACTCTTTCAATACAAAGTTAAATATCAGCTATTCAAAGTATATTACAATCAGACTAAAAATAAAATTTTCATACATGCTGGCAAACAGGAGGATACTCGACAATGATTTCCCTAGTTTTTTATATCCTTTTTTTTAACTGAACATAGGATAAAGACTTCAATTCCTGAATTAGATGGTAATCCTATAATCAAGAACCCCTCATCAGCAAACTAAAAGGATGGTTGGCCAAAATCTACCTTTATTGAGGAAGAAACTGCCCAAGGGTATAGGTTCCAAAATAATACATTTTTTTCTTCCTTGAAACTTGCTGACAAATTTCATTTGGGACTCAAAATCGTTAGTTAGGCAGGAACAACACAGTAACTTCTTTAGTTCTAATAACACGGCTTGTAGTAGAGGTCATGGAAATGGTTACAGCCAACCTATTTAGCTCTGTCATTTTTCTGACAACTGAAGAGTCTGATACAAAGTCATCTGGAAGAAAAATGTAGTACCTGGTTTCTATCAACCACTTCAGCAGACAGAACTGTACATATACTAATAAGACAATGTGTTGTCCAAAACACTAACGCTGAGCAATTCTTTGCTGTCACATACAGAATTTCTGATGTAGGGCTGCAAGTGGTCTTTTAATATGCATGCATTTTCTGCCATCTTGTGGCTAAACAGTATAAATTTTAGGGACCACATTTCCTACTTAATTTTCATTTTAACCGAATTACACCAACTGATAAAGTCATTATTACAGCATACCTTTTTACATAAATGAATATTGTTCAAGTTTTAAAGGTCATATCACATAATTCATTTCTAACTGCTGATAGAGAGTCATTACAAGTATTTATTTCTGGGGAAATGTTGCTTCCTCACAATCTAATATATGCTAAAAATATTATTCCCCATATTTATTTACATCAAAATACTTTATTAAATATTGCCTGGTTGCTTTTTTTCTTTTTAATAAATAACTTAAAAAAAATTAAAGATCATTTCAAAGTCACTTATGGAAAGGCCAATGTCTTAGGTCAGGGGTCTGCAAAGTCGGCTCTTTTAAGACTGGTGGACTTCAACTCCCAGAGTTCCCTAGCCAGCTATGCTGGCTGGGGAATTCTGGGAGTTGAAGTCCACCAGTCTTAAAAGAGCCAACTTTGCAGACCCCTGCCTTAGGTTAGGTTGATTTTTCTTCCTTTCCTGCTATGATTTTACAATAGTTCTATAATTATCCTATTAGCATATGTTTGTATCTTTTGAAGTTTTATAACATCCACTAAACAAGTCAACTATAGGCCTATATTAGATTGGAGAGACAGAAAGAGAAATCAGATCTACAAAAGATGTATTTTAGCAAGGACCTCAGATAACTCAAAATGATTACCATCTGAGAAGTAACACAATCTCTTTACAAGGGATACTGTTGGAATGTATACCTTTTTGCCTCCTAGGTGTATCAAAGCAGATTACAATTCAAGATCAAGTTCAATACTTATAACACCATTCCTTCCTATGAATGCAGTTCAGAATGCAATGACTCCCAATTGAAGCCTGCAATTCTATGTACATTCAAGAAACAATATTAAAGATTAGGATTTACTTTGAAATAAATAAGTTCATTGTACACATATGCAATCAAGAAAAAAGTTGTTCTTAAAGAAAAAGCATACAGCATACATGAAAAGGTGATCAATGTATTTATTAAATTTGAATGCAGCTTGATTCCTAACAATTCTGGACAGCTGATTAAAATACTTATGAGGAATATCTGAATTTTAATATTTGAATCTAGTAGATAGGCAATTTTACTTCTTGATTTCATCTGGGTTTCACAATATTTTGTCATGCAATATTGTGTTTATTTGCACATCCCATAGAGCTCACTGAGGCTTTACATGGAATTTTGCAGGCTTTCATTTCTTGATTTTTACAATATCCACAACAGTTGTTCATTTGTCATATTGCAGCAAGATTTCATACATTTTTACCAACATTTCTACAGTTCATCCAATGTTTTGACAATGTTTTAGCTGGAATTTTGCTGACATTTTACAAGTATTTCCAACTGAAGTTTTAATACAAGACAAAATTAAAACAAACTATCTAAGAACAAATATAATTAATTTATGGCAATTACTTACTGACTGGCTGGTTCGACTATTGTCTTTTCTTCAGCAGCATTGGTCTCCTCATCACTGTCAGAATCCACCCCACTCTCACCTTAAAATAAAATGTCAATATGAGATGTTATGCTTTGGTAGCATTTTTCTGTCTTAATGTTATTCACCAATAAATATCAAGGAAGAGACAGTCTATCTGTTTCAGAAGGGGGCTTGAAATAAGCAATCTCTAATTGCAATCAGTAAAGGAAATATCTGTATTTTATAGACAGTTGGCAATAAGAGGCACTGCAAGCTCCAAAGGTATAATCTTTCCTAGAAGATTAGCAGTCTCTTTTAAGATAAACATCAGCGGTCATATTTACACCCAAGGAAAAAATACCCCACATTTATGTCAGGAGCTGTGGTGGTGCAGTGGTTAGAATGCAGTATTGCAGGATAATTCTGCTGACTGCCAGCAGTTCAATTCTCACCAGCTCAAGGTTGATTCAGCCTTCCATCCTTCCAAGGTCGGTAAAATGAGGATCCAGATTGTTGGGGGCAATATGCCACTTAGAAAGGGCTGTAAAGCACTATGAAGCGGTATATAAGTCTAAGTGCTATCACTATTCTTCATGCACAAGAACGCTATCATCTTCAACATGGAACCCTGCACAATCATTGCTAATAAGCATAGGAAAGTTTTATCTTTGTGTAAGTTATCATCTGAACCATGGGTGTCAACCTCACCACATCATGTTGCTGTCACGTGATGTATTGCAATGTTTTTTTCCTTTGCGGAACTGGGGTGGGTGTGATATGCACATGACGCATCCGGTCCATGGACACCACTTTGACACCCGTGATCTGACCACTCAGAACCTACAGGTGGTCCAGAATGTGGCCTCATGTGAAGTTAAGGGCATACCTTGACATGCCCATGTTAATCCACCTCTGTGAGTTGCATTGGCTTCCAATAAGCTTCCAGTTTCAATTAAAAATGCTGCCATCCGAAAAACCTGTTCATGGCACAAGATTGAGTTATCTGCAAACCATCTGTCTCTTATTAATTCTGCCTGTTCCAACATATAATGGAATGCATGGATAATCTTGAGAAAAAGGGAGAAGAGATGCTGCCTGGGAAACTTATCAGACAAGAAAGACAGAAGCCCACAATCATTAAATGGTCAAAGAAAGAAACTTAGAAAGGACCTGCCCTTACAATCTAGCAGTTAAAAGTGACAGGCAGGAAGTCTGCATTTTTAGACTTGCAAGATTATGTTAATGTAACCTTACAATAAAGTAGACTTAGCTCATCTAGTTGTGCTTCATGCATGGTTTACCTGGGAAGTCCAACTCAACAAATCCAACAGAGTTGGCAGAAACCAAGTCCTTTGTAGCAAGCAGGGCTGTCTGATAGACTCAAAAAGAATGCTTTCCTTGTCATGGTGCCTACTTACTTCCCCACCTCACCCAATAATTTGATGGAACAGCTTATCTCCCAAAATATGAAAGGCCTCCTGTTGGCCTTTCAGAAAGCACTGAAGAATTGTCTATCCCATAAGAATTGGGTTAGGACACTGAGTGAGATAAAATCTGAGACATTTTAAGGGTGTTTTATGGCATTGGGTGATTGTCTCTAATTGTTTTTTAAGACTCGATACTGCACTTGGTTCTAAATTTGCTGTAAACTGCACTGGTATTTTGAACTGTGCAACCATATAATTTGAATAAACAAAAACAATACTCATTAGGATGAACATAAAAGATACCCACAAAACAACTTCCAATTATTAATGTGCAAAGTAAGAAAAAAATATTACATTTGTGAGCAACTCTGACTCTAAAAATATTATTCTTAAATCTCCCTATATTTAGAGAGATTCCAGCTACATTTCCCTACACTTGCTATAAGTGTCTTATTCTAATTGTATTATAGACAATTGCTGTATTTGTCTGCTGCATAGGCCAATACACCTTTTGCTTAGTTTTCATTGGGGATCCACAATTTCAAAAAAGACTCCACTGCTTTAGGAATATATAAATGCATCACACAACAAAAGCATAATATAATTAATGCATGTGCTTCTTTAAATGCCCATATATATATACATTTGGGACTACTTAGCTATTCAATATCTAAACAATGTCTCAGTAATCACATCTACCTTTAGTGGGAGGAGCTGCCCTTGATGCCAGGTAAGAGCACTGGCAAATCTCTATTCATAGTGCAATTACAAAGTAGAATTTATGCTTTCATCATAAGGACACTGAAAATGGATGTTTGATGTTTATATTCTAGTCCTATCTTGCTTTCCCTACAGTTAACTGACCTTCTCTATCAACACCTGCCATCACTTCTATTCAGACTTTGGCTTTATTTCATCCAAATCATATAATATCTTCCTCAAATCCCAGCACTGGTTTCTCATTCTTTCCTGCAATACAATTTCCTTGTCTTTATCTGTAGGTCTGGCAGAAGATTGGGCTGGTTTATATACTTGAGGAATGAACTGAAAGGCTATTTTTATACATAGACAATGTTGATGAACGGTTGGAAGATATTAAAAAATGGGAGTTGCTCTTCTTTCTGTAAGACACAGGAATAAGGGAGAAGACACTTTTGAGTGAAAATTCAGTGCTTTTTGCATATTTTGCTTGAAAAAAGTCCTACGTTTCAATCCCTGATATGATCAGCTGCCAAAACTTGAATTTGAAATTGTACCAATAGTTATTGCATTTCAGTACAGGTAGTCTCGACTTGCTACAGTTCATTTAGTTTGTTTATGTTCAATGTTACAACAGCACTGAAAAAAGTGACTTATGACCGTTGTAGCAAACACATGATCAAAATTCAGACACTTGGCAAGTAGTTCAAATTTATGACAGTTGCAGTATTCCAAGGTCATGTGATCACCTTTTGCAACCTTCTGACAAGTTAAGTCAATGGGGAAGCCAGATTCACTTAACAACTGTGCTACTAACTTAACAACTGTAGTGATTCACTTAAAAACCTTTGGTAACCTGTGGTAACAAAGGTCATAAAATGGGGGGGGGGGGGAATTACCTTAACAAATGTCTCACTTAGCAACAACTCTCAATGACTAAGCTGTCCAGATGATTTTGGGTATTAAACTATAAATATAGAGGGTATTCATGGTGGAATAAACACCACTAAGAGAGATAAAATAGAGACTTTAGGACAAGGCAATGCTCTAGGGTCCCATCTTTAAAATTTTCTGTAATTAAAAAACAAATGACTTATTTGATAGTTCATTCATTCTACTTCTGTACAATACAGTATAAATTGTTCTACTACCATTTCCGCAAATCAATAATCCATGGCAGTTTCCCAAACATACATAAAAGATAAAATAAAATAAAAAACTAATTATTAATAAAATGCACAATTAAAATAATACTAATCATTAAATAAATAAACTAGTAACAAAATCAACACTAAAATAACATAATTAATCAACTTAAATAATTTGAAGGTAAACTAAAAATGGCAATAGCGAACTATTTACCAATCATTCTTCATAAGAGTTCCATTTGATTTAGTTTCCAGATTGTTACAAATATGGAGCAAGCCTCAGGAAGACTATTCCAGTAACAGTGACAAAAAATTGTATCCTGGCTTCCATTTCTCTAATTTCACTTATATCCCCTGCCATGTGACATTTGTTCTTTCCACCCAAAGTGCTAAGCTCCTACACAGGATAACTGAGCTTTTTGGCAGGCAGATAGGATTTGCTAGGTTTTTCATATAGCCAAGCAAGAACAATGAAGAAGCAGAGACAGGATTTATCAAGTAGCAAAAATAACTCAGCAGAAAATAACAGGATTAGTATACAAACCATATTACAGGTCCAAATAATCAGTCTTAGAAAATGAGGCAAAGGTTCTGGCAATTTGGTCAAGTAAAGAAGTTATTTCAAACACTAAGTTACTTCCAATTCAAATCTCTTTCCTAAATCAGATGATACATATTGGCTCATGACACAGACCCAGTTCAACAGGGAACAACAGTAGGATCTGGGACAACTCAGTGTGGCCAACTTGGTTTGGCCAAGTCCCCATGGCCAACTTGCTGCAGAACAATTCACCACAGTCAGCTGGCCACAAGTCTACTTGCTGTGAGACAAGAGTTCCACTAATATTGAAGAAATGGTGGAGTAGAATCATTAAAAATGAAGTATTTTTAATTATGTTAAATACTTAAAATTGAATTGTTGAATTGTCCCGCAGTAGGTTGACCCAAGTTGAGTTGGCCACAGCAAGTCATACTGCCACGAATTGGTCATGGCAGGTTTGCCACACCGAATTGGCTGCAGTGAGTTGGTGAAGGCGAGTTTGCCGCACCAAGTTATCCTAGACCCCACTCTTGTTCCGACCTGAACTGGGATTGTGATATGAGCCAATATGTACCATCTGATTTAGGAAAGAGATATGAATTAGAAGTAACTCAGTGTTTGAAATAAGTTCTTTACTAAACAGACCCCTAAATAGACAGTTATTCCAAAGAAAACTTCTCTGCTCCTTCACCTCCCTATGCCTTTCATCCTCAATCTTGTCATGGCTCACGTGGACTTAGAAAGTGCTTAGAGGAGCCCTGAGATTGAAAGCTAAAGAGAACCCAGAAGTAGAAGCCACTTCTTTCTCACTTTTCTTGTTGCGTTCTACTTTGCGGTACCATCCAAGTCTCCAAGTCTCTTCTGGTTCCTCCTAAATCGTTTTGTTATTCTTCTGCAGGAAAGGAAGCCTATATGATCCTACCTATGACTTGACAGAAACTAAATATGTTTCTTTTTTTCAGATGAAGCAAATGTATCAAAATGATTAAATTTTGTAATTCTAAGCAAAGCATATTTATTTTGCATACTTGAAGCAAAGGCTAATGATTCCTTTTGGTATGAATTACTCCATAATTTGAAGCTCAATAATTAATCTAATGGCACTACATAAAATAGAGGGCTTTCAACTCTTGTCATCTCTAATTCAGATATTTAAATTCTAATTTTAGTAGCTATTATTGATGTCTAGAAAGACATAGACTTTAATCATATCTATCTATCTATCTATCTATCATCTATCATCTATCTATCTATCTATCTATCTATCTATCTATCTATCTATCTATCTATCTATCTATCTATCTATCTATCTATCCATCTATCCATCCCAGTAAGGGTATGGCTAGCTGATGAGAGCTAAATAGCTTGAAATAGATCTATACTAGTCTCCCTTGTTTGTTTGTTTATCAGCACAAACACAACACAAATGTAAACAAAGGCAACGAAACAAATAGCTTTCTGTCTGCATGGTCTCTTGTGATGAGCCGAAAGACAGATAAGGAAAGCAGCTTGCTTCCTCCCTTAATTGGGGCTTACCAGGGTGTTGTGACACAAATATACATACATACATACATACATACATACATACATACATACATACATACATACATATTCCCAGACCATATATATGATATGCAAAGAAATCCTGCTGAACTTAGTAACAGTTACATCTTAGTAAACATAATTTATATAATAGTTTTTTACTACAAAAATATTTCTATTTTTTCTTAATTGAAACAAAGCTGTGTCCTCATTCAATAGTTGTTACTCCAAATTTTAGAATAAGCAATCCAAATGTTATCTCAGTATATATGATATTTACCTTCAAGAATTTTCAGTAACTTCTTTTCAGACATAAGGTCCAATTGTTCAAGACAAAGCCTTTTAATTTCTTCTATAGAACAGTTCTAAGGAAATTGAATAAAAAAGAAATGTTTCTATACAATAATTAAAATGAGATACTTTAGATAAGCAAAATTTAAATATGCTTGAAACAAACTTAAAATCTTTTAATTAATTACTAATTAAATCTAAACTCACTAAAACAAGGAACTGAAAAGTTGATTTTAAATAGTAATATTAAATGAAATAGTGTCATAAAACAATGTAAAAATAGAAATCCAGATATGCATGATTTGAAACTTGAATATTATGTTATGAATAGAAGGAATACAATTAAAATAACATACAAACCTAATACATTATGAAATCATGATAAATATTCATTAAACTATTGACCAAAAAGTTAAACAAATATGTAAGTAACTATATATTCTTTTTATCAATCTAAAATACATATACTGGATTAAATCAGAAAAGTATAAAATATAGTGAACTATGCTCAATGTACTAGAACTCCACTTGTTCTGCTGTTTTTAGATGATTTTAAAGAGTTTTCTAAAGTGGCTATTTTTTTAAAAAAAATAGTCAACAATTTAAATATATTGGCATAATAAGTAATTAGCATTATGGATTAAATACATGCTTTACATAAACAATCCAATAGAATCATTGGGGTGAAAGGGCCCTTGGAAGTCTTCTAGTCCAACCCCCTGCCTTAGGCAGGAGTCCTTATTCCATCTCAGACAAATAGTTGTCCATTTTTTTCTTGAAAACCACCAACAATGGAGTAGCCACAATTCCAGAAAGTAAACTATTTCATTGACTAATTGTTTTCACAGAAAACAGAATGATCCAGACTGCAATAGAGAGAACTAGAGAGAAAACAAAGTTATGTGGAAAAATTGGCAGTTTATGTATCAGTAATATATAAAACAGAGAGAATGTGTTGGGATCCACATTTGATGCAAAAGATATACAGTATGTTGGGATGTATCTTATACATCAACTGTTGATTAAAGAGAAAAAATGTTTTGGGGTAACTGCAAGTGAATAATAAAAATGAACTATGAATTATGTTCAGTTAAACTGTTTTGTGGTCAAGTTACTATTTTTTCAGCCCTAGTAATTTGTCCTTGCCTCAAATAGATTTGGAACTTGCAATCATTACCATAGCCATTTTATGAATGGATAGCCATTCTGGATATTCCAATGTGTTTCCTGGCCCCAAAGCATCTCCAATATTAGAGGTGTAGTTTTTTAAATTGTCAGAACAGTTAAGAGGTCAAGAAATCCCACAAATGTCTAGCAGTTTCACTCACTGAAACCATGCCAACAATCTCAATTTTTTCCTAGAACTCCCCAAGTTTGACATAAACTGTCTCTATTGCAGTCTTCTGAACAGGTATTTCCATTGTTTTGGGGTGTGCTGAAAAGTTTTACAAATGCTGATCTGTCCCTTTTTTAAAAGAAAAATTAATTTAAAAATATTTTTGATTTATTTAAAAATGATTTTACAAAACTAATTATTGTGAAGAAAAACAGAGATAGATTTAGGATATCACAACTGAGTATCAGTGCCTTTCTCACCTACTGAAAGCTTCATCACTATTCTTAAGAAGCACTGAATAGCAATACCTTAATTTTATTTCTGTTTTATTGTTAAATCCTGCTTGCTTCTGATTTCTAGTTAGTTATTTCCAGGCAAAGATGTCAAAATTCCTTTGGGATTTGTATGTTCTTTAATTATAAATGACTTATTTATAAACTGCCAGGTTGCCACATTCTTATCTGGTGTTAATGTCCAATTAAAGAAAAATTTCAATATCCCCTTGGAAAAGCTGTAATTATATATTACATTATTCCATATGCCACAGTAATTAACGTTATTTACATTTACAGTCTGATTTATCCCAAGGACTATACATCAGCATTTATACCACAGAATTTATTAATATACATCCATACAAAAATATATAAATACTTGCTGCCTTTACAGCATCTTAATAGCTGAACTATTTAATCCATATAAACTACTACTGAACTATCTTACAATTATATAAGATGCACACTAAATAACGGTGCAGAGTTTAATTGGCAGGTTAATCAATTACAGCTTTCTTGATGAATCAGTGAGAACTTCTTTAATCAGTAAAAAAAAAGCCCACTATAATTGGTAGGGTTGTAAGGCTGAGATACCGATGTCTTGTTCTGAAGATTTTCAAATGTTGGTGTGATATTGTGATAAGGAATAGAAAACAAACAGAAAACATTAATTTCCTTTCAAAAATATATGGTAGGTAAAACCTTTTCTTTTAACCTTTTCTAAAATATGCATAGTTGGGGAACAATTTGGAGGAAAATAAACTGAAGCCACACTCAATTTCAGCTGAGAAAAGGAATGACACCCATAGGCAGAGAATGCAAAAATTTACTTTTTGAATGTGAAAAATGCAATAAATTAAAGGTAGTCTGTCCAGGTGATGATGGAGAGATGGTTTAACATTAAAACTGTAAAACTGATTTAAAGCAAATTGGCAAATCCTGATTCTATACTCTTAAATTCTGGCTTACTAAACTATGTTATTTTACCCAATTTACCATATTTCAAAAAGGTCCCTACATTGAAGTGCAAACAAAATGGATGCACATCTTAACAGTAACCAAATAGGTATCAAATAAAGATTTATTTATTGCATTGCATATAGTTCTTATACTGAACATTTTGCTATTCATATTTATTATGAAATGGATATCCATGGATTTATTGCTAGAATATCCTACAAACACAATTATTATCTGATTATATAGGTAACATTTTTGCTTTAATTATGTCATGGTTATGACTCATTAATTCTTTCACCCGCCCATCACCGAAGGATGAAAACCAATATATCCTAGTACAGACTGCGGATTACCTGCCCGACCCAAGATTTGCAGTCTAGTCATAGTAAAATGATACCATTTCATTTCTACTATTTTTCTTTATATATTTTTTCAAAAATAAGAGATGGTAGCAATGCCATAAGCACTGTGATTTCATCATTGTGATAAAAAGATATAGTAGAGCTTAATTTACTACATTTAAAATCAAACTCTATTTAAATTTTTATTAACTTGTCATATCTCATTCATGTGTTTGTTTGTTTGTATGTGTGTACACATTGACATGCACACACATACATACAAGCATATACTCAACCTTCTCTTGAATGTGATAACATAGATATTCACCTGAAGCACTTTTTTTTGAACAATTTTAAAAGCTGCATCTTTTTCTAGGCTCATGAGGCTAATTTCAGAAGTTATTCTTGGCATGGGTGTGCAAAACCAATATACTTCATGGATAAAAACATGTTTGCTTTTTAATCATTTTTTTTAAAAGTACTTCATGTGTGTTCCAATGTATTGTGAGGCACCATTTTTAAAAAGAATTTGCACAGCTCTAACTGAAATACTTCAATACCTTTAAAACATCAGGCAACATCTTCTGCAATTTCTTCTCCCCTATGATATAAAAGCATTGCTGAAGCATTTCCTTCTTGTCCGTAATATAGAAACTGACAGGCTTTAATTGGACAGTCAGATCTAGTCCACCTTCTTCTATGTCACTGGGCTCTTCTACCACATCTTTCTTTTCTGGAACCTGAGCAATACACTTGGTTTCCTAAAATATGACACACAAAAATAACCAATACATACTTGATTGACTGTGTGGTATTCTCAGCAAATAAACTATGACAAAGAACTGACAGTTCAGTCTCATGTAGTTCAGTATAGATTACTCACAAGTGAATCCATATAGAATTGCAGTTTGAATCAATGAAGCTTCTAAAATTGCTTCCTACGGTTATATAGTCTAAACATCATAACACTCTCTAAGTTATGACACATTCAGTGACAATATTTTAACATGGTTCATTAAGCTGCTCAATTTTGCATGTCAACATTATTTGAAAGATCATAAGGCCAGCAAAGGAGTTTACAAAAGAATGTTGGAAGGAAGACTAATAGAATAAGGTTATCATTATATACAACTAATTGGCAGAATAAAAAAGCAATAATAGAAACCAATAAATGTTTTATATATAGTTTTGTTATATTGTTGCATATATTACAAAGGACAACTTATATATTTTAAGAAATAAATGAAGGGTAAAAGTATTGGGTTATTTAAGGGAGACACAATATTTTTCAACGTCTAAGGGCATGGAGAGAGAATAACAAAAATTCAGAGCTATGTCTCAAAAAAAATCAAATTCATGGAAGAGGAAGAAAAATTAAATTAACCAGATATTGGAAAAAAGAAGAACTGGAGAAAATTAAGAATTATCACATTATTTGTTTACTGATTATTTTGATTCTCACAAAGTGAATGATTTTCTGCAGAGAAATTCTCCATACAGAAAGATAAGGCACTGAATGTAAGATTAGAGAAGATTATAAAACTTGAAGATGACCAGGATAAAGATCCAAAGATCAATTTCTAGAGGTCAGAAAAAAGTCATAATAACCATATTAGCACCATAATTTAGCAGAGGACTGAACATGCAGGACAAAGTAAGCAAGCCACTAAAGGAAAAGCCAAGGATATATTTTAACAAGTATTGAAATATAGTAAGTTGACCTCAAAACAATAATAGCTCACACAAGCAAAAACAGCAAAGGGTAGCATAAAATGTAGAAAACTGTAAGTTTTCAGGTACAATATTTTCAATATATCAGTACTGAGATCCATAAGATATAATGAAATCATTTGAAGCAATGTGTGTGTTTTATAACTTATTTTGAAATGCTATGATGCTTTAAATATGTTTTTTCACTGATCCTTAGATTTTTGAATTGTTGGATATAATAATATCATTCCAAAATTCAATCTAGATTTTATAGTTAAATTTATTAAAAAGTCATACAGTTATTTAACATACTGCATAATTCATTCCTTTTTTAATGATGTAAAGGTACTCCTCAACTTACAACAGTTCATTTAGTGACCATTCAAACTTACAATGGCACTGAAAAAAGTTACTTATGGCCGTTTTTCACACTTACAACCGTTGCACCACCCCCATGGTCACATGTTCAAAATTCTGATGCTTGGCAACCAATTCATATTTATGACAGTTGCAGTGTCCCTATGTCATGTAATGAGACCTTCTGACAAGTAAAGTTATTGGGAAGCCAGATTCACTTAACAACCATGTTACCAACTTAACAATTGCAATGATTCATTTAACAACAGTGGCAAGAAAAGTCATAAAGTGGGGCAAAACTCACGTAAGAAATGTTTTACTTAGCAGCATAAATTTGGGGCTCAATTGTGGTCATAACTTGAGGACTATCTGTATTAACACAAATTATGCATGCTATTACTCAGATATCACATCATGCTCAATGGCATTCTTTCCAAGTAGGAAGACCAAAATCATAATTCAGTTATAGAAAAGGCCAACAGATTGTAAGACTATGTATGAATACACATGGAACAGGGTTTTGCTTCCCATTATATGTGTATTATTTATTTGTTTGATTATTTTTTTATCTACTTTTTTTTTTTTGCCCATCTCATTTAGAAGTTATGCTTGGCTGCTTACAACATTAAAACCATAAAAGATAAATATTTCTAAAATGGTAAAAATGGAATTCTAATGGAATTCTAATCAAAGATAAAAGTTATAATTAAAAGATGGGGAGGGATGGTGGGGGACACTCAGGGTGGGCAGGTGGATTGTCTCTTAATTTATTAACCGCCTCCAGTATGGCAATCTCCTGTTGGGTGGGCACAGCCAAAAGATTAGTTTATAAGTATGGCCACCACTCGAAAAAGAAAATGTAAATTGTAGTAGTACAGTAGGATATTCTGCAGAGACAGCTCTCTACTTGTCTTGCAGAATTGTTTCTACCTGATATTAACTTCTGCCTCTGTATCCTAATCTCAAATTATACTGCTGAAAATACAGACCCTTGTCAGTTACATCAGACAGCCACAACCTCACATTTGCAGGAAGACCGTGTTTTTACAATTGTTAAATGTTTACCTTTTGAGCATTCCTTGTTCAGGCCAAACCACCAGATGCCATCATTCA
Source organism: Rhabdophis nuchalis (assembly GCA_039707465.1). NCBI lineage: Eukaryota > Metazoa > Chordata > Lepidosauria > Squamata > Natricidae > Rhabdophis > Rhabdophis nuchalis. Next base: position 160,691,714 of record CM077644.1, on the reverse strand, counting down.
ATGTTCAAAAGTTTTATTACCCATAAGGCAAAAACATTGGCAAAGGTTGCAAAGATATTTTATAGTCAGGTGCAAAACAAGTAGTCTGCACATACCTACTTCTAAAATTTTCGAGTTTTATTTTCCTAATAGTCACCTAGATGAGATGGGTGGCATAGGAGATAGATGGAGGGAGGGAGGGAGAGGGAGGGAGAGAGAGAATAGCGAAATTTCTCATGCTCTAATTGGCATACTTTATCTCTGTTGTTATGAGCCTTAACATTTGTCTTTATGTTCCTTTCTACTCCATGCACCTAACACTCTTGCATCTGTGTAACAAGAAAGCACTAATTTACCTTTTAAGATGGCATAGTTCAGCTTCTTAATATTTTAAGTATTTTCTAAAAATATTTTGCCCTATTAAGTTCCGGGGAATAAAGTAGCTTGTGTGTTAATGGCAACGGAGGTTTTCCCTAAGCATATTTGCTCTTGGTTAACTAGAGTTTACCTCCCTCAACCAATCTTATGGGTTCGTCCAACACCAGTTTAGAAACGTTAACAGCATTTAATCCCATTTTTAACTCAGAAAAGGTGCTACCACTTGCCAGATTTCCAGAAAAAGGGCAACACCTTTTCTGATATTTGATTGCTACCCCACTTTTGATTTGATTGAACTAAGGTACGGATTTTCCCTTGGTGGCTTTTTTGCTCTCTTTCTTTTTCTCCGTTTTGCGACCCGTTATTCTATGTGACGCGAGTTTTAAGAGTTAAAAAGAAGACAGCCATTATCCCGCCAAAACAGGGGCGCGTAGGAAACAGGCTGAAGCCGTGCCTTGTCACGTGACCCTGATAACTGTACTCTGCGCCTGCGCAATTCAGCCGCTCGTCCCTCGCAAGGCTGACGGACTGTTAAAGATACCTCCGGAAGGCCTCGGGTTGCCTCGGTGCTCCGCCGTTTTCTTTCGCTGCCACCTCCTTCCTCTGGGCCGCTTAAACGGGAGCGATGTCGCTTCTTCTCTTTAGAGAATTTACGGCCCGTCATGGCGTCCGCCACCAAACGATGGCAGTTCCTTTAAAACGCCTTGAAAAATAAAATAACCGCATCAAACAGGCATCTCGCGACTGGCGGGATCAGAGTTACATTCAGCTGGACCCCTGTCGCAGCTTGTTACGTCATTCTTGCGACCTGTTCGCCCTAGAGATAGAAAACTAATAGAGAAAGAAACATCTTTTATTTGGAAGCAATTGGCAAAGAGGTTTTTTTTCGTTGTTGTTACTGATCCTTCGTGTACTGTTACAGGTAGTCCTCGACGTACAAGAGTTCATTTAGTTACTTCGAAGTTACATCGGCACTGAAAAAAGTGACATGAATCATTTTTCACACATGATCATTTCAGCATCTCAATGGCCATGGGATCAAAATTCAGACACTTGGCAACTGACTCATATTTATGACGGTTACAGTGTCTTGGGTTCATGTAATCACCTTTTGCAACCTTCTGACAAGCAAAGTCAATGGAGAAGCCAGATTCACTTAACAATCGTGTTACTAACTTAACATCAGTGATTCACCTCACCATGGCAAGAAAAGTCCTAAAGTGGAGCAAAACTTACTTAATAAATATCTCACTTCCTAGCAGAAATTTTGGGCTAAATTGCTCTCTCTCTCTCTCTCTCCAGCCATCCAGTCCACAGCTGACCTTTGAACTATTCCAGCTTCAACAAACATTGCTCAGGTTGCTGCCATTTAGCCCACATCCAGTACTCTATGGTTATCATACCAGTAAAAAGAATAAATTCCAGCATTTGATAATAAACAGAGATATTTTTGGAAGATCTGAAATAAGCAGTTCTACCATTTACATGAAAAGGGCAGCCTAGATAGTGTCTAAAAAAACATGCAGGTTAATAACAACTTCGGTAATATGATAGCCTATAAACATTAATGCATTCTGCTCTTCATGGAACCATCCAAATATATAAAAGCCTGACATTCTTTAAGAATCCATGCATTTATTTAAAATGGATATCTTCTTGTGTTTATGTCCAGTTCAGGGCAATCAACAAAAATCCTGTGTCAAATTTGATTTCACTAAGTGATTTAGTGAAAACAAATACTCTTCCTTGGGGCAATTTCATGGTGACAGAGCATGAATTACTTCATGGATTCAAATATATTCTGGGAGTTGATGGTAGTTTTATGTGGAAGCAGTATAAAAATAATGGAAAAAGCAAAAGATATTTTGTAGGTCAGACTGAGGTTTTGGGGCTCAGTGAAGCCAAAAATAGGTCCTTGGTTGTTATATACACTCCCATTGGACAAATCTGATTTATGTACCTTCACAATCATGGATGATTAATTTTTCCCATTCTCTCTTCTAACTGTCTCATCTAACAACTGATCTTTTAAGTCCATTATTAATCATGAACATAGTATTATGAAATCTGACATTTACAGTTACAGTTTATTGGATTTGTATACCGCTCCTATCTCCGGATGGACTCAGGGCGGTGCACAGGAAATTAAAATACCACGACAACAACAATGAATACAATACAATGATAAAATACAATTAAATTAGATAGCCTGCGCTAAAAAGTTAAATTAATAATATTAAAATCTCTACCAATCCATTAAAAATATCCTCAAATCTAAAATCTAAGCTAAAATATAGACTAAAATCTAACTCTAAGCTAGGCCAGCTAGGTGGAAAAAGTGCCTTTTTAGTGATCGGCGAAAAAGGCGAAGGTCCGTGATGGTGCGAAGTTCGGGGGGTAGGCCATTCCAGAGGGTCGGATCCGCCACAGAGAAGGCCCTTCCCCTGGGCGTCGCCAGCCGGCATTGATCGGCTGATGGCACCCTGAGGAGGCCCTCCCTGTGGGAGCGGACCTGTCGAAGGGAAGTATGTGGTAGGAGACGGTCCTGCAGATAACTAGGCCCTATGCCATGGAGCGTCTTAAAGATGGTCACCAGCACCTTGAAGCGCACCCGGAAGGCTACTGGCAGCCAGTGCAGCTCGCACAGGAGAGGTGTTACGTGGGAGCACTGTGAGGCTCCCCAAATCCCCCGCGTGGCCGCATTCTGTACCAGCTCCGGGTGCATCTCAAGGGGAGCCCCATGTAGAGAGCATTACAATAGTCTAGGCGGGATGTAACGAGTGCTTGAGTGACTGTGTGGAGGGGGTCAAGGAAAGGGCGCAACTGGCGTACCAGGCGACCCTGGTAAAAAGCCCCCCTGGTCACGGCCGTCACATGGTCATCCAAGGAGAGCCGTGAATCCAGGAGGACGCCTAAGTTGCGAGCCCTTTCCACGGGGGCTAGTGACTCGTCCCCAATGGCCAGCATTGGAGTCAGCTGGCTGTGCCGGGGCGCCGGAAACCACAGCCACTCGGTCTTGGACGGGTTGAGTCAGAGTTTGTTACTCCCCATCCAGACCCGCACGGCCTCCAAAAACCAGGTCATCACTTCAATGGCATCACTGGGATGGTTGGGTGTGGATATGTATAGCTGAGTATCATCAGCATACAGATGGTACTCCACCCCACAACCGCGGATGATCTCGCCCAGCGGCTTCATATAGATGTTGAACAGGAGGGGCGAGAGGACCGACCCCTGAGGCACCCCACATGTGAGGGTCCTCGACGTCGACCTCTGCCCTCCTGCCAACACAAATTGCGACCGGCCGGAGAGGAAGGAGAACCACAGCAACACGGTGCCTCCCACTCCTAACCCCTCCAGTCGGTGCAATAGGATACCATGGTCGATGGTATCGAAAGCTGCTGAGAGATCTAACAGGACCAGGATAGAGGAACAGCCTCTATCCCGGGCCCTCCAGAGATCATCCACCAGCGCGACCAATGCCGTTTCCGTGCTGTGCCCGGGCCGGAAGCCGGACTGGCGCGGGTCCAGATAAACAGTTTCCTCCAGGTGTCGAGGGAACTGTTGTGCTACCACACTCTCAACAACCTTCGCCACAAAGTGAAGGTTGGAGACCGGACGATAATTTAATAATGCTGGGTCCAGGGAAGGCTTCTTGAGGAGAGGTCTCATGACCGCCTCTTTCAAGACGGCCGGCAGAAGCCCCTCACTCAAGGAAGCGTTCACTATTGCCTGGAGCCAGCCTCCTGTAACCTCCCAGGAGGCCAGTACCAACCAGGAGGGACACGGGTCCAATAAACATGTGGTAGCATTCAGCCGCCTCAGCAACCTGTCCATGTCATCAGGAGCAACAAAGTCAAACTCTTCCTATAATATAGTCTCAAGACCTGCCTCGGACGGTCCACCCAGACCTGTCTCATTGGAGGCCAACTCGTCCTGGATCCGAGCGATTTTATCCTTTGTGTGTTCCCCTGTAAAATATAAAATTTTATGAGAGTCCTTGGTTTGATTTATATATTTACACAATGTTGGTATTGTGAAAAATAGGATTCTACAATTTGTATTATTTGGTCGATCACAATTGTGATCTATGAATTTCAGTGGTTCCAGTCTAAACAATATTTGAATCTATGAACACCATGCTCAGAATCAGATGTTATTTGTACCTGTTGCATAATTGAAAACACAACTGTAATGGTATTTCCTTTCAATATAAATACTGTATGAAAATTGCTAATTTTTGAGAAAAATCTTTGTAAAAATCCTTAGCACTCAAAAAGATTCATGACTGCACCTTTTTTTATTGGCCTAGCAGTTAAGAGGTGGGCTTGTTGACCAAAAGGTTGGCACTTCGAGACCCAAGTACCATGTGACATGGTGAGTTCCTGTTTTTGCCCCAGCTCCCAATAACCTAGTAATTTGACAGCATTCAAATGCAAGAAGATAAATAGGTACCATTTTGGTAGGAAGATTACGGTGTTCCGCGTTCCTCAATATATAGTCAATGTAGGCCATATGATCATGGAAGTGTCTTCAAACAATGCTAGCTGAAGGAATTAGGAAATGGAGATGAGCACCACTCCCTAGAGTCGGACATGACTGGCTAGGGCCGTGATGGCGAATCTATGGCATGTGTGCCAGAGGTGGCATGCTGGGCCCACGCTGCTGCCATGCGCACCATTGCCACAGGTCAGATCTCCATGGCATTTCTTTTGTGAGCTTCTTTCTCTGCAAATGACAAAACAGCTCATGAAAGAAAAAGATCTTACTTCTTTAAATCTCGGCTGTGCATGCGTGCATGCCTGTGCATGCACCTGTTCACACACATGCATTTTCATGCATGCGCATTCTTGCACATGCGTTCATACACGAGTGCACCTTTGAGTTTGGGCATGTGCACATGGGCAGTTTGGGCACTCAGTGCCTAAAAGGTTCGCTATCACTGGGCCAGGGCAAACCTTTACCTTTTCAATATTGTTTAACAGAATACCCATGATTTTACCTATATCTATGTTTTCCGCCCATTTCTTGTAGAGGAATGCAGCATTCAAATATGTTTATAGGACTGGAGGAATATATCTGCCATGTTTGCAAGTAGCTATTTTGGCCCTTCAAGGAGAGTAAATCTATTCTGCTTGTAAAGCCAAAATATCTGCCTGCAAATGTTCTCTCTTGATCCTAGCAGCTTTCTAAATATTTGCAGAAAATATTGAAACATTTTGAATGTGGAACTGACAGCAAGGCACTAGGGCAATTTCATAGGAATCCAAAGCAAACATTTGTACCTTTAACTATAAAAACAGAAAGGTAGCTATACCAGCAGTCTCTCTTAAAAAGAAGAGAGGTGAGGATAATGTGTTCATCTTTTATGTCTATGATTTTTAGATTCAGAGGTCCCATCTTCTTTATCATCATCAGGTAACTGTATAAAGCAATAGAGAAGAGCTACGACCATCTAAAGCAGTAAGATATACGTATGCTGGACCACTCACAGTTTTGCTATTTCCATAACTTTGTATGGTCTCCTCTGTGTTAGGTAAACCAAACCAATTATATAGATTAATATCTGATGCTAAAATATGACCGTATTTGTTACTCAACCTTAAGCTATGACATTCTAATTGTTTTGCATATAGGCACCAAATCTAAGACAGAAATGTTTGAGAACACTTCTTTCATAGGGAAGTGTATAGACTCCGAGTGATGATAAGCAGATGATGTTTACCTAGTTTGGGTAATGAAACATCTATAAGAAAACAACCAAATTCAGAGAGCACCAAGGACTGCTCTGACGGCCACTCACAGAATTTTTAACTAGGTTCTTGTTCATTGTGATCAGAATTAGTCAATTTGGTTGTTTCAAATATATCACATTCACATGGTAGAATGACTTGGGGGTTGAGTACAGGGAGGCAAAAACAACATAGGAATTGCTGTATTCCTACACTAAGTCATAATGGCTGGGGCTACTTTTTATGCTACAGTAGATAATAGTTTGATGCATTTTCTCAACCCCAACAGTTTGCAATCTATTTATGTCCTAGCAGGATATATGAAAGTTTGAATATCTTATTAACCCTGTTAAATATGATATTCAGACTTTGATTTTGAAACTTGATAGGTCTCACACAAAATTTACTTATAATTTCCTTTTCAATAAGAAACTACCTCCTATAAACGAAACTTCCCAAAATAAATTGAGAACATTCAGAACAGAAATAATTATTTGCATATTTAGCATTGCAGCTGAATTTCTAAATCCACAAGAAATGATAAGCATGGGAGCTGCATGTTTCTGATAAGGAACTAAGAAATAATGCTGACATTTAGGTATAAGGGCTTAGACTTTAGAATGAGCATTTCATCAATATGAATGAGACAGCTCATACTTCGTAGCATTATTCTTGCAAATCTGGCTGGCTGAAGATAACACTGCACTCAACACTGGGAAGGTTATCACTAAATTCAGAGAAAGATAGAACTATATGTATTCTGAAGAAACATTCTATAGAAAGACAACCAAAAATGAAAAAGAGCACAGTACACCTGGAAATACAAAATACTTATTTCCTGGTATGCTAGATTTTTCTGGAACAGTGATTAAAAAGACATCTTCTGTATGTGGGAAGTCAACTTTCTGGTATATCCCCAGTTTCATAAAGAATCAAGACCACTATTAGTAGTGTCATACAACGTAAAAGCTCACAGAATAAGCAAGGAGCTAATATCAAAACACATTGCTGGAATTTCTTCCAAAATAGAAAACTTAAATGTAGTTAACTTTTCCTTTCAGCTCTTTCAGTCGATAGTAAGAAAATTTCTGCTTGCTCAAGAGAACTTTTCAGTCCCCTCTTCTTTGCAGCCCTGTGAATCTAATCCCAGATACAAATCGATTCTAGATGCTTTTACCAACATGGAGGCACTCGAAACAAGAATCCATTTTGCAAGTGATTTCAGCCTGATGAAAAGCAGCAGTAAATGTGTCACACGTCAATGAATCAAGATTTCCTTAATAATTTTTGTTACTCCTAACCGACAGAAGCTACTAAAATTATGTTTAAAATAAGCACACACTTAACAGCTTTGAAAAAAAACACTTTTAAAATCAGTGCAAAAAAAAATTTATTCAGATCATTTCACTTCCAGAGTTTGCCCACAATATTTTATTTTTTTTGTAAAATACGAAAATGGGTATCTTTGATATAGTCCTAGACTCCCAAGTGTTGTGTTTTTTTTTAAGGGAGGGGTTTACAGCAAATTAAGAACAAATCTACAGCATTCATTTACTTTAGCTGGTTCTGATACAGAGGAATACTTTTTAATTTGAGAATCGACTCCTAGGGACTTGGCTAATTGTACAGCATTTGAATCATCACTGATCAATGTCCCAAGAGCCACAAGCAATCTAAAAACAGCTTCAAGGTCTTGCACTACCTCTATGACTGTGCTGATCACTGATAAACACTGAGCTTTGCCTTCAATGTTGTTACTCTTATGTAGACAAACGGCATAGTTTAAAGCCAACGTAGCCAGTGCAATGTGAATGTTCTTATTGCTGCTCAGCTTCAGTTCTATTGCTTGTGACATTATGGAGTCCCCCTGTGCCATCATGAGCTTCTGGCCAACTGGGTGAATAAAACAATTGCATAAAATTCGCAGAGCCAGCATCTGGTTGGCTTGCTTTTCTCCAGTGTTCAGGAAGTTGATGAGATGACTGCAGAACTGAAGGCCATCCTTTTCGCCACAGAAGCTTTCGTTCACGGTGGGATGCCTGATTGCTAGTCGAAGAATATCTAGTGCTGGAAAGACAAAGTCTAAAAACAGAAATACAGAAGCAGTTAATGGTTTTTCTATTACATTGTACATTCTGTCAGTAAATTGGTAACTCTCACTATTCCAATAGCTGAACAGAATTAAGTCACCTAAGGTTAGAAATCCAATAGTTTTCTCAGGAATACATTTCATATTTCCACTGGCAAAAATGGAAAAACTAAACCTTATGGATATTAAAATGAACTTATACACAGGGAGTCCGTTTAGAATGTATAGGCTGATGACCATGTTTAGGCTCAGAAGCTAAGCAGCACCAGGCCTAACTGGAAATCTATTCAGCAATCTGGATATAAAAGAGAAGCAATGGTTTGAAATACATGTGATATGTACGTTGTGATATGTGATATCTCCGTTACGTAGTACCCATACATACTCTGAATCTAAGTCTTATTTGTTAGGAGAGCTATTAAGGAAACACTACACTGTAAATTAGGCTGGGAAATTAAGAAATATTCCATAATAAAGCTCTGGCAATCACTTCTGTACTGCTGCCAAATAAATTAGGCATGTCTTCATGAAGTCAACAGGAATCAAGCTCAACTTGTAGGAGACTTGAATTTAATAAGAAAAATAGTTGGCTAACCAGAAATTAATCTATAGATCTTTGTACTAATATCAAAGTCACAACATTTGCAATAATGGACTGAATATAGCATATTATGAAAATCTAGGTTAACCTATCTGTAAGATGATATGGCACTATACTACGTTCCCTGAGGATAGGCTCCAGCATGAGCCCAAAAGCTTGGAAGAATAAACCTTTGGTCGCTGTGACCAACTCAGATTGGATCCTGCAACATTATCCTGGGACATGTATATTTACTTTCACTCACTTGAAAATTAGACAATTCTGAAAATGACTTAAATATGAGCAAAAAACCCCAGAATGGATATAGCATCATAACCCTCAGAACTTTACTGTCCCTTTCCATTCTTAAAACATATTTCTTCTCAAATAAATATCAGCAATGGAAAATCTAAGAATGTTACCCCACCACTTATTCTTGCCTACAGAAAATGGGTTATGCCTCCAGCTTTCTAAATTGTCCAACAACTGATTGCAACAACAAGCAACTGTTTATAACAACAGTAACATTTTGGAAGATGGGCAGCTGCATGAATTTCCTAAACAAAACTCTTCACGAGAAGGAAGAAGATAGAGAGAACTACAAAACTGGATACACGATTAGGCAAGAAATGGGAAGCAAACAAGCAATTCATTAAAATCACTCTTGTAAGTGAAACCTACATCCTAGTAGCCTTAAGGACATATAATTTTCTTGACAAAAATACAGAAATATGCCACTGCTGCTTTCTGCTTTTTTTCTTTTTAATTACCCTAACCCAGGGGTCTGCAAAGTTGGCTCTTTTAAGACTGGTGGACTTCAGCTCCCAGAATTCCCTAGCCAGCATGGCTGGCTGGGGAATTCTGGGAGCTGAAGTCCACCAGTCTTAAAAGAGCCAACTTTGCAGACCCCTGCCCTAACTTTAGCAATCATAGATAAAGAAAAGGCCCCAAACATTTTTTATTTCTAGAGGAAAACAATTACTAGCATTATCTAAACATAAACATGCATTCACTATGTGCATTTTCAATTAGTCAGACTACATATCCAAGCTGAACTTCCAGCTTTTAGCTGGTTCTAGTACATGGATTCCCCATTTTTCTTCCTTGTTAGATACACCATGAATTTTGTCAAGCAATTCTACAAAGTGGAAAAACTTATGCAAAGACCTGCATATTCACACAGTGGCAACTATGTGAATATGAATAATGAATAATAAAGTACCCGTTTATCAGAATAGTCCAAGCAAAACACTGTGCTACAACTACCACCATTCTTAATTTCTAAGAAAGGTTATGGCACCCACTGTTATTTGAGAACTATAATCAAATATTAAAAAAACATGCATTATAAAAGTTTATATCGCTTCATGAGAATTCCTAAGGCAATTCACATTTCTATGTAGCTGGTATTCATCCTCATCTGAAAGTAAGATTAAACTCTATCAGAAACATTCTGCTGTAGTTGCTCTAGGATGGGATTGAATGGCCCTGATGAAACCAGTTTTTGAAGAAAGAGGGGTTCCTGGATTTGTGGTTCGCGCTGGAGCAAATGGTGGAAATCATGGCCAGGAGGCCCAGCTCTAACAGATAAATCAGTTACAAACCTACCTGGACAAGGAAGTCTCAGCAACTGTAACTCCTGCCTTGATCACCATAAATGGAACCTGCAACGCATTCTACATAGGGCTGCCTTTAAATACAAGGATTTGGATGGTATGACTTGTATAGAAGGTAGTGGACATATTTCTAATCAGGAACATCAATTATAGTAGAGTCCCATTTAGCAGGATTATCTGCTAAGGATGACCATCTATGGGAGGCTTGCTGAAGGGTCCAATTCTGGAAAGACCAGAAGGCACATTCTTTGGTAATCATATCTGTACAATATGTAACAGCAGCCCTTGGAGGCATGCATGACTTCTATCACTCCAATGTTTTAGGAAGTATTTTAATCCATTATTTTTTAATGAAATTTGGTTCAGGATGAAGATTCTGAGAGGCCATTTTATGCAACGTAATGGGGATTTTAATTGTTGCTTACATCTACACTGCTTAGAGTTTATATATTTGGGGCTTTCTGTAAATATTATGAATAGAGAAAGAGTTGAGAAGAAGGAAAAGACTGAAAACAATTATGATTCGATGGAGATCACATCCTCCAAAAGAGAGAACTAAGAATTTTGAAAGGAAAAAAAAAAACAAGGTATGAATCAGCATATTATATAGTAGAAACAAGGATGGTTTGTAAGGACAGGAAGATGTGGAGGGATACAATGAATGGCTTTAGGGTAAAGTAGCTTTAGCTAGATTCTTTTTTCTCCTTTCTCATGCTTTGAATTTCTTTTCCATATTATTTTTATTCCCTTTTTATACTCGGCATAATGTTGCTTACTCCAAAAGGAAAGAGCATGTTGAATATGTATGTAGCTATACAAAAAATTCTCAACTTTAAATATGGAGTGTACCGATCTAAGGTAAGTGTGGGATAAAAATGGCTTACTTAAAAGGATGTATTAAGACACTGCCTTTAGTCCATATAATTTGTGAGATCTGTCCTCAACAATTACTGCATACCATTTGGCCAGTTAATAGCTTTCCACAAAGTTTTCAGCTGTTCTCTTGTGGGTGTTTCCATGGTCACACTGCACATTATAGATAGCATCTTTTCTAAAACATCTAGATCATCTTCAGTTAACTGTTGTTCTTCGGGCACATCTCCATTTAGTTCTTTCATCTTACCTACATGGGAGATGTGAAATAATTTGAAATGAGTTTCCATTTATCTGTACAATGCATTAAATTCCTTGTTATAAAAAATACTGCATTATTTTTCTTGTAACTACTGAATGGACCAAATTCAATCTGGTATGGGCATTTTAACATCAACCTGTGTGCATTAATTATATAAATTAATGAATTTCATTTTATAAAACACATTTTACCAACTTTCAAAACAAGTTTAAACTGAGATAGCCTAGAGACAAACCCACCATACTTCATCCATGCATGACTTGTCGGCTTTTCCATTGTTATTTTCAAATTAGATGTAATTTTAATAATCTCCACACACTACAAAACTGCTCACAAGCAATAAATTTGCTGCAGACAAATTGTCAGTAATGTGTCAGTAATGTATCTACAGTCTATCGGTTTCTATTCCAAAATAGCTTATAAATTGTCAGGTGTTATGTAGAAGCTATAGTCCCAGGCAAACTTACCAGGGAAAATAAGACCCAGTAGAAAATATTTTCAAACAAATATACTTAAGATTGAAGTACAAGTGAAAAATTATGAAACATAATTGAAGAAGATTTATAATTGCTTTAAACTTGCATTAAATATTGGGTAGAATCACATGCTTTGGGTTCCCAAGTACCAGCAAGGATCTTACAAGGATATGGACAAAATTATTGCTAATCAAGACAGTCTCTACTGGGATAATAAATTATGCTGGTCAAAAACTGAAATAAAAAGTGATTATTGAACTAAAGATATGCCTTTCAATGCAACACTTTTTGAAACCCAGAGTCCTTGAAAATAACTTCATAAAACTTTGGTATCATCAGATTTTGGTATTGTGGCCTCCAGATACTTTCCACTACCTCAAAACTCTAGATCCATTCTTAATTTAGAACGTGTTATGAACATTTTGGAAACTAAGAACGGTTATAAGATCAGGGAAGTAATAAGTAATAAACTATTGACAGCCTTTGAAAATCAGTTTTTTACCATTAACAAATATAACTGATATATCAGAACTACAATCTAAGTTGTGACGATGTAGCAAATCTGTGCCCCACCTAAAGAAACTTGTTGTGTCAGAGAAGGTATCATGAGCTGGCTGATTTAGATTTATTTCAGAAGACTACTGGAACTATTTTCTACAATAATTTAATGCTATTCATGAGGTAACATAAAACTAATTAGCTTTAATGAACAAAAATGGTTTATATTGTATTGGTTGGCACATAAGAATCCATTTAATTGTAGCTCACTACTTGCACCCTTTGGCAAATATTTCAGCTATGCGTCAGGAGTCTGGTGGCACCTTTCCAACTAGGAGATTTTATTAAGAGAGACAAATGTTCAAGAGTTGCAGCTCACTTTACACAGATGATGCACAGCAAACCAGTTTAGTACAGTGTTTAAGGTGGTAGGCTAGAAACCAGGAGACCATGAGTTCTAATCTTGCCTAAGGCAAGAAGTCTGTCTGGGTAACTTTGAGTCAAGCGCTCTCTTTCAACCCAACACCCCTCATAGGAATGTTGTTGTGAGGAAAACAGCAGGGAGGAGTTTTAGGTAAATTTTCTGGCTTGAGTTATATGTTAAAAAAAGGTGGGATAAAAACTTAAAAATTCTAGGCATCTGATGAAGTAAGTGCAACTCACAAAAGCTTTTCTCTTTGCATAAAATTTGGTAGTCAGAAAAGCTGCTCCTTTAGAATTTCATTTTATTTTATTTTTGCCACCATGGATTAACACTGCCCTCCTCTTACAATGTCTTCAGCTATGTAGAGAGGAGAAAGCAGGCAGTGCTTTTAATGTTCAGCCTGATAATAAAATGGTTACCCAGGGAAGATTATGTCTGATGGCTTATCAGAAAGACAAAAAAAGTAAACACAACAAATTTAGCATCACTCCAGTCCAACGTTTTCTTCAATAGGAAAATTTTTGGGGAAACTCTTGAAAAAAACTGACTGCAATACTTATACTTTATGAGAAACAAATAGCAGCTTCTATTAAAAACATAATTCTCTTTCTGTATTTATCCTCATACTATAAATTAAAGTGAAGAAGTTTGTATAGTAAGTACCAAGGGATTAAAATATTTTTTTCAAGACTAACATGCCAGAAAAATATGCTTTTTGCATGAATCGTTGAAGTTATACTCACCCAGTATTAATGAAGGGTTGGCCTGATCAAATGTAACAGCTTCTTTCTTTGGAAAGTAAATATTTTCAGTGTTAGTTACCACTGATTTGGGGCCTAAAGAATAAAGGTAAAAAGAGAAGGAGAGATTGTCAGCCAATTTAGCAGAGAACCAGTTTATTGCTGATATACTGAATGAAGAGGAAATTACTTGATTGGAAACCACAGGGGTACTTAAACGTTTCTGAACCTTTTTGAATTTTCAGTATTTCAAGAAATATGACCTAAAATGTCATCTATTGTCCACATTTTCTCCTAAAATTAGAACTCAATTAAGCAAATGAATCAAAACAATATTAATCTTCATGGAGGAAAATGATCAAAACTAGACTATAAACTCTAATTCCACTTTAGGCTGAAAAGCCAGCTGGGTGACTTATATGTTATAACATCCTAGGTTTTTGGGAATAACTTGATGCATATGAAAGCTAATATCAGCTGAAGAACTGGCAGCTGTGTTTTCACACTGCTGTGAACAGGTAATAATAATGTCCCAAATTCTTTGATATGAAAGAATTCACACACTGCTGAAAGCAATGTGGTTTCTCAAGTTCAGGTTTAATATATAATGCAAATCCGATTTCTGCGGTTTGTAAACTATCATTTATGACAATGAATGAAGCCACTTGTACCATAATATAGGTCCCCTTCTCAATATATTCTTTTAAAAGGCCAATAATATTTCAAAGCCTGGAGAAAGTGTAAAATAAAAAATGATTTATATAAAAAACTAGCCGTTCCCGGCCACACATTGCTGTGGCCCAGTCTGGTTAAATGGCCAACCAATCTGTGTGTAGATCTACACCTGCACACACAAACACGTACACACAACCACCGTATAACCCCCTAAACTACCTACCTATTGTATTTCTCCCTCTCCCTCTCTATCCCCTGCCTGCCTACCTACCTACCTACTGTATTTTTCCCTCTCTATCCCTGTACCTGCCTACCTACCTACCTACTGTATTTCTCCCTCAGATTATTTTATGTCATAAAGGATGACATAATACCTGTGGCCCACTGCTCTCTCTGTCTCTCCCCCCAATCTACCTACCTTTTTTACAATTTTTTACATTTCCATTGCGTGTACCTGGCACAGGTGTGACATCTACACAATCTATATATATATCATTGGTGCTGTATATCAAAGGAACACTGTGTGAAAATTTGGAAGCAATCGGTGCAGTACTTTCGAAGATTACCTGTTTTGAACAAACTCATAGTTACATTTTTATTTATATAAGAAGATGATGATGATGATGATTTATTCACTGAAAGCTTAGCAGTGATTCTAGCTATAAAAAGGCAGCCAAATAGGTAAATGGCAACAAAGAAATTGTTGTATTTGTTGACTATAACAAATAAAGAAGAGAATAATGAATACAAGTTAATCTCTTGTGAAAATCTGTCCATTTACCTGGAAATGGATGAGTTCCACTTTGAGGAGTTGAAAGATCAGATTCACCTGGGACGTAACGACCAGTACCTTAAAAATAAAACAGCGGTAACAAATAAAGGTATATTCACAAAGCTTACATAGACATTATAATATAAGCTTGTATAAACATTTAATTTTGATGAAATCAAAATCAAATCATATTTCATTCTTAATATAGTCACCTAATTTGTTGTACTTTCGAGACTAGGAGTTCTAGTCCATCTCTCAGCCCAACTCACCTCACCTTTGCTATTAGGAAAATAGGAAGAGGCAGGAGTACTAGGTATTCTGTAATCACCGCCTTATTTATAAAAAATTATTAAGACGGGATAAAAATAAAATAAATAACACCACCAAATGGTAGTAATTTCTGAATAATGGAAGGAAAAGCCTATTGACTGATATAAATGAAAGAGGTACGAAGTGAAAACAAAGCAAGCAGTAACAACAAAAAAAGACTTCCGGTTTGCTCGTAGAGTCGTTTTTAGTCCTTTGAAGCCTTCAGTGAAGCCTCCTGAAGGTCCCTGAAGCCTCCAGGGGACTAAAAATGGTAGGGTCGTTTTTAGTCCTCCGGAGGCTTCAGGAAAGCTCTTGAAGCCTCTGGAAGGCCGGGGGGGGGGGGGCTGTTTTCGCCCTCCCCAGGCTCCTATAAAGTCTCTGGAGCTGGGGAGGGCAAAAAAAGCATATAAAAAATGGGGGGGGGGGGGCTGTCATACGGGCATGAGTACTGAGGGGGGCGTGCATTGCATTATGGGTGTGGCACACCCACGCATGACCCTCCTGCGCTCCCCCCCCCCCCCCCTTATGGCACACGAGCCTAAAAAGGTTTGCCATTGCTGGCCTAGTTAGTACACCTATTGGTAGGCAAAATGACAATAATGCCACTAGATGGCAGTCAAGAACCTAATTAAATTTAAAAGCTTAAAAACCAGCCAAGAATTTATTAAAATCTTGCAGGATCTACACGAGACCTCATAAGGTTTGAGCGATTTATAAAAGCTTGTGGCCCCCACCCTCTGGAACATCATCCCCTGGAAATCAGATTGGTTTCTGGCCCTGAAAATGTAGTTCTGCCAGGCACGGGGACTCAGGAATGTGGTAAAGCTTGTGCTGTGATCATTATTATTGATGGACTACTGCAGCTATGAATTTAGTTGCATGATTTTTTGCATTGTTTTTGTTTTTCTTATATTGTATTGGTCTTTTATATTGCTTTTTCATTTGTGAGCTGCCCAGAGTAATATATTTGAGATGGACAGCTAAATAAATTGAAATAATCAATCAATCAATAATAAATATCTAAACATTATACCTAATGTACCATGTGTTAACTGTACATGTGTCTGAAAACACTGGTTCCTGGCACGTTTCTATCTACATTTTTAAGCTGGATATAAGCCAATGCATTATTCATAAATGAGGACAAAATATAATCCATTATCTTTTCTGACTTCAGTTACATTAAGTTGCATCTAAAGGTATACACTGCTTTATTAGGATGGGTTTCAGCTGCTCAAATTGCATATATATATATGCACACATTTAGCAGTATAGTCTCTTCCTTTTTTGTCAGGAAAATTTGTCTGACTCTAAATGTATGGAGTCAACATTGTATTTTTCATATTATGAACCATTTTTCAGAGACGTGGAAGAGAATCATACCTGTAAATGGATCTGTGGCAAGTCTTTCATTAGATTCTGAGGAAGAACCTGGAACATAGCGACCACTACCTGTTAAAAGATGTACCCAACAGAAGAACGAGGTCATTATCATATTTAATGATTGATCATGTACTACCAAGCGAACATCAATTCTTTTTTTTGTAATAAGTATTTTATTTTATAACACACAAAAATTACAATTTCAATTGAACAGTGTGTTGTCTGGCTACAAATCATTTTAAGAAATAATAAACCAAGTGTTTACAACAATATTCATTGCATTAATATCAAATGTAATAGTATTAATAATAATCACCATATTTGTTTAACCAAGTTTTTTTTTATTTTATTCAATTTATATCCCGCATACCTTCCTTATATCACTAATCCTTCCATGTATTTCCCTGTTTCTAGCTCCTGTTTTTATCAACTAACCATTGATAAAATAAGTCCCAAGTCAAGAAATATTCAGTTTCTTTTTCCCCTTAATTGTAAGTGTTAGCTTATCCATTTCTGCACATACTAATATTTTTCTAATCACATCTTCAACTGTTGGGATCTCTTCAACTTTTCCATTGTTGTGCAAATACTATTCTAGCTGCAGTCAATACATGTAAAATCAAATATACATTCCCTTTGTTGTACTTGTCTGGTAAAGTGCCCAACAAAAATGTGACTGGTTTCAAACCTATATGTTGTTCCAGCCATGTATGTATTTTTGTCCAATATTTTTTTGTTTTTTGACATGTCCACCACTTATGTAGTATGAACCAGGTGTCTGATGGCATTTCCAACGTTCTGCAGATTTATCCTTAAATCTTTGCTAACCTTGAGGGCGGAAAATGCCACTATAAAACATTTTATAAAGATTTTCTTTATATGTAGTGGACATTGTTAATTTATCATTTCTATCCCAAGCTAGCATCAATTCTTAATGGCCACATAGATAAACCTTCTATGAGATGGTCTATCTTCAACATATCTTTCAGGCCTTCCAATGAAGCATCTTAACTCTCTTAATTCCACTTGCTGCGGATCATCAACTTTTTCTCATGCCAGCATCATAAACTTCACATGAGAGCAGGATCTTCATACACAATATATTCAAAATATTATTTTCATTGGTGTCTTGGACAAGAATCTTGTATGTTCTCTTCTATGACCTGATTGTTTTAATTAGCCAGAACACTATATATTTCATAAAGGACATATTTTACATTAGTGCACTTTCTTTTACAATGTTTTATAACCAGAGATGGTATAGTTTGATTAGTTCAATCTAGAACAAGGTAGCTTATAATAAAAAGTGTTGTGCTAGTTTTCTTCTTGTTTGTCCCTTGTTATGAAAATCTATGTAATTGAATTTTTTGGCTGCCAAATTCTGACTACATGCTTTGTAGAGTCTCAGGAAGGCACATATTTAAAGTTACACAGACAGTGAAATGGTTAATATCTTTGATTAAGACCAAGAATTACAGGTTTAAGCCCATATTATCTTATAAAGTTTGAGGCATCAAGTCTCTTTTTATTTTCAGGAAATCGCTACTAGGCCAGGCCTGGATTGAAATTTGAACAAATTAGTGCTGGCTGAACATGGCTGAAGCAAAAGAATGCCAAGATCTGCATTAGATATATAAAAATGTCATGCTTCTTGCAGCAGTTCAATTTTTTCCTTACCTGTGAAAGGATCTGAAAAGTCAGCCTCTGTGCGTTCCAGCGTTTGCCCTTTGGTGTTATCTATTATGAACTTGGCCACTTGATCCAGGAACATGGGATTCAGATCATTCTTTTGCAGGAAGTTGTATGCTGTAAGCCATGGATCGTCAGTAATATTATATGGCAGCTTATAAGAGGGGCCGCCTTCATTTACATCAATAGTGAAAACATAGTCGTATTCCTTTCAACGGAAGTCAAAATAGAAACAATGATTTTCCTATATTTTCCTTCAAAGCACACAGGTGAACACACCGAACAATTAGTCATTTAGGAAAAATGATTTACCTTTCCTTCAAACAAAACTTTTCCAGATGTCTGCTGGGTGGCTCCAGATGAGCCAACAACATCTCCAATTTTGATCCACTTGCCTTCACTACTGCTCCATTGGTAGGCTTCAACTTTTCCATTGTCTTTAATAAGTCTGGTTTGCCCATCTTTTGTACCTTAAAATGTATAGAAAAGAACATTACCTGTATGACCAGAGAAAATCATTTAATAACCAACACGCTTTCCTGCATTAAAAATATGGTAATTCTGGGAGGTTTGTCTTACCCTAAAATATAGTAGCATGTATAATTTGCCTTAAACTCTAACTAGCAAAGTCTAAAAGATTTGAATTTATATGCTGACATTTTAGAGGTATGAAATACCATGTAATGGTGAATCCTTGACAATCTGCTAAAATTGATTTGAAAGAAATTCTATTCATATCTTCCTAATATGTATACCTCCTAGCTTGGCTTACAAATTGATCTAAAATCAGCCTTCCTAAATTGATCTAAAATCAGCCTTGATGTTACTAGGGATTCCACAAGATGTCAAGATTAATAAATAAACTGCAAAGTATATATATGTACACACACACACACACACACATGTATATGTATATGTATTCTGCATGGTATTTCGTACTCCTTGGTTTTCTAGATCCAGCTACAAAACCAAGGAGTCTACGAAATACCATGCAGAATCTGCCCTGTAACATACATAGGACAAACTAATAGGAGAATAAATGCACTCATTGCAGAACACAAGAACACAGTAAGAAAAAAAGAAACAATTTCCACCTTCTACCAGCACCTTAAAGCTACAGGACATGAAATTGATTTTGAAGGAACCAAATTAATCTCCAAAACTGAATAGTTCAACAAGGGAATAATTATGGAAGCCATCGGAATAGAGAAACACCCCCACAACATGAACAAACATGACAATACCTCCCTCCTACCAGACATCTGGAAACCAGCACTAGCCAACAAACGAACCCCACCCACCACTCAGGCCGTTACAATACAAAAGAACAATGAACACACAGCCAGCACCAATCTACCAATCATGATACAACTACACAGCCAATCAACCAAAGCTAGCACTCTACCCCCACCCCCACCCAGATTTACAGAAAGACGGCAGCTCCAAAGCCGAAAACGCCAGCCTGAAGATGGCAAGTGAGACCTCGCCGAAACGTTGCCAAGACAATCTCAATCTTACACAGGAAAAGACATACATACATACATACATACATACATACATACATACATACATACTCATAGATTTTCACTGGTGTAGGTATCCTGGTCTTGTTGTATTTGGGTCTTTTCCCGTGTAACATTGAGATTGTTTTGGCAACGGTTCGGCAAGGTCTCACTCGCCATCTTCAGGCTGACATTTTCGTCAGCCTGAAGATGGCGAGTGAGCCCTCGCCAAACCGTTGCCAAGACAATCAGATTTTCATGGGTGTAGGTATCCTGTATACAAGAAGACCAGCATGGTGGAAATTCTTACCTGTTATTGTTGTAAGCATTGTAAAATGTGGATTAAAGGTTAGTGACATTTCTGCATTTTTTTCAGTTTTATGGGGGAAGTTCTCTTGAGGTCTAAAATTTATTTCAACTTCTGCTTTAACTTTTGGGAGAAGGAGAAGACAACAGTGCCATACCAGGTTCATCCAGATGTTCTCTACCAGGAAGGTCATCAGAATTGATGTCCCCTAGGTCACCAGTTTTAGAGTCAATGGTTGCTTGAGAAAGCTCATTTTCGAAAGCACGAATCTCCTCCAGGCTGGCTCTGCGCTCCAAAGATTCTGTGAACACTCTGATAATTCCATCACTGAAGGAAGAGTAAAAATTGTTCTGGTTATCCAATAAAGTAGTTTCCATCATTACTTTTCCATTTTCTGCTATGTTTGTGTCTAAAAGGTCCAGCTCACAGAGAACCCCATCTTAGATTATTTTTTCCAATGAATTCAAAATTATGCAATGAAATATCATATCATAAGACTGGCTTATTTTAACATTTCAGTCTCCTTTTTAAAGACATGGAAACACTAGATTCCATGAACACCAACTAAAGCCACAAAACAAGAAAATATGCTGAAGGATACCTTCACAGTCCATTAAAAAAATGTGTTCAATGACTTATTTCATTAATATAGTTTGAACTAGAGTGAAATTCAGAATAGCTACAATATCTCAGGAACTTTACTGGTTCAACTATAGAAAATTTCCCCCCAGTATCTATCTACCTTTGAATATGGAGGTCTTGTTTTAAATTAGGATGATCAATTGCTATTACAGAGTTTTTAAGTTACTTAGGGAAAAGGAAGAAGGCTAACAGGCAAGGTGTATTTTTCAAATACCGTATCTGCCGGCGTATAAGACGACTTTTTTGCCCTGAAAAACATGCCTCCAAGTGGGGGGGGGTCGTCTTATACGCCGGGTCATCCGCGAGGTCCCCTTCTTACAAGTCTACGCGCGATGGTTTCCTCTTTCCCCCCTGTCTCTTTCTCCTCCATGCAAGTCTCTCTCTCGCGCGATGGTTTCCTCTTCCCCCCGTCTCTTTTTCCTCCATGCAAGTCTCTCTCGCGCGCGATGGTTTCCTCTTTCCCCTCCATGCAAGTCTCTCTCGCGCGCGATGGTTTCCTCTTTCCCCCTGTCTCTTTCTCCTCCATGCAAGTCTCTCTCGCGCGCGATGGTTTCCTCTTTCCCCCTGTCTCTTTCTCCTCCATGCAAGTCTCTCTCGCGCGCGATGGTTTCCTCTTTCCCCCCTGTCTGTTTCCCCTCCATGCAAGTCTCTCTCGCGCGCGATGGTTTCCTCTTCCCCCCCTGTCTCTTTCTCCTCCGCGCAAGACTTGCACGGAGAGAGAGACTTGCACGGAAAGAGACAGGGGGGAAAGAGGAAACCATCGCGCAAGAGGGGAAAGAGACAGGGGGGGGGGAGGAAACCATCCGCAGCCACGCAGAGACTTGACGCTTTTCCACGCGTGCAATTACAAGGCAAGTTTCCACCGCTGGTCTGAAGTGCAGTGACAGTGACAGAGAGAGAGAGAGGCCCAGAGCGAGAGAGAGAGACGGAGGGAGGGAATCAGAGTCTATCAGGTACACACAGGGAGGGAGAAACAGAGAGAGACAGGGAGGGAGGGAGGGAAGGTCACAAAGAGCCACAGAGACATTGTGTGTGGAAGGTGTGCGGAAGAGGGGGTAGTCTTATACAGCGAGTATATAACAAACTCTATATTTTGAGTGGAAATGATGGGGGGTCGTCTTATACGCCCAGTCGTCTTATACGCCGGCAAATACGGTAATACAAAATATCAGCAGGCACTGGCTACTACTAATTTGCTCTTTAGACATTATTGTCCATTCTGCTGGCCACTGAAATCTCTCAGCAGTTTACAACTGAAATTAATTTATAATATTAGTAACTGTGAGAGGGATCTTGGAATCCTAGTGGACAATCATCTAAATATGAGTCAGGAGTGTGCAGCAGCTACCAAAAAAAGCCAACACAGTTCTAGGCTGCATAAACAGAGGGATAGAATCAAGATCACATGAAGTGTTAATATCACTTTATAATGCCTTGGTAAGGCCACACTTGGAATACTGCATCTAGTTTTATTCACAATGTAAAAAAGATGTTGAGACTCTGGAAAGAGTGCAGAGAAGAGCAACAAAGATAATTAGGGGACTGGAGAATAAAACATATGAAGAACGGTTGCAGGAACTGGGTATGTCTATTTAATGAAAAGAAGGACTAGGGGAGACATGATAGCAGTGTTCCAATATCTCAGGAGAGAGTCAAGCTATTCTCCAAAGCACCTAAGGTTAGGACAAGAACTAATGGGTAGAAACAAATCAAGGACAGAAGCAACCTGGAACTAAGGAGAAATTTCCTGACAGTTAGAACAATTAATCAGTGGAACAAATTGCTTCCAAAAGTTGTGAATGCTCCAACACTGGAAGTTTTTAAGAAGATGTTGGATAACCATTTGCCTGAAGTGGTATAGGGTTTCTTGACACAGTAGGGGGTTGGACTAGAATACCTCCAAGGTCTCTTCCAACTCTTATTCTATTTTATTCCAAAAACAAACACTTAAAATAACTTTTTTTAAACCCAATAAAACAGGTAAACTACATAAAGTAATTAAAAATAACAATCACCAATTTTTTAAAAGTTAAAGATATTGGGCCCTTCAATATGGCGTATTTGAAAGTACTACGGTAGCAACAGAGAAGGTCCAATGCCAATCTATTGCCAGAACTTCTCATGGCAACTATTGGTGAAATCCCCAGATGATCCCTGCAAAAGTAAAAAGTTTGTAGAAAAGGGACATTCTCTCCAATGGCTTGAAGGCTTTAAAGGCAATAATCAACACTTTGAGGTTTATCCAGAATCAAACTGGAGTGCTTTAAAGCCCGTGCATAATATGGCCTCTGTGTGTCCTCCCAGACCAACCTGGCTGCTGAGCTTTGTACCGGCTGAAGTTTCCAGATTAGATACAGAGGCAGCCCTACATAGAGTGGATTACCATTATCAAACCTGGCGGCTGCCAGCACACGTCAGTTTTAACATCATTTTCTTCCAGAAAGGGACATAGCTGGCATATCAGCTGAAATTGATAAAAGGCATTCCTGGCAGATGCATCAATCTGGGAAACCAGAAAGAAATTTGGGTCTAGAAGCACCTCCAGACTGCGTACCTGGGAGAGGATAATCCCATTCGGAACAGATATATTTACACCTCTCTGGAATTATGGTCCCTCACAATGAGCATCTCCATCTTGCGGGTTCAGTTTCAATTTAAGTCATCTCTCATTCAGCACATTATTGAGAGCCACATCACTTCTTGAAGATGTTATTGAGAAACAGGTTGGGACATCAGTAGTCTATTTCAGAGTCTCCAACCTTGGCAACTTTTAAGACTTGGTGGACTTCAACTCCCAGAATTCCTCAGCCAGCTGGCCAGTCTATTGGTGGCATCTACCTCCATACATCCTAGTAATCTTCTCTAGGAACAGCACTGAACACTTCATCTGTACATTTCATCATGGAGCCTCACTGAAGATATGATCCTTACCCGCATGTCATCCATTCAATGATTACACAAAAGGGTCCCGAACACCCTTAATTACTGTCCCTTCCTTGAGACAGCCAGTAGTTGGATAACACCACTCCCAGGGAAGGGTGCCCAGCTGGTACTTAATTACCAGCTATGAAACCCTGTCTTAAAGTCAAGCAGATTGCTGTCCAAGTGATGGGAAAGGTAGGGAACGGATGTAGTCTTGGGGGGGGGGGGGGGGGGGATGATGTGATGTCTTTTGTTTCATATGATACTTTGCTGCTAAATCCACATTCTATTATATGTTAAACTCTCATTTAATATGATTCTGTGCTTCTTTTCATATAAGTTCCACCTACTCCTGATGCAATACAATTAAAGCTCAAAACGTCAGCTTTGGAATACTGGAAACTTACTATAGTGGCTGACTCTGACAAACTGTGACTCTTCTTATTTATGGCTTCTTAAAGCCAACTCAATTGATCTCCTTTATCATGGAAACAGAAGTGTCCAATCACTTCTCACAGCCAAGCTAAGTAAGAGGACAGAATGTAAACCTAACTATGCTAAGGGTCATTTGAAGTGATACATAACTGCAGCCAGTATTAGTAAATACACCAAATTATTTAATTACATTGTATAAAACTGATAAACACTGTTCTTGCCTAGTGCTGTTACTAATTTATCTAAATGGGTGGCAAGATACCTTGCTCCAACCACAAGATCTCCATTGTCTAAAATACAGCAACACCAAACAGACTGAGCTGGAAGCCTGATTGTTTGTACACAATCTCCTTTTCTCCAGATTCTTAGTGATCGATCTTCACCAGTTGTAACAAAATCTGTAACAAGACAACAAAGAATGAGTATATAAAAAACTCTTTATTAAATTAACAGTTGCATTATGCCCATACAAACATTAACATATTGCACATTGTACAATAATCCCACCTTAATATTTGCTCTTTTGAAGCTGTGATTGCTTCCATTGTGTAGAATGGCTTACATACCACAACACCATTATACAATCAGGAGCATTTGTTCTTTTATAGTTAGATTTATAGAGTGGGTATAATGTGTTTGAAAGCATGACCAAATCCCTTCACCTAGCAGCAACTGCCGTGCTACATTGCACACCATATTAGAAGAGGGCCTCCTCAGCAACGTATTAGGAACAAAAATCGCCACAAGGGAAGGGCACTGCACAAAATAAGTTCTTTGGAAACAAACTATTAACCTGAACAAATTCAGGAAAAACTACCAAGAAATCTGACAATTAAGCCACACCAAGCTTGCTTAGCTAAAATAAAATTTGTCAGTATCATATTGCATGAGAATGAAGTATAGCACCAATTATTACGCCTCTACTCAAATGCCTGCTTAGAGTAACCTTTAAGGACTATACTGTACTATTCTACAAACATTAACATTAATATTAGTATTGTACAGGTAGTCCTTTATTTACGAGCACAATTGAGCCCAACATTTCTAACTAAACATTTAAGAGAATTTTGCCCCATTTTACAGCCTTTGTTTTCACAGTTAAGTGAATCACTGTAGTTGTTAAGTCAGTTTCATGGTTGTTAAGTGAAACTGACTTCCCCGTTGAGTTTGCTTGTCAGAAGGTCGCAAAAAGGGATCACATCACCCCAGACATTACAACAGTCATCAATATAAATCAATTGCCAAGCATCTGAATTTTGGCCACGTGACGACAGGGTTGCTGTAATCATTGTAAGTATGAAAAAAAATGGTTGTAAGTCAGTTTTTCAGTGCTGTTGTAACTTTGAACAGTCACTAAAGGAATTGTTGTAATTCGAGGATTACCTGTAGTTCTATAGTATAGAATTTTATCAATCTTACAAAGAAGGAATGAAAGAAGATGTCTATCAACAGTCATCATTAACGGTTTTTATTTATAAATAAAATAAATAGCAGTCCTTGATCTAAGGTAAATTATTAACCCAGAAGAGGCAAACGAAAGGACTAAACGAACACAGACAGCACACTGTGAATACTGCTAGAGCCACATGTTAAGATGATTTATGATCTATTTATTTATTTATTTGTAGCACAGCTGATTGCATAAATCACAACAACATAATTCACACAACATTAAATCACAATCACTGTGCTCACAAACTGCTAAACCAAAATCAAAGCATGTTATTACTTGGCATTATGTATTCATTCCTCAAACTCTGCTACTACAACTCTTGCTACTTCAGAGTTTGTGACAGGTGGCCAGGAATGCCTTGGCAGAAGGAAGAATTCATATTACATTAAGTAATGAACTATTATTCTAATGCTAGAGAAGGAACCGAGATTTTATTCAATAGTAATTCTATGCTAACAGTGACAATACTCTAGAAAAATAAAATAGTGATGTTGCCATTTGCAAAAGGGGGGGGGGGGGGAGAAAGTGCAGAGAGTTATTTTGCAGCCCAAGTCTTACCTTTACTTTGAGGGAAGACAGAAATGCAATATATGTAATTGGTGTGGCCATAATAAACTTGAAGACATTCACCAGATGTATGCCACCTTCGAATGCTGGCATCGTTCGCACAGGAAAGAAATTCTTTGTCACTTAAAATAGCTAAGCCTCTTACACAGTCTTCATGTCCTTTGGGGAGGAAAATGGTTTGATAGATTAGAAATCCATTTCTTTGATAACTTGTTCAAAAGTTTATATTCTCCCAGAAAAGAGCCATGCCCCTGTTCAACCCTACAATGAAGACCTGTCTCATCCGGCTTTAAATGTAAGACAGTAAGCAAGCTTTGTAAACAGGTTTACAGTAATTGCCATCAGCGCTCCTGCTTTCCTGATCTGTGAGATCAGTCTTTTAAATACAGACAATATTCATAATATACAGTATATATAAAATCAATCTTGATATTCTCTGAGACTAGAAGCTAAGTTGGCACATAAGCTGCAGTTAAATGGAGGATCATACTGATATGTTGTGTATTCTGCATGCATCTATGTTGCAACTTAATACATAGAAAAGCATTTTCAGGGATACAAAAATTACAGCAGTCCTTTCACAATGGGGATTTATATATAAATAAAAAGTACAACTTTTTCTTACGATAAATGAACACAGAAGAAGAGGTTTTCTTGCTTCTTTCTTTTGGCAAGAAAAACTAGTTTAAAAGTTGACAAATCACTCACATTAAGAATCAATGCTGAAAATCAGATATAGACTTCGATTATTGTATGCTGATTCTTATAGACGATTCCCTCCTCAGAATAATTCACAATTTTTGATATTTTGATAGATTCCAAGTATTAAGCATATAGTCAAGAAGAACATATGCTTTTTAACACATAGCGGTAAGTTCAATCCATCCCTGCAGCTTTCTGTCTAAAATGTGGCAATAACAGAATAACAGAACATTTCCAAACCATAACTGGCATCTCCAACAGAAAGTCAACAGTCCTTAACCATTATCAATCACACTTTGAGTTATCTTATAGAAATAAAATTAAAAAGATCTTTGTATAGTAATCGAATATAAGATAGTAGAAAACTATTTTCATGTTATTTAAAACAACTTGTTAACTAGTCTATCAGGGTAGGTCAAATTCAGTATCTGACAGGTTGCAATAACTAATTATTATCATCAACTACTTCCAACTTCCTATAAAAAGCATTACTGCCTTAGGGAGATGTTTTTGCCGGCCACTAGGGAGCTTCTAAAGCAACAAAAACAACTTGAATCAAACAGGCTAAATAACAAGTGATTGAGGTGAATAAAACACCAAGAAGTATTCTTGGTGGTTTTTCAAAAGAAAAGAATGGAAAAGTTTGAAAAATAATTTTCTTCAGCATTCCTTGTCAGAACACTGATTACATTGATAGGGATATCAATTAAGCTACGTAAGAGGCAAATCAGAATTTTAAACTACAGAAACCGAATGCAAACCAACTCACAACAGGATTTATTTATTTTATTTTAATCACCTTTATATCCCGCCCTTCTCCACAAAGGACCCAGGGCGGCGCACAGGAACTTAAAAAACATACAAAAACAATAAATACAGAATTTAAAAACATATTAAATTATAATCCTATGCTAAAATCCAAATTAAAATCCCCAATTTAAAACTATCTAAAATAGTCCCAACGGGGTTAGGCTAGGCCGGCTTGCTGAAAAAGATGTGTTTTTAGACACTGGCGGAAGAGGCGGAGGTCCGAGATGGTACGCAGTTCAGGGGGTAGGTCGTTCCAAAGGGCAGGGCCCGCCACAGAGAAGGCTCTTTCCCTGGGTGTCGCCAGACAGCATTGCCCAGCCGACGGCACCTTGAGAAGGCCCTCTCTGTGGGAGCGGATCGGCCAAAGGGATGTATGGGGCAGGAGGCGGTCTCGCATATAACTCGGCCCCGAGCCATGGAGCGCTTTAAAGATGGTCGTCAGTACCTTGAAGCGCACCCGAAAGGCCACAGGAAGCCAGTGCAGCTCACGCAGGATCGGTGTTATATGGGAGCATCTAGAGGCTCCCGTAATCATCCGTGTGGCTGCATTCTGGACTAACTGTAGCTTTCGTGTGCACCTCAAGGGAAGCCCCATGTAGAGAGCATTACAGTAGTCGAGTCGGGACTTCACGAGAGCTTGAGTGACTGTGCGAAGGGCAGCCCGGTCCAGTAAGGGGCGCAATTGGCGCATCAGACGTACCTGATGAAATGCCCCCCTGGCCACGGCTGCCTCATGGTCCTCCATAGACAGCCGGGAGTCCAGGAGGACACCCAAATTGCGCGCCCTCTCCATGGGGGCTAGTGACTCGCCCCCAATGGCCAGAGTTGGAGTAATCTGGCTGAATCGGAGTGCCGGAAACCACAGCCACTCATTCTTGGACCGGTTGAGTTTGAGTTTGTTACTACCCATCCAGATCCATACGGCCTCCAAACACTGGGACAGCACCTCGGCGGCATCGTTGGAGTGGTCTGGGGTGGATATGTACAACTGGGTGTCATCCGCATACAGATGGTATCCCACCCCAAAACCAGGGATGATCTCCCCCAGCGGCTTCATATATGTGTTAAACAGGAGGGGCGAGAGGACCGACCCCTGAGGAACCCCACATAAGAGGGGTCTCGAGGTCGACCTCTGCCCTCCTGTCAACACACATTGCAACTGACCAGAGAGGTAGGACGAGAACCACCGTAAAACGGTGCCTCCCAGCCACAACCCCCCCAGTCGGTGCAATAGGATACCATGGTCGATGGTATCAAAAGCCGCTGAGAGGTCTAACAGGACTAGGATAGAGGAACAGCCTCTATCCCGCGCCCTCCAGAGATCATCAACCAACGCGACCAATGCCGTCTCGGTGCTGTGACCAGGTCGGAAGCCGGACTGGCGCAGGTCTAGATAATCAACTTCCTCCAGGTGTCGCAGAAACTGTTGGGCCACCACACTCTCAACAACCTTCACTAAAAAGTGAAGGTTGGAGACCGGACGATAGTTCTCCAATAATGCTGGGTCCAGGGAAGGCTTCTTGAGGAGGGGCCTCACTACCGCCTCTTTCAAGACGGCAGGCAAGGACCCCTCACTCAAAGATGCGTTGACAATACCCTGGAGCCAGCCTCGTGTCGTCTCCCAGGATGCCAGTACAAGCCAGGAGGGACACGGGTCCAATAAACATGTGGTCGCCTTAAGTCTCCTTGACAGCCTGTCCATATCCTTGGTAGTAACAAAGTCAAACTCCTCCCAGAATGGTGCCTCAAGACCAGCCTCGGACAATCCCACTGGACCACTGTCGATGGAGGGTAGCTCATTCCGAATCCGAGTGATTTTATCCTGCAGATAAATCCCAAATTCCTCTGCTAGTCCCTGCAGAGGAGCTTCCCGCGGCCTCTGGTAAAGGAGGGAGCGGGTCACCCCAAACAGGGCGGCAGGGTGGTTATCTGCGAATGCAATAAGGGTGGCGCAATACTCACATTTGGCCACCCTTATCGCCACTAAGTAAGCCCTAATATGGGTTCTCACTAGTGTTCGGTCGGCTTCGGAGCGAGAGGATCTCCATCTGCTCTCTAGGCGTCTCCTGTGGCGCTTCATCTCCCTCAGCTCCTCAGTAAACCAAGGAGCCTGGGTGATTCGTCGCCGCAAGAAAGGCCGCAAGGGCGCGACTCGGTCCAAGGCCCCCGTGGTCGCACTTAGCCATGCGGCCACTAGGTCCTCAGTCGAGTCGCGGGGCAGGGTCACAGGAATTGGCCCAAGCTCCCTCTGGAACCTTTCCGGGTCCATCAGGAGCCTGAGGCGGAACCATCTAGGGATATCCGGTCCCGCCTCCCCACAGTGAGGTGAGGCGATTGGAAAGTCCAGCCGAAGGAGAGCGTGATCTGTCCATGACAAGGGAGTGATGACTAAATCCCCTATTCCCAGATCATTGCTCCACTGTCCCGAGACGAAGATTAAATCCAGGGTGTGTCCTCTCTCGTGAGTAGGGCCTAAAACTACCTGGGTCAGGTCCATGGCCGTCATGGAAGCCATGAACTCCCGAGCTACTCTGGAGGTTTCGCCTCCTGACGGCAGGTTAAAATCCCCCATGACCAACAGTCTGGGGGTCTCAACCGCCGCCTCGGCTATCACCTCCAGGAGCTCGGGCAGGGCTGTTGTTACATAGCGGGGAGCCAGGTAAAAGGATTGTTAAAGGACTTTCCATGCATTACTGCAAGGGAATATTTTAAATTTGTTTTCTAAATTTTATGTCATATACTACTCCTTATATGTTAATTGTGATGCTTCGGACATGAATAACCCCCCACCCCCCCTCCCAAAAAAACCCCATTGCAACAGTAGTTCTTCTTTTCCTACTATAGTCATATAAAAATGTGAGAATTAATAGCTCTCTCACTGCATATTTTTCCATAACCTTTCTCCAGCAATCTAATGCAAAATACAGAAAGGAACAGTAATGTTCCTCTAATACGCCTGCCCTAAAACGCATGATATAAAGTAAGCTCAGAAACAACTGATGTGTCCCATTGATTGAAGCTCTATACAAGGTAGCCCTCTATTTACAACCACAATTGGGACCAGATTTTCTGTTGTTAAGCAAGATGGTTGTTAAGTGAGTTACGTCTGATTTTATGACCTTTTTTTGGCCACAGTTCTTAAGCAAATCGCCGTAGTTGTTAAGGGGATGATTAATATACAGACCCCAAAGGTGCTTTTTCAAGAGGCAACTGGACTTTCTGGTTTTTCTTTTCATCCAAGAAGCTTCTGAATCCAAGCACTGAAGAAACTTCTTAGATGAGAAGCGAAAAATATTCAAAGAAACACCAGAAAGTCCAGTTGCCTCTTGGAAAAAGCATTTTTTTGGAAACCATGACCTGAATGACTGAGAATCTCCATAGACATTAAGGTGCAGAGAGTTTTTTTGTGTGTTTTCTTGGGGGGCTGAGGGGGTTATGATTTATAGTCACCAAATTAAGTTAAATTTATAGTTTAACTAGCTATACCCGGCCATGCGTTGCTGTGGCCCAGTCTGGTTAAATGGCCAACCAATCTGTGTGTAGATCTACACCTGCACACATACACACAACCACCATATAACCCTCAACCTACCTACCTACTGTATTTCTCCCTCTCTATCCTTCTACCTACCTACCTACTGTATTTCTCTCTCTCTCTCTCTCTCTCTCTCTCTGTCTCTCTCTCTCTCTTCCTCTACCTACCTACTTACTGTATTTCTCCCTATCTATCTATACACCTACCTACTTACCTACCTACCTAACGGTATTTCTCCCTCTCTGTCTATCCCTCTACTTACCTACCTACTGCATTTCTTCCTTTCTCCCTCTATCTACCTACCTACCTACTGTGTTTCACCCTATCTATCTATCCCCCTACCTACCTATCTACCTACTGTATTTCTCTCTCTCTATCCCTTTATCTACCTACCTACCTACTGTATTTCTCCCTCTCTCTATCCTTCTACCTATCTACCTACTGTATTTCTTCCTTTCTCCCTCTACCTATCTACCTACCTACTGTATTTCTCCCTATCTATCCCTCTACCTACCTACCTACTGTATTTCTCCCTCTCTGTCTATCCTTCTACTTACCCACCTACTCTATTTCTTCCTTTCTCCCTCTACCTACCTGCTGTAATTCTCCCTCTCTATCTATCCCCCTATCTACCTACCTACCTACCTACCTACTGTATTTCTCCCTCTCTATCTATCACCCTATCTACCCACCTACCTACCTACCTTATTTCTCCCTCTCTATCTATCCCTCTATCTACCTACCTACTGTATTTCTCCCTCTCTATCTATTCCCCTATCTACTTACCTACTGTAATACAATAATACAATAGCAGAGTATTCTATTATCGGAAGTCCTTGGGAACATTGTGTGAAAATTTGAGGTAAATCAGTCCAGTAGTTTTTGAGATTAGCGGCTTCATACAAACTATTTTACATTTTTATTTATATAGATTGCTGCTATGAACCAACCAGAGTTTAGTTTAGTTTATTTATATTTATATCCCGCCCTTCTCCGCAAAGGACCCAGGGCGGCTATCTACTTACCTACTGTAGATCTACTATCTACTATAGATAGTAGATACTGTACAGTATAGATCTACTGTAGATCTACTATCTACTTACCTACTGTAGATTGAGTTGATTGGTAACATAAACCGTGATACCATTTTTTAAAAATAAATTGCTTTCTCCACCATACATTTACTTTCATTTCACTTTCTGTATGATACCAACTGCTTTCCCACCCAACATGGAAAAGACAGCTTAAATTGATCAATTTTAGAAAGGAAGGTGTTAACTTTTAATATCCGAGACTTTTCCATAATGGAGCATCATTCAAAGGAACCTTTGCTAATAGAATAATTAGCTAATAGAATATCTGCACAAAACTTACACTTCGGAGATGAATAATTGTCATTCTAGTGGCAAAGTCAAACATGGAATATCCTTCCACAATAGTAGAAAGAGCTAGAAATCTTCACGTCTTTAGATTCTAACCAAAGCTGTTATTATTATTTATTCATTTTCAATAAAATTCCAAACTTTTTAAAAAAATCATTTTTCCCAAATGTGCATACAGACCTCTGCTAAATAGAATTTAAATTTCCTGGGCCTGTTAGTTTACAATAGCTCACAATATGTATGATAAGCTAGTTATCCCAAGGAAAAACATTTTTCTAGTGCCTGTCACCTTTTAACATTTTCCTATTCTCTATTCTAACAGTATATTAACAAACAATACAAGAATTGCAAATAAGCGTTTTCAGGCAGTAGACTAATTATATTCAATGTAAATGTTATCCTTATATGAAAGGACTCAGAAGGGAATTCGTGGGTTAAACTCACGTGAGAAGATACTTTGTTAAACTCTAAACTACCTTAGACTTTATTACTGTAAATATAAATCAGTGCTATAAATTCACTCATTAATCAAATGGACCCAATTATTTTTTTTGCATGTTATTCATTAAATGTAAAAAGCTTTTTTGATAACCCAATCAAGATTGTTTACAGTGTGGGTACTGTAAAATCAAATACTGATATGACCAGTAGTCCAACTCTCAAATGAAATACAGTATTTCTCAAGAATAAACAAAAGCTGAACCAGGCTAGCAAAATAAAATATTCTGATGCTTGTATTTATTAACAAAACAAGATTTTTACTTTCTGTATCTCAACATTCAGGGTAGGGAAGAGTATCCATTTTGCATTAAAAAAAAGAAGTTTCTCACAATTTTGTATTTAGAAACTGTACAGGCAAATTACCTACCAGTAAATGTTCTCTCGCATCTACCTGCCTTCCACAGTTTAATAGTTTTATCAGCTGAACCAGTCAACATCAAACCTTGTTCAGGTAGTATCTTCACAGCCCAGACTGCTGCAGTGTGGCCCTATAAAAAAAGGATATTTTCTCTGCCAGAGCCCATCTGTGTTTTCTGAAGCGTGCATATACCAACACTCACACACATTATCTGTTGATTCATTAATGGCAGCAAGAGGCGCTTCCATACCTGTAATATCATCATGCATTTATCATTCAACCAGACTTTAGCTGTAGTGTCCCACGAGCCACTAAGAAGGGTGCCAAATTTTCCAGAGGAGAGGCTACAAACTAGAAAAGAAAAGAAAATCAGCATTGTCGAACTTAGAAATAGTGTTGATATGCTTAGTGTTGATCAATAGTGTTGATAGGCTCAGGAACAGCTTAGATCAGTGATGGCTAAGCTTTTTGTCGAGGCGTGCCAAAAGCGGGAGCGTGTCACATGAATGCATGCCCACACTCATACTGCAATGCCCTTCCCCCGCACATGTGCACGCAAACCCCCTCCCCGCTCCCCTGGGATCCGGCATGTGTGCAGGCCTCACTGAAGCATCTGAACTTCCGGGAGGCATGTTGGGCCGTTTCCCCCCCCCCCCCCCCTTCTGCAGGCTTCAGGAAAGCCTCCTGAAGTCTCCGCAGGGAGAAAAACCAGCCAACGCGCAAACCGGAAGTTTGAGAACAGACTTCAGGTTGCCCGTTGGGCAGTTTCTCTCTCTCTGGAGGCTGCTCTGAAGCCTTCAGAGGGTGAAAAACAGCCCAACCACGCACCACATGCGCCCTGGGGCTGACAGGGCAATGGCTCGTGCCCTCAGAAATGGTTCCATGTGGCACACGTGCCATAGATTTGCTATCACAGGATTAGATGCAGCTTTTCAGATAATCCTAAAGATACATCAGAACAAAATCCCATATTATGATTTTCATAATTATTCCATTTATGAAGTAGCAATAAAAATTATGCTAAACCACCATGGAAACCACAGCCAAATACTGGTAAATACCTAAACAAGCAATATCCTTTCCATACAACTATTAACACTCTTAGTTTCCCCTGGTCTCAATATTTTTTTATCACTCTTTCTCTCATTCCTACAAATTACTGAATTCAAACTGCTGTTTGCCCTTCCTTAAACATGTTGCTCTAGATTTTTCTAAGAGGAAATATAAATGTAAAGATGCACTGCATAGTGATGGAATGTATGGTTATAGGCAAAGTACAGTATCAATATAACATTGTTAGCTTAGCCATTCCCTAAATATTTGACGTACTTACAAGGATAAACTGAAAAATGTAAAATCCTTTATAAAACTATAGATATTAATATAAAATTTGGTACAAAGTACAAATTAATATTGACTTGTGTAGATATTTAGCTTTATCCAACTCAAAGCATCATAAAATGTTACTGGCACATTCATAATAACGCCCTGCCAAATGTATTATTAATTCAGAATATGACAAAGCGACATAGGTTTGAATATTTCTAACAAAATATGTTTATCTGTATATAGCAGCTGCTAAAACAACTTATGCCTTTTTACTGGAAATCACACATAAATTGCTTAATTGTATAGTTAAAACAGATTTTTCTTACCAGTGTTTTTATGACCTTTAAGGACATACAGTGGTGCAGGCTTGTCCAAA
Organism: Rhabdophis nuchalis; assembly: GCA_039707465.1. Taxonomy (NCBI): domain Eukaryota; kingdom Metazoa; phylum Chordata; class Lepidosauria; order Squamata; family Natricidae; genus Rhabdophis; species Rhabdophis nuchalis. The sequence goes on along the minus strand of CM077644.1, from coordinate 160,656,418 downwards.
GTGAAGATACAAATATTGCTGTCATTACCACCAGTAGCAATTAATCCACGGGGGTAAAGGTCACTTGGTGGGATGACACACACACAAGAAACAAAATTGGTATGGCCGCTCAAGCAGTGCATTTCATGAAATCCTCTGTTTGGACTAAAAATAAAAACCAAATTTGCAATCAAAATCAGATCAACAAATCAAATAAAACTTCTAGGTGTTAATATACTGAAGAGATTAAACTTTTGAGACAGAAAATCAAAATATTTTATTTTATTTATTTTTATTTTTCGAATTTATACCCCGCCCTTCTCCTTGTTAGGACTCAGGGCGGCGCACAGGCATTATTAAAAAATCATTACAAAACAATATATACTATTAAAAACATATTAAATTAACTTAAAACCCGTGCTAAAAACCCTTTAAAACCCTAAAAATTAAAATTTATAAATATAGTCAGAAACGGGGGGCTACGCTAGGCCAGCTTGTTGGAATAGGTACGTCTTAAAGCGTTGGCGGAAGAGGCGGAGGTCCAAGGTAGTGCGAAGGTCGGGGGGTAGGTCGTTCCAGAGGGCCGGGCCCGCCACAGAGAAGGCCCTTCCCCTGGGTGTCGCCAACCGGCATTGCCCGGCCGACGGCACCCTGAGAAGGCCCTCTCTGTGGGAGCGGATCGGACGAAGGGATGTATGGGGCAGAAGGCGGTCTCGTATATAGCTAGGCCCCGAGCCATGGAGCGATTTGAAGATGGTCGTCAACACCTTGAGGCGCACTCGAAAGGCCACAGGCAGCCAGTGCAGCTCGCGCAGGAGAGGTGTTATGTGGGCTTGCCTTGGGGCACCCATAATCACCCGCGCGGCCGCATTCTGAACTAGCTGTAGCTTTCGAGTGCACCTCAAGGGGAGCCCCATGTAGAGAGTGTTACAGTAATCCAGCTGAGAAGTCACAAGCGCTTGAGTGACTGTGCGAAGGGCCCCTGGTCCAGTAAGGGGCGCAACTGGCGTATCAGGCGTACCTGATAAAACGCCCTCCTGGCCACGGCCGCCACATGGTCCTCCATGGACAGCCGGGAATCCAGGAGGGCGCCCAAGTTGCGCGCCCTCTCCACGGGGGCTAGTTGTTCGCCCCCAATGGCCAGTGTTCGACTTATCTGGCTGAACCGGGGAGCCGGAAACCACAGCCACTCGGTCTTGGACGGGTTGAGCTTGAGTTTGTTACTACCCATCCAGATCCGTACGGCCTCCAAACACCGGGACAGCACCTCGACGGCATCGTTGGGGTGGTTTGGGGTGGATATGTACAGCTGGGTGTCGTCAGCGTACAGATGGTATTCCACCCCAAAACCATGGATGATCTCGCCCAGCGGCTTCATATAGGTGTTGAACAGAAGGGGAGAGAGGACCGATCCCTGAGGAACCCCACATGTGAGGGGCCTCGGGGACGGCCTCTGCCCTCCTGCCAACACCCATTGCAACCGACCAGAGAGGTAGGACGAGAACCACCGTAAAACGGTACCTCTCAGCCCCAACCCCCCCAATCAGTGCAATAAGATACCATGGTCGATGGTATCAAAAGCCGCTGAGAGGTCTAATAGGACTAGGATAGAGGAACAGCCCCTATCCCGCGCCCTCCAGAGATCATCAACCAACGCGACCAATGCCGTCTCAGTGCTGTGTCCGGGTCGGAAGCCGGACTGGCGCGGGTCTAGATAATCAACTTCCTCCAGGTGTCGAGGAAACTGTTGGGCCACCACACTCTCAACAACCTTCACTAAAAAGTGAAGGTTGGAGACGGGACGATAGTTTTCTAATAATGCTGGGTCCAGGGATGGCTTCTTGAGGAGGGGCCTCACCACTGCCTCTTTCAAGACGGTAGGCAAGGACCCCTCACTCAGAGATGAATTCACAATGCCCTGGAGCCAGCCTCGCGTCACCTCCCAGGATGCCAGTACAAGCCAAGAGGGGCACGGGTCCAATAAACATGTGGTGGCTCTAAGGTTCCTCCGCAACCTGTCCATATCCTCGGTAGTGACAAAATCAAACTCCTCCCATGGTGTTATCTCAAGACCAGCACCGGACAAATCGACTGGATCACTTTCAGTGGAGGGCAGCTCGTTCCGAATCTGAGTGATTTTGTCCTGCAGAAACTCTCCAAATTCCTCTGCTCGACCCTGCAAAGGGGCTTCCCGCGGCCTCAAGTAAAGGAGGGAGCGGGTCACCCCAAACAGGGCGGCAGGGCGGTTTTTACTATATAAAATATAGTATACTTTATTAACGTGTGATAGTTTCTATTTTATCTGCAATCCAGGAATGGAGTTTTTGCTAACAAATTAAAAACTGAGTTGTTAACTAAAATATACATTTCAACAAGTAAGACCAGAAGGTTAAAAATGTTTAAAATAGTGATCCTTTATCCACAAAACTCTAATTCATGTTGGAAAAAAATCCCTGATTCTTTGTAAATCCTAACTCTTCTGGAATATATTTGAAATGGAAACAATCTGGAACAAGGGTGTCAAACTCGTTTCACGTTTTCCCCCTTCATGGAACTGGGGTGGGTGTGGCCTGCACGTGATGCATCCGGCCTATGGGCTGCCAGTTTGACACCCCTGATCTAGAAGTGTAAACAGATGAACATTGGATTTAATTTGTTTTTTAAATGAGCTATGGAATCCCCCAGGGTTTTCAACTGAGTTCCAGCCAGAGGTATAAATATAGGTAGTCTTCAACTTACAACCACAATTAAGCCCAACATTTCCTCTACTAAGCAAGACAGTTAAGTGAGTTTTACTATCTTTCTTGCCACAGTTAAGTGAATCACTACAATTGTTAAATTAGTAACATGGTTATTGAATCTGGCTTCCTCATTTACTTTGCTTGTCAGAAGGTCTTAAAGGTGGTCACGTGACCCAGGGACACTACAATCATCATAAATACATGCCAGTTGCCAAGCATCTGAACTTTGATCATGCAATCATGGGCATGTTGCAATGGTCAGAAGTGTGAAAAATGGTCATGTCCCTTTTTTTGTAACTTCTAATGTCTGTAAGTGAAGGACTAACTGTACGACAGGCTTGATTAGTAATTGTTCATCATATTTGTTTAAGTTGAAAGCATTACCCCATTCACTGGAAGGCAAAGAGAAAAAATGCAACAGACCAAAGAGATGTGAAGAAAAAGGATGCATGTACTTTATTGCAAAAGATTCAGTTATAATTCAATATATTGCAAATAAATCTGTCTTGAAGAACTTATTCCTCAGGGGAACTATTATGACACGAACCACAAGGACCCAATTTAAACTTTATAAGCTGAAACATCTTCCTTTTCTTCTCACTTCCTTAGTCTGAATACTTTCTATTTCTCCAATGGCACAATGCTTTCTATTTCTCCAATAGCCCCATGCTTTCTATTTCTCCAATGAATACATCCTATAACTTCTACTTAGGCCTTTCATATGTGTATCTAGTCCTAATTCATTTACAGTATTGATATGAAAACCACTATTCTTTAAAAAAAAACAGACTTCAAAGCTTACAGAAGTTAGGTAACAACAGCAATAATAAATAGTTTGGGAAATATTGGAGAAGCGAATCTGAGAATAATTTCCAATAATGAATTTATACTGATGGTGCATGTAACATGAGCACTATATTTTTGTTGCAGATTTGTAAGAAATCCTGAGGCAGTGATTATAAATTTCAGAAGACTGGGCTTTATATTACAACATATATTTAAAAAAAAGTTCTGTCTTCCACTACAAAAGCCAGATTTGGTGCTGCTTCTGGTTGAAATCGAACATACTGCTACAGGGGTCAGTTCCTTTTGGTGCGTTCACAAGACCAACTGAAAACATGGGTTTCTATTTCCATAAAGGCAGATGGACCTCGACGATGCATATTGGCCGGGACTATCTCTATATGCACAATGGATGAGTATCTACACAACTTTTTTTTTACTTCTTGTAAACACTATGGCCCCCATTTAGAAACACAAGTAAAGCACTAGCCTCCTGGTTTTCTGGGCCTCAATTCTCAGAAGCACCTACCAATTATTATGCTGGCTAGGTCTGATGAGAGCTGTAGTTCAAACTATCTGGGAACCATCAACCTCTGATCTAGTAAAACAGGAAAAAGTAGTAATTTGGACAGATTTTCAGCCAACACCTCCCCCGCTCCCCGCCACCTCCCGCGTATTGTCCTAACCGGCCAATTGTTCCAACTCCCTTCCGATTTCCCTCCCAATGGATCGAGTCTCGGCTATGCCATTTCAGAAAGGAGGGGGGGGGGGAGCCCATCAAATCTCACACTGTACGCGAAAAGCTGGCAAAGCAAGAGCCCTTATAGGCCGTCTTTACTCCCCACCCCACCCCCATCCCGGCACCTTCTTGGTCTTTCCCGTCTCAGCTACTACCGTACTAACCTGTTCGGAGCCCAGACACGCGCCGTCCGGTCTCGAGATACGGACACGAACGACCCTGTCGGGAAGAGGCAGCCACTGAGGCCCCGGACGTCCAGCTCGTGCCCAACCAGGGAGCAGCGGAGCTGGTAAACACCTCCCGGGGTGGCCATCCCGCCCGCAACTCAGGTATTATATACACTGACACAGCACCAGCCGCGGCACCACTGGCAGCCGTCACCACACCCGCTTCCCTTCCTCTTCCCACCCACTTTCTGCCTCCCCCCCCCACATACAACGTCAGCGCCAAGCGCCGGAAAACGTCGACGAACCACAGTTCTCTGCGGCGAGAAACAGACGAAGACTACATATCCCAAGATGCCTTAGACATCAATAAGGACAGGAGGAGTCCTACCTAGAACTAGGGAGGGGGAGTGAGGTACCCTAGTTTTCTTGCTAACGGGGCGGGGAGGGGGCGGTCTTGCGTTTAACGTTCGTTTTATATCTCAAAGGTGGTTTTTATTTCAGAAGGCAACTGGTTTTTTTCTTGTTTTTTTCCCCTTTGAAGACATTTCACTTCTCTTCCAAGGAGCTTCTTCAGCTGTGACAGGGATAGTGGGGAATGGAAGGATTTATATATCTTGCAAACTGCCATTTGCATTTAGAGGGCCGTTGAAGCATTTGGAGGTTTATCTGTGTCCTCAGGATCGCCTGAGTAAGTGCTAATGGTTCCTGTAGTAAGTTCCTGTAGTAAGTGCTATTGGTTCCTGTAGTCTGCAATTTTCTCTCTCTCTGGAAATCCATTCCTACTCCCATATCATTCAAAGAGTGTTCATCCTAAATTGTACAGCTAAAAGTCTGTAGAGATTTTCATTCATCCAGGACATGGTTGTCCCATAGGTGCTTTTTTTTCCAGGAGGCAACTGGACTTTCTTGTTTTTTCTTTGAATATATCTTCAAAGACGTCTTCACAGTTGCCTCCTGAAAAAGCAACTTTGGGACAAACATGACCTGGATAACTGAGAATCTCTACAGACATTTGTAAATAAGTCAATAAGCACTGCCATAACGAACCCTTTGTAGGATTTAGGTAACGGAGAATGGTAGTGTGTGCTGGTGGTTGGGGTGGAAGCAGGCAACGGCAAACCACTTTTGAAATCTTGCCGGAAAAACTGTAAGGATTTTATTCAGGCAGTCGCCGGGAGCCCACGACTGACTTGAAGTCACATGCTCCTCCCAGATTTTTGCAATGAATGGATCTTAACTTTCAGTACATTTAGGTTTGCTACAACTTTCTTGTGTGGTGCATCATCTTTTTTAACATGAGCAGTGAATTTACTTTCAGAGCAATCGCTTTCACAATATAGCAACAGCAGCATCATTGGGGTACCAGACTGCTATAAAAATAAACGGGCCGTCATTAAAAAGTGGAGTTGTGTATATGACGAAATGGTCGCATTTCTACTCAGACGAAAAGTGATAATTACATGAGCAAGAAGACACTAGTCCTGTGAATGTCTGTGCAATCCAATATGTAATATTGCTATAAATAATAATATATCATATAAATAGCAATAGCACTTTTACTTATATATACTGCTTCACAGCCGTAAGCGGTTTACATATAACAACATAAGGTAACATAACCACATAACATAATATAACATAATAGTATAGTATAATGTACTATAGTATAATATAGCATAATATATTATAACTACAGTCGCCTCTAAGTGAGATGGGGAGCATATAAATCTAATAAAGTGATAAACACACGTACAGTATTATGTGTGTGTGGGGGGGGGGGGAGAATGGAATCTCGCGATAAAATACGTGAAGGAACGCGTTTTTCTAAGTTCCGGAACGATGAAAGGAAAACAGCAGTTTAACTGATCTGCCTCCCGTTGCTATGATACGGGAGCCACGCGCGTGAAGCAGTTCGCTGGCAGCAATCGCTGCCTTGCCATTTCGCGGGTGCTAAGAGTCAGGTAAGAAGAGGCCGAAAATTGAAGCGCGGAGCAAAAGGGGCGTCTTTAGATTCGTCCGCCTGACTCTCTGCAGGGGTTGGGGGGGGGGAATAATCGGACGGTCACCGACGCCCCTGGACTGCCCACCGCAAGTCCGCATCAGCATCTCCCCGGTTTCCGCTATGACTTTTCTTCGACAGACTGGTGTGTAATGGAATGAGATGGGAAAGCCTTGAGGAAGTCGCTTCACGATAAATCACGCTATTTGTCTGAATGGTTTATTCGACAAACTATTGAAGGCTGACAAAATACCAAATGTAAATGACAGTTTTCAAAGCAAATTGGTTGCAGATCTTAAGCCAAAACAAGCTCTGCCGGTGTTTATTAAACTTTTCTCTCACCTTAAAAATCAACGTAGAACTCCCAAAGAGCTTTGTTTGTGTGCGATGGGTTCATCAACGCAGGTAGCCTTGGACTTGCTACAGTTCATTTAGTGACCGTTTGAAGTTACAGCAGCTCTGAGAAAAGTTATGTTAGGACCATTTTTCACACCTACAACTGTTGCAGCATCCCTATGGTCACATGATCAAAATTCAGCCACTTGGCAACTGACTCATATTTATGACGGTTGCAGCGTTCCAAGGTCATGTGATCACAATTTGTGACATTCTGACAAGCAAAGTCAATGGGGAAGCCAGATTCATTTACCAATTGTGTTACTAGCTTAACAACTGCAACGATTTAGTTAACAACTGTGGCAAGAAAGATTGTAAAATGGGGCAAAATTTACAACAATTGTCTCACTTAGCAACATGAATGTTGGACTCAGTTGTGGACATGAGTTGAGGGCTACCTGTATTTACTATTGAAAATTAAAATCAATGGATTTGCTACCACGGCCCTTCTCACAAGTGTTTGATGAGGTTTTAATATTGTATTATTCTTCACCATATGATGGCAAATAATTTTGATTTCATGGATCTTTGGAAGGGGTCTTGGAGGACTCCTAGGGATCCTCAGACCAAACTTGAGCTATACTGTGGTGTTTTCTGCAATAACATACAAATTATCGAGTATTAAAGCTGGAAGAAATATATGCAAGCTTAAAGAACTTGTGACCAAATTTCTAACCTCTCTTCTGCGTGGCAGTGAAGCGAAATAATTCTTTACCAAATGAGGAGCTCAACGAGAAACACTTTTAGCATCATAATGGCAGTAGAAGACCTGCAGATTTTCTGTCAGTTATCTCATCATTCTGTTGGGTTGAAGAACTGTCACCAAAATAGTTATTTTCTGCCACACTTCTGCCCTAGCTTCTCTTGCCACACTTGAGAGGGAGCAGATCTTGTCTTTCTTTATTGCAAGCATTGCTGGCAGGAAAGGATAAGGGGGACAATGGCTCTTTAGCTGGAACCCTCCCCCCAACCTATTCCCCGCACACGTCAAAACTGCCTTTACTTAATGGATTAATTTCTGTAGTGCTTAATCCACTAGGGTGCATTTTGATATGTGCCCAGTGAGTTTACAGAAAGCTACATGTTGTCAAAAAGTATACAGTAGTCCCATGGGTTAGGTGTTGGTCTATCACAGATCTGGGTGTACATGGGAATATACAAGGGAATAGGACAAGGACAATAGAAACACTGGTGCACTTATGCATAGCTGAGGTTAACAGAAGGGAAGATAACTTCCCCTCACACATTTCTCTTCCTTATTGGTTATCTGATCCCATGGATGTATTTTGCTATGGGATGGAAGAAATGGAAATTAAAAGAGCTTTAGAGCTACTTCCTACCGCACTCCATCCCAGTAGATACATACTTGTCTTGCCATCCCTTCAAGTTTGGGAATCTATGGCCAGCCACAGATTAATAAGAGAAGCAGGAGAGTTCTGACTCTCCTATTGTCAAGACAATGCTATGAAATCATTTCATTTGTTCCCCTTGAAGATATAAACAAGGTGCTTAGCTAGGCTTGGGCTATCACTGGTCTGTTGACCCTTCTGTCTCTTGGTTGGTTCAGACTGGGAAAGATCTATTAATGTTCTTAAATGCTATTTTGCTTGTCCCAGAGATGCTTTTCAAAAGGGAACCAACTTTCTTTCTTTTTTCCTTGAAGACATTTCTTGTCCAAGAAGTTTCTTTGGTTCTGATTGAAAGGTGGGGGAATGGAATGGTTTAATAAATCCATTAATAAATCCTTCCTGGAAGGGAGATATAATGTTAAATTCCCTTCTATGAAAAATTGAGAAATAGCAAACAGTACAAAAATAATGCAAACAATTATCACTATGGTAAAGTTAAGTGCTGGGTATACTGTAATTATACAATATGTAAAATAACCACTTCATTCACATAATTTAAAAAATGTTCACTCAATATACTTTAATAAACCATGTTTGCCATTTTGACAGTTCCTGTGATTTATAATTATCACTATACAAATACCCAAATATTAGCATTGATGTGCATCATTTTATCAATGTGTGCATTTTTAAATTTATTTTTAACATTACCCTTTCAATAATTGCTCTCCATGCAAGTGAGACAATTTCTTTCCCTAAAGATTGCTTCTTATTGCACATTCCCAAGATTTGTCAACATTTGTGATTCTAACTCAAAATATGGAGAGCATATTATTATTTGCTTAAAAATAACTGGCTAATATTAAGTTTTCTATTCATTAAGAAGGATTTTGGATAAAATGTGATTGTCTTTTTCTAGAAAGAAATTTGAAGAGTAGAAATGGCGAGTAATCATAAACCTCCTACAGCACGTCCTTCTTCACGAATAGGTCTGAGCGCAAGGCCACCTTCATCCTCATTACGACCTCCATCTGCAGCATTACTTGGAGGAGGGGTAAGTTAATATTAATTTATTCAAAAACCAAGGAATCAGTTTCCCCTTTCCAATTTAGATATATGGTAGGCACTGATTTGTTTTGCTAGGCAAATGATATTAAGGCAGTTCTACATGTTTATTTGTGTCAAGGAGATTACTTTGAAATACTGTCTCTGTAGCTAATTATGTGCCAGTATAATGGGAATCTTCCATACCTTGTTATGTTTTGGATGAAGTACAGCTTGACCTCTCTGGTGTCACCCCTTTCTTTGGCTACCACTATTCCCTTTTTAACTCCAACTAGCATAGTACTCTATTCTGTATACATAAAGGTCTAAAATAATACCTTGACAATTGTAAGGGCTAAGTATGCCTTTTGTTGTTAGTTGAGTGTTATGTGAATCCTGCCAATATGATTTGTGAATTGTGGTCTACAAATTATGGCATATTCAGTAACCATAGTTTAACAAACAAAAGGCTTAGTTTAGTGGGTTAACACACTATCTTGGAGGTTCTAGAAGAAATCATTTTAATCATATGAACAGTAAAATCTTAAATTCTTTTCAGTTCACTACTTCTTTATCCATATCATATCACTAGCTATTTCTCACAGTGAAAAGCTAATATATATCTTTTGCATTTACACAATCTCTGCCTGCTTATGACTGCTCTACCTTTAAAGAATCTGTTTTATATAACATTAAAAGCTATGCATTTTTTTTTAAATTTTAATACCTTAGTCTGTTTATTCATAGGTTACCAAATGGAACAAACTGACTATCCTGTTCTTTGGGAGTGCTATTTTAATTATGTTTTCTTATTTATTTTGATTTCTGTATCAGATGCCCCCAGGTACATCCAGGCCTGGTACACGTGGTGGATCCATAGGAACTGGTGTAGTTTTGTCCTCTCAGATTAAAGTTGCAGACCGTCCAGTGACACAGCAAGGACTGAGTGGAATGAAAACAGGAATGAAAGGTATTTTGAGATACGAAAGAACAAGAGCATCAACATTTATCTTTTTATTTCCATTCAAAGGTTAAAACCATTACAAGGTAAAAATTAATTGAAAATTAAAAGGGTAAATAATTAATTTAATATACAACAATATATAATCTAATAGGAACGTAGACTTCATTCCATTAGATCCAAGTTTTCCTTGCAGCAATTGTTATTGGATGGAATTTAGCAACATTCCTAGTTACTTCAGAGAAGTCTGCTAGGTCCAGAAGGCAGAGGATCAGACAGGAAATGGTATATATTAAAGTATTTATGCAACGACTCACTGGCTTGCCCTGGCCAAGTCACCACCATGGGTCGCCACCAACAGCTTGTCCCAGCCAGCTTGCCCCGAATGACTTGCTGCAAGACAACTCACTCTGCAAAGACAAGGAGGCGGAGGGGGTGGCCGGTTCCAGCCAAACCCGCAATGAGACCCCAGCACTCCAGTACAATTATCTCACCTGTGGCTAGTTGTCCCGCAGGGTGAATTGCCCTGCAGCAAATCTCTCGGGACAAGCCATTCAGGGTGAGCTGGCTGAGGTGAGGCAGCAGCTACAGACCAGCAGTGGCGGGTCAGCAGTGGTACCCAGGGGCAGTGTACAATGTATTTAGTTGACCATAACAAAGACTAAAATAATGTAGATTTTAATATAGAATAAGCAGTACCTTCAATGCTAGATTGAGTCTGGATTCTGTTAGCCAGAGCACAACAAATATATCGGAGCCTATATCGTGTTTCCCCCAAAATAATAATAATAATTATTTTTTATTATTATTGTTGGATTTATATAACCGCACCCTCTCCCCAAAGGGACCCGGGGCGGTGCACAGGAAATTAAAACACATATCACAAATATAAATAATTAATACCAAATTGAATAAATTATCCCTGTGCTAAAAATTTAAAAATATTAAAACATAACCCCATCTAAAACCCAATTAAAACAATTTATGGTACAGACTGTAGGCTAGGTAAATAGCTTAGGCCAAACCGGCCTGATGAAACAAGAGTGTCTTTAATTTCTGGCGGAAGGTGCAGAGGTCCGTGGTTGTTCTAAGGTCGGGGGGGTAGGTCGTTCCAGAGGGTTGGGCCCACCACAGAGAAGGCCCTTCCCCTGTGCGTCGCCCGCTGGCATTGCCTGGTGGACAGCACCCGGAGAAGTCCCTCTCTGTGGGAGCGAATCGGCCGAAGGGATGTATGGGGTAGGATGCGGTCTCGCAGGTAAGTAAGCCCTAGTGTTTGAAATTGAAATTTTGAAATTGAAATTTATTAACCGCACCCTCTCCCCACAGGGACCCGGGGCGGTGCACAGGCAAAGCTAAAAACAATATACAATAAATACAGCATACATACATTAAAATAGAATTAAATAATATTTACCCGTGCTAAAAATATAAAATTAAGAACCCACTAAAATTTGGAGTCAATAGACAGAGAGAACTATTCAAGGTCGGCCAGTCGAAAGAGATAGGTCTTCAATTTTACACGGAAGGAGCGGAGGTCAGTGGTCGTCCTAATATCAGGGGGAAGGTCGTTCCAGAGGGCCGGGCCCGCCACAGAGAGCGCCCTTCCCCTGGGCGTCGCCCGCTGACAAAGTCTAGTGGACGGCACCCGGAGAAGCCCCTCTCTGTGGGAGCGAATCGGTCGTGAGGATGTGTGGGGCAGGATCCGATCTCGCAGATAGCTAGGTCCCGAGCCATGGAGCGCTTTGAAGATGATAATTAACACCTTGAAGCGCACCCGGAAGACGACAGGTAGCCAGTGCAGCTCGCGCAAGAGCGGTGTTACGTGGGCAAACCTAGAGGTGCCCATAATTGCTCGCGCGGCTGCATTCTGAACTAACTGAAGCCTCCGGGTGCACCTCAAGGGGAGCCCCATGTAGAGAGAGTTACAATAGTCCAGTCGGGATGTCACGAGGGCATGAGTGACTGTGCGAAGGGCGTCCCGATCCAATAGGGGGCGCAATTGGCGAACCAGGCGAACCTGGTAAAACGCCCTCCTGGCCACGGCTGTCACTTGCTCTTCCATAGACAGCCGGGTATCCAGGAGGACACCCAAATTGCGCGCCCCATCCACAGGGGCAAGATGTTCGCCCCCTATGGCCAGCGTTGGAGAAAGCTGGTTGAATCGGGCAGCCGGAAACCACAGCCACTCAGTCTTGGTCGGGTTGAGCCTAAGTCCGTTACTTCCCATCCAGATCCGCACGGCTTCCAGGCACTGGCACATCACCGCTACGGCATCGTTGGGGTGGTTTGGGGTAGATATGTACAGCTGGGTGTCATCAGCGTACAGATGGTATTCTACCCCAAAACCACGGATGATCTCACCCAGCGGCTTCATGTATGCATTAAACAGGAGAGGCGAGAGGACCGACCCCTGAGGCACCCCGCATGTGAGGGGTCTCGGGGTCGACCTCTGCTCTCCTGCCCGCACAAATTGCGATCGGCCAGAGAGGTAGGAGGAGAACCACCGTAAAACGGTGCCTCCCACCCCCAACCCCCCCAGCCGATGCAATAGGATACCATGGTCGATGGTATCGAAAGCCGCCGAGAGGTCTAATAGGACCAGGATGGAGGAACATCCCCCATCTCTGGCCCTCCAGAGATCATCTACCAACGCGACCAATGCCGTCTCGGTGCTATGCCCGGGCCGAAAGCCGGACTGGCGCGGATCTAGATAGTCAACTTCCTCCAGGTGACGGGGAAACTGTTGTGCCACCACACTCTCAACAACCTTCGCCAAGAAGGGAAGGTTGGAGACTGGACGGTAGTTGTTCAAAAGAGCTGGGTCCAAAGAGGGCTTCTTGAGGAGGGGCCTCACCATAGCCTCTTTTAGGGAGGCAGGCAAGGAACCCTCACTCAAGGATGCGTTGATAACCTCTTGGAGCCAGCCTCGTGTCACCTCCCAGGATGCCAGTACAAGCCAGGAGGGGCACGGGTCCAATGAACATGTGGTGGCTCGCAGTCGCCCACGTAGCCTGTCCATATCCTCGGAAGTAACGGGGTCAAACTCCTCCCAAACAAGATCTCTCTCGTGGCATCCCACTGGGCCATGAATGGGGGCTAGCTCACTCTGTATCTGGGCGGTTTTCTCCTGCAGAAAAATCACAAATTCCTCTGCTCTACCCTGTAGCGGGGCTTCCCGCTCCCTCTGTTGAAGGAGGGAACGGGTCACCCTAAACAGGGCGGCAGGGCGGTTTTCTGCGGATGCTATGAGGGTGGCACAATGATGACGTTTGGCCACCCTCAGCGCCACAATGTAAGTCCGTAAATGGGCTCTTACCTGTGTCCGGTCAGATTCAGAGCGGCTAGCCCTCCATCTTCTCTCTAGGCATCTCTTGCGGCGTTTCATCACCCGCAGCCCCTCAGTAAACCAAGGAGCCAGGGTGGTTCGCCGCCGCGAGAGAGGCCGCAAGGGCGCGACCCGATCTAAGGCTCCCACGGCCGCACTATTCCATGCGGCCGTGAGGTCCTCCATCGGGGCGCGGGTCAGGGATACAGGAAATGGCCCAAGCGCTGTCTGGAACCCATCCGGGTCCATCAAGCGCCTGGGGCGGTACCAGATTGGTAACTCTGGTTCCGCCTCCCCGCGGAGGGGAGCAGCGGTCGGAAAGTCGAGTCGGAGAAGTGAGTGGTCTGACCATGACAAGGGTGTGATGACTATGTCCCCTATACCCAGATCACTCTTCCATTGGCCCGAGACGAAGATGAGGTCCGGCGTATGTCCACCCTCATGGGTGGGGCCTTGAATTACTTGGGTCAGGTCCATGGCCGTCATGGAAGCCATGAACTCCCGAGCTACCACGGATGATTCGCCCAACGATGGCAGATTAAAGTCCCCCATGACTATGAGTCTGGGGGTCTCAACTGCCACCGTAGCGATCACCTCCAGGAGCTCGGGCAGGGCTGCTGCTACATAGCGGGGAGCCAGGTATACAACCAGCAAGCCCAACTGCCTCCCAAGGCCCCACTTCATGCATAGGGACTCACAGCCGGAGGTCTGAGGCACAATGGTCTCTCTCGGCTCCAGGCCTTCCTTAATAATGACCGCTACCCCACCACCCCTGCCTAGGGCCCGTGGCTGATGAAATGCGCGGTAGCCTGGTGGGCACATTTCAACGAGGGGATGACCTCCCTCGTGGCCCAACCAGGTCTCCGCAATCCCTACCAGGTCCGGCTCCCCCTCTGACACAAGGTCACTAATGGGTCAGGTCCATGACCCATTTGTTGACAACGGACCTGGCGTTGCAAAACATCAGCCGCAGACCCTGGCTCTGTATTCCCTGGCCACCTAGCCTGCGGGGGTTGTGGCACCCGACCGTTTGTAACCAACGGCTGCGTGCCACCAACCGGGAGGATGAAAATTGTCTCCCCTCGGTCCTGCCCCTCCCCACGACCCTCTGAATTGGTATGCCCTCCTGAGGAACGACTCGGGTATCCCCCTTCCTTTCGCCTTCCGCTTCCCGCCGTCGACTGCTATCCTGGCCCTTACTGCTGATCACTGTTTCAGTCTCCATCTGTCTATATCTTTTTTTAAACCCCTCTCCCACCCCAGAACCCCTTAAAAGCCTAATTAAAAATTTATTTAAAAACCCCCTGAGCTTGCGTTTTTTCCACCTCTCTGGATTAATTAACCCATCCTTGAGGTGGGCCCGAGATAAACTAAGGGGCCAAACCTGCGAGAGGGGGGACTCTCGCAGATCGAGGAGGTCGGACCTTGAATAAAAAACCATCCCGTGGCTCCATTGTTTATTTTGGAGCCCCCCCAAAAAAATATAAGACCAGGTCTTATTTTCTGGTAAACATTGTACTTTTCTAATTTTATACATAATATATTATCATTAATCTTTTAGGAATTATTTTTTGTCATTAGTGAATAAATATCTTCTTTATATGGTAATTTTGTTGTTTTGCAAGAATCGTTTCTCTATTTTTAATCAAATCTTTGTCACATCAGAATTATATTTTTCCTTAGGTCCACAGAGACAAATTATGGATAAATCCTATTACCTTGGAGTGCTTAGGTATGTGAAATAATTTATCACTAGTTAGATGAGATGGGGTTGGTTCAAATGTTGAATAGTAGTCCTCTACATTGAAAAAGATTGTAGTATCAAGCAGTTCTTAAGATCTTAATGAGAAGATTGTAAGGTTACAGTACTCTCTCAATATATCATTTTCTCATGAAATGAAAGAGGTTCTTGCCCTCCTAATAGCTGCTATACTTTATTTGCTCGTTTTCAGCAGTATGTGATTTGTCTTTTATTTGCTTAAAGCTAGTTCTTTAGCTCATTTTAAATTGCCATTATTTTCTTACTACACAAATAGTGAGATGGCTATATCCCATACCTGATCTTGCAAATTTTAAGGCTAAAGCAAACTTCCTTCAAGGCACCTTTGCATTTCTTTTCCATGGTTATGTATGCTTATGGTTGGCCATAACTTTTGATTGAATATGAGTTTAATGTGTATGCAACTTGTGAACAGTGTTGCTTTCAGAATTTGCTTTTCCACAACTCAAAAATAGATAACTATATTTGACTCAGGTAATACAGTAAGCCTAAGAAAATAGAATAAGCAAAGCTAATATTGTGGTATGATTAGAAAAGCTTTTTTGGATTTGCATATCACATACTCACACGAAACTCCCAAACTTTGGATTGTCATAAAATAAGATTGTAGCTAAGCTGGATCTATTTAACCATAGATGTGAAAACAAGATATTGTTTTCCAAAATATGGTTAAATAGATCCAGCTTAGCTACAATCATATAGAGTGGATTTACAGATAGGTCAGAAGTGAAGAAACCAACAGTTTACCTTCATAGTATGTATGAATTTGATGGTAGCAGAGTTAGTCTAATTAAACACCCTTAGCTGTGTTTAATCTAAGGATTTTCATTCTACTATTGTAATGGGAGAATTGATAACTATAAAAACATCATTTTTTTGTAAAGGCATCTATGCAAAACCTGTAATAGTTCTTACCCTAGGAAAAACTAGCTGACCCTAAAATAATACAGTATTGACAGATTGGTCAGTGATAAACGTATCCTCTTATATATTAAATTCATATTTCAGAACACTCATGTGGAACTTTTAAAAGGACGTATTAAAAATCCTAACTATTTTAAAATTAAAATCAGGACTGCAGGTCCCTCAACAAATCCAATTTAGTGCACATTCTATTTAGTCCTCTTATCAAAATGAAAAACATGTAGTAGTATTTGTAGTACATTTACATTTGTAATAAACAATGTAATAAATAATAATAATAAATAATTTGGTTGTCTTAAGTATCACCTCAAATTAAATTATATAAAATTTCAGCAATACTGAAGATTAAAGTACACATGTTAATATGATCACCCATTTCTTTTCTTATAGAGGGAAAATAAATGAGCTTAGCGCAGAAATCAATAAGCTTCAGAAAGAAGTTGATATGTATAACCAGGAGAATTCTGTCTATCTGTCCTATGAAAAAAGGTAAACTGCACATCAAAATCTATAAATACATTTGAACTCTGTGGATTCATATTTATGAGTAACTTTTGGGTTGGAAATTTACAGCTGAGCTTGTTTTAAATTTCATTCATTGCTAGACTTTGTAATAATCTTGTGTTTTCTTGTGCTCTTAGAGCAGAATCTTTAGCTAGTGAAATCAAAGAATTTCAAGGACAGTTGGCAGACTACAATATGGTATGTTATTGTTTCATAGATAATTTAGATTTAATTATGCGGTATGAAAATTGGGCACAATTTTGCATTTCATTTGTAAATACCGTTCCAACTATTGTTTCTCTAATCTAGTTGAGATCAATGCAGATTTGACAGTAACTATGCCCAGGAGGGCAAACCTATGGCACACGTGCCAAAGGTGGCATACAGAGCCCTCTCTGCTGGCACATGTGCTGTCACCCCAGGTCAGATCTCTGTGGTGTTTCATTCATGAGCTTTTGTTTCCCTGAAAATGAAGAAACAGAAGCTCATGAAAGAAAAATATCTTACCTCTTGCTGCACTGCCGGTGTTGGGATGCCCGGACTCCCACCAACCTGCTAGTCTTTGGGTCTCTGCTATGCAGGCATGCATGTCCATGCATGTACAAGTGCATGTCTGCACATGCACACACATGTTCACGCATGTCCATGCATCCACACATTTGCGTGCACATGTGTACCTTTGAGTTTGGGCTTGCACACACGTACAGTTTGGGCACTTGGTATCTAAAAGTTCGCCATCACTGAACTATGCTAAGCAATAATGCCTTTGATTTTGTTCCTATATAAGATTACATAAAGGATTAATTAACTTTTCTTGTTGATTTAGTTGGTAGATAAACTTAACACAAACACTGATATGGAGGAAGTAATGAATGACTATAACCTGGTAAGCATAAAACTGATGTTTCATTTCAGTATTGGTACTATTTATTGCACATATGATGATATTACCAATGATTTTTGTCTTTTTTAATAGTTAAAAGCTCAAAATGACCGTGAAGCTCAGGGCATAGACATTATTTTTACAGAAAGACAGAGGTAAATACCTAAATTCATTTTTTTTGTAAATGTAGAATGGAATTTTCATATGCATTACAGTTTGTCCAGTGTTTGTTTTCAATCATTTGAAAAAGCCTTTCACAATTTCCATATTTACCACACTAAAAAACAATAGTAGTCACAAGAATTGGCATAAATTTTGTGAAACAGCTCTATTAAGTGTAGGGTAATTCAGTGCAGTCAGTGGCTTCTGAAATAGAGAGCAGATTGACAAAAGCAGGGCTCCATGATTGCAACCACGTTTTTGTATTGTATTGTTGCATGCATTCCCATTTACACAATTTTTATTTATATTTCCTATTTCTTAAACGCCCATTCCCTCAGAGATTAATTATGTAAATAAATGCAAATAACATAGACATCATAAAACAAATGTCATGAATTACCGCAGAAATTTAATTCATTGCAATAGAAATCCATCATATGAATATCTGTTTAATCAACATTGTGATGTTTTTCTTAATAAGTTTCGATCACATGAAATTGATCAACGACAAACAACACAGATTGTGTGTGTGTATTTTTGTCCTATATATAGGACAATGAAAAGCACAATTCTGTGCTAATAACAAATAGTTTAAGTCTATAATATATATAGTAAACATTTATGGATCAATATATTTGTCTTCAATAAATCCATCATCTTCTGGAACATATGGACGGAATTGCTCAAAGACAACTATAGACTCTTCTTCATTAGTCTCTGATGCTTGTGGGTGCATGCCTAATTGAGGTGTGAATGTTTCTTCAAACCACTGAGATTCTTCTTTTTCTTGGAGACGTCTGTGATTATAGCTTCTTAAATAACGGTACCACATCGGAAACTTGATAGCAGCAATAATCAGTGCCGTAGTGCTGAGGATAACTACTAGGACACCCATCAAAAAAGTCCAGCTTTTGCCAATGGGCTGAATACCTGGAGGTTGAAATAAAATATTTATAATGTGTAACCTGTCTTTTTTACACAAACTTTCTGAGAAACTGCTTGATTTCCAGAGGCCATTTATTAATGTCTCTTGATCTTATTAAGCAAACTATCCTCTTCCTTATGAGAAATATGGGCTTTAGATTACCTGCCTATTGATTTTTTTTAAAAAAGATATCAACCATTTAAAGCAGTTTTAAGTGACTATTATAGTGCAATTGTTGTTATTTATCAAACTTGTCAACTGGCATGATACGTTTAAATATCAGATATGGAATTTCAACTGAATTAATAATAGATCAATGAATAATCTTGACTTTCTACATGGATCTCTGATTATTTGAATGATAAACTTTTAGTTTGGTAGAAATTGCTTTTTGTCTCAATTAGGTGGCATGGAACTTCATTTATTCAAGTAGACTCCTAGATTTTTATGAATGTGCCAAGTTTCAGATAGAACATTGAAGGCATTTGAAGGCAACTTTGACAAAGGCTATTTTTAAATGGAAAACAATATGTTATAAAAGTTTTAATTTGTGTAAATGCAGAACAGTCAGTGGAATATTTAAACGAATCTAAGTTGATTTCCTCAATGAATATTAGTAAGTACTCAAGACTATGCACATTCTTTTTTTTCTTCTAGTTAGCAGACCTACAAATATTTTTTATGTTTAAAAATATTAAATACTTTAAAATCAAAATGAATTATATTATTTTTGACATTTTCTCTGAAACAATATACCCCAATATACACTTAATTGTTTATTTAAACTGAAATGTACCTGAATATGATGGTCCATTTGTATAATTATATGTGGTGCCATTGGTAGTATTAATAGAAGTAAAAGGTGAGACAGTTGTTCCATATATTCCCATTTGTTTACAATTTAATGTATTTGTGTCCTTGATAGGGTATTCTTTCAGAGCAACTGGAATAGGGCACATAGTATTACTCACATTTTCTGTAAATAGATTTAGTATCAGCATTAAAATGTTTGGCCTGCACTCTTGTATAAAGATAAACTTTTTATATTAAAATATTATTTAGTTTATAAATTTAAAAAACAGATGAGGTAGCACAGTAGGGTTGACAGTGAAGCAAAATAAATAGTATGTAACATAATAAATCTAAATTCATTTATATTCATTTTAATCTAATAGAAAAGAAAGCCAGCAGAATAAACAAACAAACCTTTAGGACAATTAACAAGTTAAACATATCAACAGAAAATATTTAGCATTCATGCACAGAAAGCAAACTTTATTTGATAATTTCATGAATTGCTGTCCAGGTTTACTGATCTCACTGATTAACAACTGGTTTGCATGTATCAGAATAATTTTGTAGTGAAATGCCACTTTCTTGGTGCTAGGTTTAGTAAACAGCTAATTCAAAGATATATTCCAACACTGTCAGCCTCAGTAATGGAATAATTCATTAGATAGTCATCTGGAAGATGTTATAAAAGAAAATCAATTCTAGTAATGTGTGCAGTATATCCCAAAATCTGGACATCCAAAGAAAATAATTTCTGTGTAAAAATGTATGAATATGCTGTTTGAACTGTATCATTATAAAAAACTGAATGACATATATTATTATGTTACTTATCTGTTTAAATTGCGTTAATTGCTTTCCTAGAAGGATATTCTTTAGAACCCAAAGTGGCTCAATTATAAGCAGATACTGAAATGTAAGATTATCAAATGTAAGATTATCAAATGTAAGATTATCAAATGTAAGATTATCGGATCTGCATTGGAAAACTCTGAACAACTACCAGATGACAGCAGTTAAAGTTCTCTGCATGCTATCATCTTGTGGTCCCCTTGATTTTTTTCCAGCTCAGATCTGGTAGATAGACTTAGTTGAAGTGTGCAAAGTTATTTTACTGAAATACATAATTCTGAATACATTTCTGGTTCGCTGTGCAAACCTTTTTTCTAACCCACATGGCTAAATAGATATTTTTGCTGTTTTGAATACTTTAAAATATGAGGACTATATTTAGTTTCTTATGGGGATGTTAACAAGTGTATTAAACCATGCCTAAATGCTTCATATGTGATTGGATGAGCCCAAACCAGGTCCTGCAGTATTAGACAAAGAACCTTGCCAATATTTACTTTCACTTTTAAGGATACTAGCATTGTGCATAAAAGAATCCATGATAAATAAATAAAAAGCTCAGTTATATAAGCTAATTTCACAATCCAGTTGTTTGGAAATCACATTAGGCTGTTCCAATACACAGTTTTCTTTTATAGTTTTTGGCTCCCAAATTAGGAATTTCAGAAAGCAATTCTGAAATTACTTTTAGAAATGGAAAAATAATCAAGACTAAATATATATTGACCTACCCGTTATCACAGTAGAGCTATTCAGCCAATGTTGTAAACTAAGAAGGTCACATGAACAAGTCCACACATTTCCATTTAATTTAATACATATTGAATTAAATTTTACCTCAACATCTTTTAGAAAACTATTTTGTAAATTTAGGACTTTCAATTTGTTTAGCCCTGCAAATACATTAGAATTTAATTGTGTAATTCTGTTACTTTGAAGATTCAGAATCTGCAATTCATTCAAACCAGCAAATGCTGCTTTTTCAACTGTTTTGATATAATTGTTACTGATATCAAGAATTTTTAAGCGTAAAAGGTTTTTAAAGCTGTAATTAGAAACAACAACAATAGAATTGTTGTTCAAATAGAGTTCTGAGAGATTATTGAACTGGCAAAGTCTTACTGTGTCATTCTTGTCTAAAGTAATATTGTTACAACTAAGATATAACACAGAAATCTCTTTGTTTAGGTTAGAAGGAACAGAAGAATAGTTTTTTGCCACTTCCTGACAGTTTACCTGTTAAATAGAAAAAAAACAGTTATGGAAATATCATAACAAATTATTTACAAAAATCTTTGACAACTCTGTATAATAGGTATTGTTTAAAAAGTGACTGTCAGCTCAAACAGAAATTCACATAGTTTAGATAATAAAATAAAGAACCTTGTGACAACAAATTCCATAAGATAGAAAAGTAGCAACATAGAACAACAAAATAAACAATACCCAAATCAGAACCAAAGCAATGGCATTTGTATGCTGCTTCTACTTAGGAATATTTTTATTCCAAATATACTGTATTCAAGAAAGAAATTGATCATGAATGTTGATTCCGGATACTTTAAAATTTCCATGCTCCAAGTCTTTAAAAAGCTTTCTGTAATGTAGAAGGAAGCATAATGCAAATGACATTTCCATGTAACCTAGACTGAAAATTATCTTTTGGCATAAGGAGCTGTTTTGTTCTAAAAAATCTCTAGAGCTGCCAAAGGATGTAAAGGACACCACATATTGACATAGACATCATACCAACATGCCAATGTGACCATTTTAAATTGTTAATTATTTGCATCAGACATCACGATGCAGCTATTGCAAATTACGTAAGCTAATGCTTCTTCGCTCTTTGGCATAAGTCAAATGTGGTATATAATAGCATCTTCTACAATAAATACATCATGCCCCAGGTCTGTTTATTATGTCATTGTGACTTGTAATGGATGCTATATATGCAGCAAAATATTATACTTGAAGGAATTGAATCTGAATATTACCAAATGTACAGTGCTACATTGACTCTCTAATCTCTTACAAAATAAATGTTCTCTAACATCCTTAACATGCTTCTTCAGGTATGGAATGTGTGACGTGCTCTGGGCATATATGGAAGAATGGTGGAATGACTGGTAGTATTAATATAAATATGTGATCATTATATATTATAAATATCACAAGTTTATATACGGTATGTTCTAAAACCTATTTTTTTAAAAAACTGCATTGCATCATAAAAAAAGTTCCATTGGATCTAAATCTCATTCTCATCTAATTAGAAATTGGGAGCTAACAGCTTCTTTAACAAGTGGCTAAAAATGATAACTTACAGTTTGAGAAATATCATTCCATTCAGTACTGGCAGGATGAAGAAAGAGAACTGCAACCAGTATCAGGAGCCAAGCAAGCTTCATGTTCAAAATCTGTTAATTTTTGATATAATTCAAACAGTAAGAAGAACCGAGGATTTAACAAAGGAAACTAAGGAGCTATTATTTGTTCTTTGGGTCATGATTTGTGGCCGTAACATGTATGGAAGTCAATTGCTGAGCAAAACAAATGAATAGAATTCTTGGAGTTGGATTAAAACATTGAAATTGAAGTAATATTGTTTTCATCCCTAAATCATCCATTCAAATATCTGGTGACCTATGTATGGAAGAAAAGTTTTATTCTGCCTTTATAAAAGATAGGCTACTGTGCATGATGTAGGCAAAAACACACACATACCCAGATACCTACACGGAGAGATGCACACAGTAATTTTTCATACTCCCATACTCCCATATTCTGCTTTTTGTTTAGAATAATGATACATGGAAACTTTTGCAAAGGTGATTGACTAATCAACCCCATGCAGAATGCATATGTAGGAGGCAGAATACCAGCCTTTATGTCTCAATAATGTAGAACTTTCTAAGTCATCTCAATTTCACAGTGTTTTTTCTTATAGAAAATGTGACTAAATAGGAGAAAGCCTGTGAAATGTGCTCCTTCCATGTTTCAAAGTAGATATGATTTTTTCTCTAAAGCATTTCTAGCTGGCAAATCAAACAGCAATTATTTTTTGAAGAATTCAAAGATTACATGCTAAGTCCACTTGCTAAAAGTACAAACGCATCACTTCATAAAAATGCATTGCTTCCGCTAATTAATTTTGTTGTAGATTTTTATAAAGTACAAAAAGTAACAAATATTTTCTAAATGCAGCTTCAATAATTTAAGAGCATTGCTTCTTGCTCCCAACTGAGCTTTAAAATGATTCCACTGTAAAGGGCAGCACAAAGCAGAGAGTCATCTCTCATTGTCGTGATGCAATTTATGTAACCATTCTTTATAAAGAAAACTGCATAAATCTCTCAAGAATTGACAAAAAATACGGTTCATAAGATGTTTATTTTATACAGTGCAGTAGCCAGAGAAACAAAACCAAGGTTGCGGTAAAGTTTCATGGTGAATGCATCTCTCAATCTTATCTTCAGCCATATTTTTTTTTAAAAAAAATCAAGTATATGCTATTTCTCAAGGTTTCTTATTTATTGCCAAAGCAATTTTTGTTATGGTTTAGGTGCTTTAAAGACAAAGTGCAGCTTCAAGGTAACAGTAGAGTTAAATACGACGTTTCACAAAACATAAATCGTTCAGTATCTTTTCTGAATTTCATAAAAAATCAGAACCATACAGTGTATGTGTGTGTGTGTGTGTTTGTGTGTGTGTGTATTTGTTCCACAACACCCTGTTAGGTCCCAATTAAGGGAGGACGCATACTGTTTCCTTTTCTGCCTTTCGTCTCATCACCAGAGACATCTAGACAGAAAGCCATGAGTTCTGTTGTGTAATTTTTTTTATATATGTGTGTTAGATTTTTGAGCTGATCAATAAATAAATCAGGTTATTTAACCTGATTTATTTATTGATCAGCTCAAAAATCTAACACACACACATACATTCATACATACATACATACATACATACATACATACATATATATATATATTCATTCTACCCTCTTGGATTATGAAGTACACAAATATACCATGATTTATTTGTATATATCATACCTTCTTAATTTTTCTCCGGAATATCATACTTGCATATTTTCCTGTGTTTGAAAAAGACGAGAGGAAAGTTGCAATGGTTTTGCACTTGGCTGCAACCTTTGTACCCAATTAGCAGGGAGGAAGTTTAAAATAAAGTGCAGGACACGTTTAGCAAAAGATTGACTATTTGTGTTCATCTATGAGTTAGAGGCTTGCAGCCAATCAAGAAGACTTTTGAATGTGATCTGTGTGTTTTATGACATTAGATTGCAAGGTGAGGGCGGAGTAATCTAGAATTTGCCATAAAACACCTTTGTATTGGATACAAAGTGCTAAGGCTAGAAAGGTAGAGTTCTTCATTTTTTAATGGGGATGGTGACTGCCACTAGCAGTAAAAAAAAAAAAACCAGTCCTGGCACACAGCATAGCCTGTCTATAAATTTTGTTTTTAAAAGTAAGCAGGTATATGTTTGATTTTATATCAAAGGTTAGGAAAAAAGAGCTAACAAATACTAACTGAATTTCATAATAAGGGTCTGAACAGTGTGAGGAAATGCTGTTTCTGTCATACTTTCTTTAATAATCAGGTCCTCTTGCCAATCCACCTCAGCAGTTTCAGCGTTTTAGTTAGTGTAAGCAAATTGTGGACTATATTTCAAGAGAACCCTCCAAACACATTGTTTAATTTTAATTTTGTGCCATTTTTTATGGTAGCAAGGACAAAATATGAAGTATTAGCTAAAAATAGGCATAATATTGTTTACAATTAAAAAAAAAACAGCTTCAAACCAAAAAATCCCTATAGTTGACAATGGCATTTTTATATGTCCCTTAAAAAACGATATATATCCATGCAGCCATTAGAAGTCAAGGAAAACTTTACTTTATGTTATTATTGCTTTGTTTTTGCTTTCACTCTCTTTAGTGTGAAATTTACTGCTGTTCTAAATTTAAAAATAATTAGAATGCAAAAAAAAAAAGTGAATCGGGTTTACAAAGTATTTATTTTTGTGATGCAGCAAAGAAAAACTAATTCAAGCTGTGGAAGATGACATCCGGCAGGAAAAACAAGCAGCAGAAAATATAATTAAAAATATGTCGGAAGAAGATCAAACCAAGTACATAGACATGAAAATGGCAAATGAAAAGCTCTTGCAGGTAGTCTTTGATATTTCCCTAATTTACAGTTTGATGTGTGCCAGAACAGTTTCAGACCAAGGAAATTTTTAAAAAGTTCCAGAAGCTTCAGTCAACATGACAAGGGAAATATCTTCCAGTGAAATCTAAGATTTTAATCTTTTAAAGGTTGAACGGGTGTGATTAACTCTTTACTACAGAAATCATGTTACATAATCTACCAACCTCTTTTTTTCTTATAACTTTAGTTCTCCAGTTTCTTGGCAAATGCATACATTCTTAATTTTAAAGAAACCATAGATCTGTGGCTTGGTAGCTTTCTCTCACACTGGAGAAACTAGCCATTGCAAGACTAATGTACACATTAAGCATGCATGCTTGTTTAGTATGATGCTTTTCTTTATAGAAAAACTTCATGTAGGAGTGAAATATTCAATTGACTCCATTCAAGAAAAAAAATTGTTCAGAACAAGATAAATTAATCTAAGGTTTAAAGGAGACACCATATTTCTTTTACATCAGAACGTTTACAATTATGTCACATTTTGAAGCATGAGCTATAATCTAACTTTGCTTGGCTAAATTACTGGATTACAGCTGTTATTCCTTATGTTTTTATATTTGTTTCTATAAGAATCTCATTTTAGCTGTGCAGGAACCTAGTAAATTAATTTTAACTATAATTGACTATGTTTAGCAAATAAAAATCCTGAAATGTGGCGAGCTTTTGAGTTCAGGTTTTGAGTTCATCAAAGGGAAACTGATTTCCATTGTTTATTATCTACAAATGCAGAGGAAATTATTCCAATTATTCCTGGAATTATCATGTGTAGGAGCTCTACATTTAGAGTCACAGTCTAAGACAGGTGGAAACTTAAATAATTCAGAATGATGATGATCATGTTGATGATGGAATTAGTCCAATGATTAAATTATTCAAAGAAATGGGTGACAAATTTATCAAGTATAAGATTGGATGCCCTGAATACAAATGTACATTTATATAGAATATGGCCATAGATTGGCTACCTGTGAAGCCTTGACTTTCAAAAAAGTTTTCCAGCACCAAATCTCTTTAACAGTTTTTTTATTATATGAAAATATTACTTCCTCTCCTAGGAATTGTCTTCTTTACAACAAGAAATGGATGCTGTGAATATGAAAGAACAAGCTTTGGAAGCAGTATGTATTTTCCTATTCTCAAATTCATTACATAATGGAAAAATAAGTTGAAATGCAATGATTCATAAATAAGCGTCTTACATACAATTAAAAATAAAGTCAAAATCCCTGTCTATCATTTTAGCTGTTTGTTATCTTCAGGACACCATCTAGTCCTTGGGAAGGGAATGACTAGGTAGGTAGATAAAGAAAGCGAAAAACAGTTTAAATACCTGATTGCTTATGGATAAGGTGGATGAAAAAGGGTGGATATTGTTGTTTGATGGTGTTAAAAGAATTGTTCCAAGATGTAAGCTGTTCCAAGTAAAGCTGCCTTTTGCCATTGACTGAACTTGATTTTGTAAATGCCATTGATATTCATGGGGGCTCCAGATGTTTAGGGATTGCACTCAAAACACATATTACTATTGGTACTATTCCTTCTTTCTTTTGCCACCATCATTCCATTGCTATTTGCAGGGCTTTACATTTTGTTGATTTTCTCCAGTTGTTTCTCTTCTTGTTGTATTATTATGATTTGTCACACAGCCAGCAAGGTATTTTGAATGGATTTGGCATTTTTATTTATCTATCAAGTCCTTCTCAAAAACCTGGGATAAGTAGATATTATTTAATTATTATTTCTATTATTATGTTCAACTCTCAGTGACTCTTTTAGTAAATTTTAACATAAAATATTGGAAAGGATAATTGTTTCTTGAAGGAAAATTATCACTATTTGCTTCTTCTGTCGTGTAACATACTACAGTGAACCATATGGCTGTATTCATATATTGCATAGCATAATGAGTGAATTTAGCCATTGGGACTTGTAAACCCATGCAATTGTGTCTTATTCAATAAATAAAAGTTAAGCAATGTGGGAACTTTTAAGTAGGCTCCTACTATTCAATTTATAATGTTAAACCATAGTATTATACTGAGTTTCTGTGTAACTTCTAAATACTTGCTATTCTCAGTTTAATCACTCCCATACTTTTTATATGTATGTATCAACTTTTATAAATTTTCTCGTTTGATAATCTATTAGAAAATTACTATGTGGTACTTTAAAGGTTATAACTTTGATATTACTTCAATTTCCTTAGTTTTAGAATCTCACCAGAAAATAATTTTGACAGCTGTTTTTATTATCTTGTAATTTTCCAAATTATATTATCCAATTATAATTTGGATAATACGTATGTTCTTAAATCAAGAATGATTAAGGAGGCTCAGAAATAGATGTGAAATAAGAAAATGAATACAGATATTAATTAGCAGTGTATATCTCTGTATGGGAAGATAGAGAATGACTATCTGTTCATTTAGAAGTATTTAGGAATGATAATCTATGAATCAATGAACATATATGATATAAAGAACATAAGGGCAGAGTGCTCGGTTTTAGCAGGAACCTTCCTATGCTACTCTCTAGTTGCTGGTTAGACATAAAATAATGTGTCATGCAAGCCAAAACTGATTCATTGTCCCTTGTCTTTACTTTTTATTTCAATTGTATAAATACAAAATACCACTTGCATGTATTCTGTCTTTAGGAAATTACCCACTCTCAAATTAAACAAGAGGCCTTACAGCTGTATGAAAAGCTCCATGGTCTTGAGGAACATCGAGATCAAATGATTGCAGAGGACAAGAACATGGGATCTCCCCAGGAGGAGAGAGAAAGACTATTAAAACAGGTAGAAAAAATACTTCATAATGTTTGTAAAGCTCAGTTCACACATAGAAATAAAGGCCTAGAGTACTTACATGTCAGATTAATGTAGAAAAGCCACACTTACTTTCACCATCATGACTCTAGGCCAGCAAATGTTTGGAGCTTGGTGACCTTGACCAACAGAGCTAACCGTGAGAGCAAATTTTTATAAGGGACTCTTTGTTTGGAAGGAGACATGTTGATTGTGACTTAGTATTCACATATCATAAAAAGAATTGAGAAGGCAATAAATATGTCTATGTTATACAATTTGTTTTCCCTTCTCTGATAGACTGAAATACTGAACTAAGCCTGAAAGATAATACGATGAATCATATTTAGATGGCTGAAAAACATCAAGGGTGTAACTAAAAGATTATGAAAACCTGATTTATTAGCAGTAAGATGCAAAAAATAGCTAAGCCACCAGTGCCATGTAGCTGACAAAAAATGTAAAGTGAATATACGATATCTCCAGGAATGACATTTGTGCTATCCTGGGTTTGGTTCTGTGTACCTTGAATCCCAAAACGTCATCATGAGTGAATATCTGAGCAGATACATTTGGAGACATTTCTGGCCCTATAGGTAACACTTATAATCCTACCCTGTTTCCCTGAAAATAAGACCTCCCTGGATAATAAGCCCGATCGACCTTTTGAGCACATGCACTAAAAAGCCTCCCGAAAATAAGCCCTCTCTTAAAATATTGCAACACAGCAGCAGCCATGAGGTGACCACGCTTGCCACCTCCTGCACCTCAAAAAGAATAAAACCTCCCTGAAAATAAGGGCAAGTGCTTATTTTGGGAGTGAAATGAAATAAGACCCTGTCTTATTTTCAGGGAAACAAGATATACATTGACTTACAACTTGTAGCTTAACAACTAGTCAAAGTTAAGATAGACCATTCTTTCCATAACTGAGCAATTTATTTAGATCACTAAGGATATGTTATGTTACTGTTATCTCTTTCTAAGGTGAAGGAAGAAAATCAAGAAATAGCAAGCATGGAGAGGCAGTGAGTGCTTTTCTATATTGCTCCTCTAGTTTTCAATGTGCTATAAAATCTTTTACATCCACACATTTTTGGAAGATTTGTCAGTCGTGTGTGTTGCACCCATTGACTGTAAAAAGAAGCAGGGCTGTTTTTATGACCTGCTTGTGGAAATATTCTGAAGAATCATATGTGAAAATGGAGTTGGGATTAAAGTATCTGATGCCTTAACTAGGTAATACCACTGTGCAGTAATAAGACAATAGTAATAAGTAATGCAACAGGAGAAGGTCTAAAAGAAATATTTGCCCTGTGATATGTGAATTGCTTATGAGACAGGCTTCATAATCATAAGGTTATTTATATTGTTCAACGAAAAAATAAAGTTTTTAAAGATGATACCTATCATTAAAGGCAGCTAGGAACCAAAAATACAATATTGTGTTTAAATTTAAATACGTTAAATGGGTTACTTTAATTAATGTTTTACCTGCATTTGTCTTTTGAAATCAAACTTAATTTGAGAAAGTGAGGTAAAGAAGCACTACTCTGTAGTAACATTATTGTAATGAATTGTTTTAACCAGCAGGGGGACCCATTATTTAACATAAGTAATTCTTATGTTCCTCATTCTCTACAAAATTAAACTCATTTAGGTAAAATTGTGTAAACTCGGTTAAGAATATGCAGAAGCGAAAACATATTAAGAGAAAAAGACATTGCTGTTTGCTAGTCTGAAAGCTATTTATTCAGTACTTTTTACAAAAAAGCTGCATATTTATAGTTATCACTATGCCCATTGCTTTAGGCTAACAGAGATAAAAGAAAAGATCAACCATCTCAATGAAGGAATCCGGCAGCTTGACATGGATTTAGAGGAACACCAAGGTAAAAGAAGGCTTTGAGACCTGACTCTCCAAACTGCATTTAAATGCTCTATTATAGTTTAATCTAATATAATTGATTATTTATATTCAGGTAGAGTCTATGAATTGTGAATAGATACAAAAATGTGCTCATACATGCAAATTGCATGATTCTGTACAATATTTTTATTCCATACTTATATATGATTATTATTTCCATTTGTTACCTTTCTGTAGTTTCCTTCTGCTTCTATTTTCTTACTGCTAAAACATCTATAAATGATGTTTACAGTCTAACACAGCTTCATAGTGCATTGGATCTGATGGCTTGTTAGCTGTCTGGCAATATCCCTTTTCTCCATAGTGGTGGAGGCCACATCCAGACTGGGTTGACCTCTTCCGCTCACTGATTGGACTGAGTCTGATAAGCCATGCCCTTGTCACTAGGGAGACCGAGCTTTCGACTCAGTCCCTCAGTGAGGACGGATGTGTCATAGCAGTGCTCCAGAGAATTTAAAATATTTCCAACTTTGTCCTTTTGAATTTGAATCTGTTGAATTGTGAGTAAAACTGGGCTGACTAATTAATCCCATTCTGGGGTGGTGACTGTCGCACTGGCAGCCTCTTTTGGGGTGGCGACGATCTCCATTTGTCCTCATAGCCTAACTGTCATTCTGACAGGGCTTAAATACTCTGGCCAAATTGGAACGCCTCTGCTCCCTAATTCCGTTAAACTGGATGGACAGCTATGTGGTGACTGTTTTGGCAACTCTCTGAGAGAGGAAGCTTGCCTTGCCAACATTAGTTGGCGCAGGAGTGCTCCGCCACTCCTCTCAGAGTACAATGGCGACTGCAGCTGTCAAATTAGCTGTGGAGCGACCGCGCCTTTTAAAAAAAGGCCGGAGCATCTTGGAGAGCAGAGGCTGATGTCGCGGAGCAGTTCTTTGTTGGGCGGCGGTGAAAAAACAGCCTTTGGAGATGACTGAGAGCCCGAATGTTTAAACGACTCTGCAGATGACCTAATGAGAGTTGTTCAAATTCTACCATTATGCAGAAAATTTTCAATGTAAATGAATCATTGCAACATATATGGGTGGTTTCTGATTTGCTTTGTATAAGCAAGACTATTTGGAAGAATTGTGGGTAATTCTCTGCATATGTATTATGAAATCTTTGAGTTACATGCAATTGGGGGGGAGCATTTCAATTAATAATGTAGCCTTTTCCAATTTAGTGCTTCCCAAATCTGAACAGATTATTGTGGGAGTTGTAATTCAGTGACACCCAATAATGCTTCTATTCTATACAGAGGGTACCCCTGGGTTGCTGCACTGAAATGGTGCCATTTTATGGAACCCAAAGCTTTCTCAACGGCAGCAGTTGAGATTTGGCTCTTTCCTCAAACATTTGGGTCAGTTGATTAGAATTCCCAATTTGAGGAGTTACAGTAAAATCAGCTTTCATGATTTAATGACCTTTCAGGTTTTTTTGTGTTTATTGGTTGATTATTTTTCCTTTCTTTTTTCTTTTCTTTTTATATGCTGCCCAGAGTAATGTTATTTGAGTTGGGCAGTCATTGAAATTAAATAAGTACATGCCGATGTATGTTTTGATTTAATATCTAAAAGGAACTAGTTATCTTAATGCTATCTCCTTAGAAATGTGATTTAAACAGTATTGTTTTTCTTTCTTGATTCTTAAGTTTGATCATATAATTAGTATTTTGAACCACTTGAGGCTAAAGGGAGGAGTTTCTGGCTGTGTGCAGGGGGGAAGGAAGGTAAAGATTTCCCCATTTTGAACCACTTGAGGCTAAAGGGAGGAGTTTCTGGCTGTGTGCAGGGGGGAAGGAAGGTAAAGATTTCCCCATTTTGAACCACTTGAGGCTAAAGGGAGGAGTTTCTGGCTGTGTGCAGGGGGGAAGGAAGGTAAAGATTTCCCCATTTTGAACCACTTGAGGCTAAAGGGAGGAGTTTCTGGCTGTGTGCAGGGGGGAAGGAAGGTAAAGATTTCCCCATTTTGAACCACTTGAGGCTAAAGGGAGGAGTTTCTGGCTGTGTGCAGGGGGGAAGGAAGGTAAAGATTTCCCCATTTTGAACCACTTGAGGCTAAAGGGAGGAGTTTCTGGCTGTGTGCAGGGGGGAAGGAAGGTAAAGATTTCCCCATTTTGAACCACTTGAGGCTAAAGGGAGGAGTTTCTGGCTGTGTGCAGGGGGGAAGAAAGGTAAAGACTTCCCCATTTTGAACTACTTGTGGCTAAAGGGAGGAGTTTCTGGCTGTGTGCAGGGGGGAAAGAGAAAGGTAAAAGAAATAATACATTCTAGATTTGTGCGCTTAAGACTGTGATTGTATTTTATTTCAAAATGACTGGCTTAGTTCAATGTAATAACTGTTTTGCACCTGTCTTCCGCAGTACTCTTTTCAAATTTGGATACTGTCCCCCTTGCAGACAAATTAATAGATTACATAGACACATAACATATCTTGAATCTGTAATTTGTGATCTCCAGGCAGAAATTAAGTGTCCAATTCGGCCACTCCACCCTGTGGAGATGCCACACTACCAGCCTCCCCTACCGCAAAGATCCCACAGAAGAAGAGCAGCCTGGACAACTGTGGGATCTGGCAGGGTGAGAGCTGTGACCCACAAACACAAAACTTTCGCTGTGTCCCAGCATAACAGATATAGCGCCCTTGCTGATCTTAATGGGGACACTAAAGTGACAGGTCAAGGTAATAATGACGACTCAAATAAGCAGCGGATTGTGGTCCAAAGTGAAGAACCTACTTCAGAAATGCAAAAGTGTGAACCAGGGATCATGCATCAGTCACACAACAAGAGCAAGGTACCCAAAAAGAGAAGTCACCTCCTGATTGGTGACTCAATCGTAAGAGATGTAAACTTAGGTAAGGATATGGAGGTTTTGAAAGATGTCAGATGTTTACCGGGTGCTACAGCCAGCAGAGACAAGAGGCGTATTCTTAAGATAGTCACGAATGCAAGTAAGGACTGTGAAGTTGATGCTATTATACATCTTGGCACAAATGATCTGTCCCAAAAAGATGTAGCTTCTGTGCAGAATGATTTCCAGAGTTTGGGGTACGAACTTAGTAGTACAGGTTGTAGGCTTATCTTCTCAGAGGTTATACCAGTATACAAGGAACAAAAAGGAAAGGGCCAGCGCATAGCAGAGTTTAATGTGTGGCTAAAGGAGTGGTGTAAAAAGGAAGGCTTTGGTCTTATTAGTCATGATGCCTGCAGCTGGTCCAATGATAAACTGTACAAAAGAGATGGTTTGCACCCATCCAAGAAAGGGACTGAGTTACTTGGCACTAAATTCACAGATTTCCTGGCTAAACATTTAAACTGAATAGTGGGGACAGAGAATCAATAGATAAAGAATATTTCTGTCCCCAGCAAACTAAAATTCATAGGGTTATCAGTGCGTGTAACATAGATAATTGTGCAGGTAATATTATCAACACTGCTGTCAAGCAAAACCAAACAATTAACAGTGGGTGCCATACCATGTACATGAACCATACAAGTGGCAAAGAAATAGGGGCAAAGAGAACCATAGTCAGGCATAACACAGGTTTCGTAGACAGAAAACACAGGGTCAATCAAAATGGACTCAAATGTCTATACACCAATGCACAGAGTATGAGGAATAAACAGGGTGAATTAGAAATTCAAGTAAATGAGGGCAGATACGATATTGTTGCCATTACAGAAACTTGGTGGGATGAAACCCACAAATGGAACATACAGCTAGAAGGATTTAAATTATTTAAAAGAAATAGACCAAATAAAAGAGGAGGTGGAGTTGCACTATATATAAGAAATAATTACATCTCTACAGAAATAGAGCACAACAATGATGAGAACTATCTTGAATGTATTTGGGTCAATATTAAAGGTTGGGGGGGGAATGATATTGTCATAGGTCTATACTACAGGCCACCCAACCAAGCAGAGGAAGTGGATGTACTTTTTGCTAACCAGCTAACTAAGGTATGTAGGAAGCACACTGCAATAGTAATGGGAGATTTTAACTACCCCGACATCAATTGGGAAACAAACTCTGCACCAAGTGGAAGATCCAACAGGTTCCTAACAAACCTAGCAGACAACTTTGTTTCCCAAAAGGTAGAGAAGGGAACAAGGGGATCAGCAATATTGGACTTAATTCTCACTAACAGAGAGGAAATGATAGAAGGTGTAGAAGCTACAGGAACTTTGGGGGCAAGCGATCATGAAATACTGGAATTCAACATTATGCAAACAAAAGTAGTTGAACAAAGTCAAACTAGAGTCTTAGACTTCAAGAGAGCTAATTTCAACAAACTCAGAGAGAGCTTGGGAAGGATTCCATGGATGAGAATCCTCAAGGGGAAAACAACTCAAGAAGCTTGGGAAATTTTGAAAAATGAGATTATAAAAGCCCAGTCCAGCGCAATACCAATGAAGAAGAAAAATAACAGTTCCCAAAAGAAACCAGCATGGCTGCATAAAGAACTCTCTGACAAATTGAAAGACAAAAAGGATAAATATAAAAAGTGGAAAAAGGGGGACATAACCAAGGCAAAATATCAGCAAATAGCCCGAGCCTGTAAAGATGAAGTGAGGAAAGCTAAGGCTCACAATGAAGAAAGGCTTGCCAAAAAAGTAAAAAATAACAAAAAAAGCTTCTTCCAACATGTTAAAAATAAGAAAAAAGTTAAGGAAACAATTGGTCCACTGCTGGGAGAAAATGGCAAGAAGATGATAAGCAACAGGGAGAAAGCAGAACTATTTAACTCTTTCTTTGCATCTGTCTTTACACAAAGGGATAAAACAGTCCAATCAATCAAAAACAGCACCACAAATATCAGATTAGGAACACAAGTTGAAATAGAGAAGAAAATGGTAAGTGAGCACCTGTCTGCCCTGGACGAGTTCAAATCACCAGGACCGGATGGATTACACCCCAGGGTTCTGAAGGAACTGGCAGACGAGATCTCAGAACCACTGAACTATATCTTTCAGAGATCCTGGAGCACCGGGGAACTGCCAGAAGACTGGAAAAGAGCAGATGTGGTTCCCATTTTCAAAAAAGGAAAAAAAACAGATCCAGGAAACTATAGACCCATCAGCCTGACCTCAATACCAGGAAAGATTCTGGAAAAGATAATTAAACAACAAATAAGTGAACACCTAGAAGCAAACAAAGTAATAGCCAAAAGCCAACATGGGTTTGTCAAAAACAGATCATGCCAGACAAATCTAATTGCATTCTTTGACAAAGTAACAAAATCAGTGGACCAGAGGAATGCTGTTGATATAATTTACCTGGACTTCAGTAAGGCATTTGATAAAGTAGACCATAACCTACTATTAGATAAAGTAGAAAATTGTGGGTTAGACAGCACCACCACCAAATGGATTCGTAACTGGCTGACCAACCGCACTCAACGTGTAGTCCTCAATGGAACTGCATCTACATGGAAGGAAGTATGCAGTGGAGTCCCCCAAGGCTCTGTTTTAGGCCCAGTACTCTTTAACATCTTCATCAACGATTTGGATGAGGGGATAAATGGGGAACTCATCAAATTCGCAGACGACACCAAGCTGGCAGGAATAGCCAACACTCCAGAAGATAGGCTTAAGATACAGAAGGATCTAGACAAACTTGAACATTGGGCACTGTCTAATAAAATGAAATTCAATTGTGAAAAAAGTAAGGTCCTACATATAGGCAAGAAAAACCAAATGCACAAGTACAGTATAGGTGGTACCTTGCTCAATAGTAGCAACTGTGAGAGGGATCTCGGAATCCTAGTGGACAACCATTTAAATATGAGCCAGCAGTGTGCAGCAGCTGCCAAAAAAGCCAACACAGTTCTAGGCTGCATCAACAGAGGGATAGAATCTAGATCGCGTGAAGTGTTAATGCCACTGTATAGTGCCTTGGTAAGGCCACACTTGGAATACTGCATACAGTTTTGGTCGCCACGATGTAGAAAAGACGTGGAGACTCTGGAAAGAGTGCAAAGAAGAGCAACCAAGATGATTAGAGGACTGGAGACTAAGACATATGAAGAACGGCTGCAGGAACTGGGTATGTCTAGTTTGATGAAGAGAAGGACCAGGGGAGACATGATAGCAGTGTTCCGATATCTCAGAGGGTGCCACAAAGAAGAGGGAGTCAAACTTTTCTCCAAGACACCTGGGGGCAGGACAAGGAGCAATGGGTGGAAACTAACCAAGGAGAGAAG
Source organism: Rhabdophis nuchalis (assembly GCA_039707465.1). Taxonomy (NCBI): domain Eukaryota; kingdom Metazoa; phylum Chordata; class Lepidosauria; order Squamata; family Natricidae; genus Rhabdophis; species Rhabdophis nuchalis. Next base: position 160,619,941 of record CM077644.1, on the reverse strand, counting down.
CAACTTAGAACTAAGGAGAAATTTCCTAACAGTAAGAACAATTAACCTCTGGAACAGCTTGCCTCCAGCAGTTGTGAATGCCCCAACCCTGGAAGTCTTTAAAAAGATGTTAGACAGCCATTTGTCTGAAATGGTATAAGATTCCTGCCCATGCAGGGGGTTGGACTAGAAGACCTACAAGGTCCCTTCCAACTCTGCTATTGTATTGTATTGTATTGTATTGTATTGTATTTGATTTTAGCCTTTCCATAGTAATTCCATCATTCTGCTTTTATCTGTTTTATTTTCATACACTTTTTGCATCGTTTTCCTATATTGCTTGGATGACTGTAGATGGTAAGAAATTGTTTTACTATTTATAGCTTGATAACTGAAGCTATTTTTCATAAAATATTTTCCAAAGACTTTTTTTTTCTGTTTAAGCCTCAGTCTACATCTCTGTTCATGGTCCTCTGAAAAGCAAATTAGATGTTAAATTCAGTATTTTTTTTCCGATCATGAAAGGAAGTATTGACAAGAAATAGGACCCTAGATACCAGGATGTTTTAAAAAATGTCCTCTTAGGACAGTACACATATTTATAAATGCAAGCAGTGGAATATCATATAATATAGCAGGGAAAAGAGAAGGCAAGACAGTTTTAATACAGTTATTTTTAGCTTATGCACTCTATTTCTTCTTTAGGTTTTGAAGCTGTTATCTACTTGTATTGTATGCTTTATTTTAAATTTTTGAATCTGCCATTTTTGTAAGTCAACAGAGATTACAGTTATCATAAATAGTGTGGTTATCAGAGGTATATTATGGAAGAGATATATCATGCATTAATTCAAATGCATGTTATTTATCTTTCAATATGTCCCCAATGCATTCAACAGGACTCTCAGTGCTTTACAATAATGTTCAATGATCTAATAAAACATCTGTGGTAAAAAAGAGTCCTAAATATACAATGATTTATTTGATCAATTTTTAAAGTTACCTACTCTGTGAATAGACCACTTATAACGGGTTAAAAACAATGAAAATACAGACATTGAAAAGAATGGAGGAAATAGATTTAAATATACTACAGCACTGCTAGTGATTAGTGGCTACACACCAACGTAACACAGAGCCTGCAGGAAGAGCCGGGTCTTAAGTGCCTTCCTAAATGCATTTAATACAAAATACTAAAACCAAAAATCATAGATCAGTGTCATTTCTTTCACCATTTGTCCGTCAACATAATTCCATTTTTAACAGTTTTTAGAAGGCCAATAATATAGAGGTCAACCTGATATCAACAAGGAGACTGCTCCATATTGCACGTATGGCCATTAAAGATTGTTTGTTTGTTTAATAGTAATTTGAATAACCTATTTAAAAACTAGTCCAAATTAAACTAAAAGAAAAAGAAAGTGCAAAAAGAAAAAAGTAGAAAATGACAAAAACAAATAGAAAGGAAATAAAAATACGAATATTGTAGCAAAAAAAGAAAATATATGAAGAAATTATTTCTCCCTTCATTGGAACAAAAATAGACAATTTTAGTAACTTGCCTTTCCTTATAATATAACAAATGGTTTCTTCTCTATCTCTCATCTCTTATCTATAAACAAATCTTTAAAACCTTGTTCAGTCTTGGTCACAAAAGTTTATTAAGGGTTTGCAGAGATAACAATATCTACTTTAACTGTGATCAAATTAACTCACTTTGTATTCCTTCCTTTTAGTTTTAATAGTCTGGACCTTTATCCCTTCAAATATTATGCTAGAATTGGATTTCTTTTCATTTTTTGTCATTCTTTTCTTCTCAAAAAAACCTTCAAAACTTTAACAAGACTCTTTTGTAAATTCAGTATAGGAAAGTTATCAAGAATGTTTTCTTGATTTTGTTATTTGTTTATCCCCTTTAATTATCATGACATCAGCCAGCTTTATTCCTATATCCATTTGTATACAGCATTTTTTTAAATTATCATTTTGTAGCCTGTAATTTTTAAAGCCACTCAATCTCAGGTTTGTCCGGTAAAACTTTTTCCTATTCCATAACATTTTTGAAACACAGCTTATTTATAATTCTGGGCCTATTACTCACAAATATCCTTTAGTACATTCACTGTTAACTATTTTTCTCCATTCTATATTCGTAATTCAAATGTATGTATTACTTTTCTTTAACTGTAATCTTTAGTACCTTCTGGTTCGCTCTACGTCCCATCCTATCATTTTTTAAGACTTGAAGAGTATTTTCCCATGTAAAGAATTCTTATAATCAATTTTAAAATCTTATTTCAGTCTCTCTTACCTCTTAGTCCATCTATCATCCATTTATAATGGTCCAAAACTGTTGTATTATGACGATGCAGCGTCATAATGCAACACAAAACCAAAATTCTGATCACCCTTTTGCTTTTTATTCCAAATTAATATTTTTTCTTAATTCTTAAATTTGAATTTTTATTTGTATTTATTTATTTAATTTTTCTACGAACTGAAGGAGATTCAGCTAGTACTCTAAATTAACTCATTATTATAAAAATTCCTAGTAACTAAAAAGCAGTCAAAAAGCAATTTCTGAAAGTAATTAAGAAGTGAGGCTAAACAGTTAGGAGGGACCAAGTTGGGAATGGTTTAAATCAGGGTGGATCCTTGCCTAACAACTAGCAGGATTTGGTTAATGATGGCAATGGGAACTGTCTGAATTTCCATTGCTAAGGAATAAGGTAATGTGACATTATACTCTGACCACATCATTTAGTAATAGAAATTCTGGTCCCACTTACCATCATTAACTAAGGTTACCTGTACCCTAATCTGTCAATACAAAATAACGGTAGCATTAATTGTTTAATTTTAAATTGTTTTTTGTAGGTGAAAAAAATCTGAAATATAAAGAATTGAGGAAGCGAGAGGAAAGCATGGATAGTAAGTAAGATTTATAAACATATATAAAATGCACACTTTGCATTCAGTGCCCTGAAAACACTCGTTTTAATATTCATTTAAGGAGAGAAGCAACCTATAACTAACAAGAAATTTCCTGACACTTAGAACAGTTAATCAGTCTAACAACTTGCTTCCAGAAGTTGTAAATGCTCCAAGCTAGAAGTTTTTAAGAAGAGATTGGACAGCCATTTGTCTGGAATGGTATAGGTTTCCTGCCTAAGCAGGGTTGGACTAGAAGACCTCTAAGGTCTTTTCCAACTCTGTTATTTTGTTAATATATCTACTCAAAAAAAAATCTTTACAGTGTTTTATCCTTTAGCCTTAGGTAAGTGAGAACAAGACTGCATCATCAGTCACTTAGTAGGAATGCTAAAACTCATTAGTAAATCCAACTTTTCAAGTTTCCCACATGATAACTGGATTTATGCCAACACAGAGTAAAAATTGGTTTCCATTTATGTCTTTGGAATTTCAGATAAATTATTAGAAACTAAAAGTAAATTGAAATACTTTCTTACGTGTTGAAAAATATTATAAAAGAAAACAGACATTTGGCAAGATCATATCTATTGAAGAATAGTAATTTCTTAAGTTAATTTCAAGAATTATATAGATTGTTACTTTGTCAAGAGAAATTGATAGGGAAGAATTTAGCCTATTTTAACAGAATCCTTTTATGTAGTAAGCTGCTCAGCACATATAGGAAGTCTGATACACATTTTGGAGCCCCATATGACCCAAAGCTTCCTACTGAATTCACTATTGCTAAAGTTCTGTGGTCATATTACCCTTGCAGTCCCACAGCTAACCTCCATATTGAACCTTTGCTTCTGAAAGCTTTCCATATATCAGAGAGGTTTATGGAGTTAAAAACTCAGGATATGAAGTTTTCTTCTATTTAAACAAGCAGTCACACAGTATTTGTAAATGTTGAGAATCGTTGCCCAATCTTGGATGGTGGTATGGATGACCTCAACTCTCCTAATTTCTACTTGAATTGCCACATTTGCTGAAAGAATTTCCAGAATCTTGAAGCAGCTAGTAAAGAGTTCCTCTGTTTGAACATTGGTATCCCCCAGGCAATCTTCAGGTTCAGGGTCCTTCATACAGTCTATATATATGGTTTTATGGATCATCATCAACATTTCCAATTGGATTGGGAAACAATATTTTAGCCAATGAAGCTATTGTTAGAAAAAAAATATCAATCAATAAGGTGTAGCATTCTGCCTAAATTTTTGAATATTCTTCAGATATTATGTTATAATAGATAAATAGATTGTGTTACAGGACTCCAAATGGAATGTAAGTGAGGTATTGAATATCTTAGAAATATCTTTATATTATTATTTGCTAGTTTGCCATATAACGCTCAAGTGTCAATTGAGTGACAATTGAATAACTGATTCTCATTGTACTTTTTCATATAAACTATTTTTTTCGTTGAATTATTTTCTCAGTTTAAACTCCCTGTATATATATTTTTAAATGCTTTAACATTCAAAGTGCAATTGTAAGCAATGCTGCTGGACTTTTCTGTTGTTCCTATTGTAAACAATAGCTTCCTCTATCTTTTTTTTTTTAATCTTTAGACTTTCTCGAATCTTTTGAAGAGACAAAGAACCAGGAACTGGAACGGAAATCAGAGATAGAGGCCAATATTGTGGCACTTTTAGAGCACTCGAGCCGGGTAAGAAATAATCCCTCTTGAAATCCTAATTTACTATTAGGGAAATACAATATCTCTCTCTCAAACAAATGAAACCCAGACAATTGTTTAATTTTAAATAAAGTTGGAAATCACCCTGTTAAATAATAAAGCCCTTTGATAATAACATGGGTTTTTTATTTCTTTGTATTCTGAATGCAAAGAAGAGTAAATCCAATAGTAATTTAGTGTCAAGAATTCTCAGCCTTTATGGTGCTGTGACGTTCTAATAATAATACTTGAATTTGCATGATTTTTCCCTCCCTATCATGAACTGCACATAAAAGAGTAAGGAAGGAAGCCATTTCATATAGGTTCAGGAGGGAAAGGAAAGTCCTCACTAGTAACTGCTACCAAAGAGATGGCTGTCTTCTTATCTTGAGAGCAGCCATCTTAAGAAAGTATAGCACCTTGAGGAGATGCTCCAGAAAGACAAGCAGCCAGGGCATGTCAGTCTCCTTTAAAAAAAGGAAAGGAGAAGCAATATTTCACTGCCTTGAATGGACATCTATGCTCAGGGTTATTCCCCCAGGAAGAGTCACCTTGGTATAGAAGGAAAATGACCCTTGTGTTGGAGAGTAATCAGGAGTGAGTAGGGGATTTCACAGGAGTCATTATAGTGAGTACAAAGGCTATTGAAGAATGTTCCAGCAGCTGGATCCTGCATATGGCTTGGTCTGGTACCAACAAGCTCCATGTTTAGGCAGCGTAGGAGTGAATGCAGACTCCCTTACATTTTTATCAGAGCTCCTTAAGGGATGTGAACCACAGTTGGAGAAGTCAAAAGAAGGCACTGAGATTTCTTCCTTCCTAATATAGATTTTCAACTAAACACAGTTAACAAATGAAGAGTCTGGCCTTGCTTTAAGCCTTTTTCTTCCTGAAATGGTGACATCTATTATTATAAACAAGAAACACATTTTAAGCCTTTTTGAGATTTTAGCCACTAGAATAGCAGAATACTTCTTTGGTTTGTTTAACATTGGTGTTAGCACTTAATTAAGTTAGGCTTACATTTTTAGGGTTTTTTAAAACATAGTTCATAGGTGGTCAACGGGTTCCCTAAAATTGATCTTGCTTCTGCTCTTTCTTTTCCCCCCATCACTTTTGTTTCTTCCTTTGCTACCTTAGGCTTAGGCCTGAAAAAAGAAAAATGATCTCAAATTGAAACCAATCGCATATGATGTGAAACAGAACAATGATTGTCAGATATGCTTTTTATGTTTCCAAAGCATCCTAGCACAACTTAAACCGTGTAGTAATTACATTTCATATATTTGCCTAAAAATTCCCCTTACACCAAATTTGTCAATGAGTCTTTTTCAGATACAAGTCAATTCACTGGAAACACCTTAAGGTGCCATGTCATAGTGAAAACAGCTTCCTTTAGAACTGGCTGTCTCAATTTCGGAAGTAGAATCTGATTGCCCCATTAACATTTCAGAAACAGTTTTCCTTTAGGATACATTACCTGTGAAGATGTTTTTCAGAGCATAAGGGTTAGGGTTATTTTTGCAAGAAACAACTACAGGTAGTCTTACAATAGTTTATTTAGTGGCCATTCAAAGTTATACCTGCACTGAAAAAAGTGACTTATAACCATTTTCCACATTTATAACCATTGCAGCATCCCTATGGTCACATGAGCAAACTTCAGGCACTTGACATACTCATATTTATGACAGTTGCAGTGTCCTGGGGTCATGTGAACACCTTTTGAGATCTTCTGATAAGCAAAGTGAATGGGAAAGCCAGATTCACTTAACAACCTTGTTACTAACTTAACAACTGAAATGATTCACTTAACAACTGTGGCAAAAAAGGTAAAATGGGGCAAAATTCACTTAACAAATGTCTCACCTAGCAACAGAAATTTCAGGCTCAATTGTGGTTGTACATTGAAGACTACCTCTATCACTTGGTTAACTTTCCTGAAATTATTGTAAGCCTTTAATATTTTGTTTACCTTTAACCTTGACTCATTATGTAAACTATAATAATAAAGCCATTTGGATAATACAGTGCTTTATTTGAGATACATTCTCTAATATTTACTGTGACTGATAAAATTATTACGGAAAAAGGTTTTTTATTGATCCGCCTCTAGGCATGGTGACACATTTGGAAAGATTTTTGTTTTATTTTTGTAATATGCAGAATGTAAGTCGTATGAAACAGATATCTTCTGTAACAAATCAAGAATTGAAGATCATGCAGGAAGATCTTACTTTCAAATCAAGTGAAATGCAAAAATCGCAGAGTACAGCTAAAAATCTGGGTACAGGTAAGAGGTGTATTTATTCCATTACAAAAAACAACTCTTCCCCTTTTATATCTCAAGGCCTCAGCTGTTTCATAGTTCATGCTCTGTGTTCATCATTAAGGTTTTAGCACTGGAAAAATATTTTTAATTAGATGAGTAGCTAAATTTACAAATTCTGCTGGGAGTATTGAGAAGAAAGATTTATGAAAAAAAATAAGAATATTTGTGGAATGTTATATTTGGGAAAGAAAAAAAAATGCTTATAGTAGAGTTCTCCATGGATCTTTGAGAAGCAGCATCTTTGTTTTTCCCTGCTCCATAACTACACAGCAAACTTGTCTGATGAACTATGATTCAAGCATATTATCATAATATCTCAAGTTAACTAATTGTCTAGCTCTCTTTATTGAATTTTGTTTGATGGTACAAGAGGAAAATGACAAAAAACAATAAAAAGCTCAGATTGCCTGTCAAAATTACATTTGCTTTCCCTTTTTTTGTGTGTTGAATGATTCGAGTGATGCTTTTATATGTATTTTCCTTGCATTATATAAATAGAAACATGTTTACCGTATATTATTTAAATAAAATTTTTGAAACTGGTATAGAATCAGGCAAATACTGCAGATTTCCCAAACGCATGACTATATATACTGTTTCAAAAAAAAAAAAATCAAGAAGGAGTTTTATTTATATGTTCCAGAAGCCATTGAGCACCAAATAATGTTACAGGGCATTGAGATTTTAAAGATTGTGAATAGAAATAAAAGCATTATCAATTTTCAGAAATATTAATTTAGGAACAAACCATTTTGGGAGTCAGACCTTGACACAATGTATATACTATGTGTGCATCCTGGATTGGAACATTTGTGGATTAGAGCAAGGGTCCCCAACCTTTTTGGCACCAGGGACCGGTTTCATGTTAAAAAAATTCCGCGGACCGGTGGCCATGGCTCGGCCGGCGTAAAGGGGGAGGGGGAACAGGCGGCACATGCGCACGGGGGGGGTGAGTCGGCTCACTCACCCATCTCAGGCCCCCAATGGTGCTAGCGGCCACGCCTGCGCTCTCCCGCTCACGGCGTGCGCTCTGCCCAGGGGGCTGCCCCCTCCTCCCTCCTCCTCCTCTCCGGCCCTTTCTAAGAGTTGCGCTGCTTACTGCGGCCTGGTTCCTATCAAGCCACAGACCGGCACCGGTCCACGGCCCAAGGATTGGGGACCCCTGGATTAGAGCATATATTTGTTATATCTGAATTGTGAATCTGTGGTTATTCTCTTTTTCTTAGCCAGGTTTTAAAACCAGAATTGCACTGTAAACAAATATATGAGATGCAATTTAAATGGAAGATGAAAAAGGCAGGCAAACAAGGCAATTTTTTATTCTGTTTTAGTTTTCTTAAACTGCTTAATCTATTATTGCGGTTGCTGATTTGTTTAACCAACTAAAATAGGAACATGAGACTCTGCTGGTCTTGAAATCATGTCTTTTACAATCTACACATTGCTGTTTGATTAGTAACAAGTCTTCCATATTTTAGAAAAGTTCTTGAAGCCTACAAGTTCCCTTTGTGTAAAATACCACTACAGAGTAGTCTGCCTTTCCCTCCTTAAGGAAACTTCTGTGAGTAAACAGATTTGCTGATGGCAGCATTTCCCACTAACGTTTCCCTAGGTCAAAGCACAAAAGCAATTTTGTCTTAGAATTTGCTACTATGTACACACTGCTTGCTGAAGTCTGTGACTTAGTGGCATATCAGAAGGAACTGGACTGCATCCTCTTCCTGTCTCTTCCCAGAGAGAAGGGTTGTTTTTTCCCCCCTTTTCCTTTCCTTTTTTTTACTCTAGGATGGTATTTGGATGAAGAAAATTAGTACCTTCTCCAGATTGTTCACCAAAATAGCCTGTCTTATCCCCAAATTGTTGCTCTTTTGATATTGCTTATACTGCTTAGCAGCAGCTTTCTATGGTTTTAGATAGGAATCTGGAATTTGGATGTTCTCCACCAAGTGTGAACAATTGTCAGCAGACAAGAAATAATAAATATAGTACTATCTTTGGGTGCAATTCCAAAACATTTAAGAGTATCACTTGAACACTATCAGCATTGATCATCGGCATTGACAAAATCACTATTTGTTAATTGCAAAAGGTAGCTTTGCTTGGAACAATTTACATCCTGCAACAATGAAGGATCTACCTACCTACCTATCTATCCCAGGTCCTTGGGAAGGACTACACATGTGCCCCAAAATGCCAAATCCTATATGTACATCTGGCTGACTTAGGTGACCATCCACAATAGATTTTAAAGATTTAAACATTTTAATTTAAAATAGCTGTGACTGTACCTTTGTCAGTCCCCAGACATTCCACAGTGCAGGAATTTTAATCCTTGAATCATTATTTTGGAGCACTAATCCATGTATCATCAAAGCAGAAGGCCAGTCAGGAGAACAGGTTGACCAACTCTGAGACAAGGAGTTAAGCCATATCCTAAGAAAGGAATTAACAATACACCATGAAGATTTTAAATCATGATGATATGCACTACTTTATCCCAGTATGCTAATTTTACACCTCCGTATCTTGCATTGAAGCAGAGCCCTCTCTGTGGGCATGCGTGCCATCACCAACTGCTCTTCTGGTTTCCAGTGCTCCAGCACACACGAAGACCAGCTAGCCGGTGCGCATGGTTGCACCGGAAACCTGAAGACCAGGTGTGCATGCACACGCAGGCCAACTGGTCTCCGGGTTTCCAGGGCTGAAGCACGTTCCAATTTGGGCACTTGGTGCCGAAAATGTTTGCCATCACTGGTAATTCTGAGATGTCAATATGTCTGCCTGAAATTCCCAGATGAGATAATGCCCAAGAGAAAATGAGTATTCATATACACTGAGATTCAGTTATTATTTTTGAGTATCTAAGGATTTGGTGTTTTTAAAACTGGACAGGTATCAGTCTATTTTACAATAAAAATGATCAGACCACAGGATCCACTGTGTAGCAGCTGGATGTAATTTCAATATTTAAAACCATTTTTAAAATATGCCCTCAAAGCTGTATACCAGATGGACTGTATTGTGGGTCAACAAAATTGGTATACAAAAACCAGTTTTTATTTGAATCATAATAATCTGCTTTTTTTCTTTTAAATTACCAGCATAATCTCTAGGAGTTTATAACATTTTGGATCGTTTAAAGCTAAGGAAGGCAATGGAATTATATTCATTGTTCTTCATTTTAGTCACAAATATAAATGAGGAATAACAGTCTTAATTTCAATTTGGCAGCTTTTGCTGCAGGCAGTAAACTATTTCAGCACCAGTCTTTGCCATACTGCTAGTTCATCAGATAATAGATATTTGTATGCAAAAGATAACATTCTTGAGAGCTTTGCTGGATCAATGCCAAAGTGAATAAGGCAAGCAGGACTTGGTTGTCTTGTTGGATAAGTAAATGTGTTCTGTGATGGAAAATATGTTGCCAGTAATTCATACTAGACCATTTTCCTTTGTTATAGATAGTCAGAGACTCCAAATGGACCTCCAGAAGATGGGCTTATTGGAGGGAAAGATGGTTGATGAACAAACTTCACTCAAAGAAAAAATTGAACAGATGATCAAGGACCTGGAAGTATATAACAATCTGCCTGCTCTGAAAACAGCAGGAGAAGAAAAGAAAAAGGTAATCATCAGCCCAAGTCCTAAAACCATAGCATTACAAGGGTTATTGGGAGTCGTCTAATCCAGTTCCTGCTCAGTGCTGGATCTACTACTAAAGTATCTCTGACAGATGATTACCAAGCCTCTCTTTGAAACATCTAGCAAGGGAGAACTTGGCACTTAGTGCGTTAGCCTATTCCACTGGATGATACAGTCAGGAAATTCTTCCTGTTGTCTAGTTTTCTTATATAAGTAGGCCTTATTTAGCAACAGCCTTGTTTAGCTACTGTTTTCAGTTACAGTGGAGATGAAAAAGTAGCTTTGCAAACAATTCTCACATTTTATGACCTCCGCAGATTTGTAAACCAAAGGAAAACTGAAGTAAAAAACATATGCGCAGCCAGTTTCACTTAGTGATCATCCTGCTTAAAGGCCAAATTGCCAATTCCAGTTGTGGCTGATACAGGTAGTCCTCGACTTATGACCACAATTGAGCCTCAGATTTCTTTGTTGCTGAGTTGTTAAGTCAATCACTGCAGTTGTGAAATTAGTAATCTGATTGTTAAGTGAATCTGACTTCCCCAAGGTCACAAAAGGGGACCCCATGACCCTGCAGCCATCATAAATATGAGTCAGCTACCAAGCATCCAAATATTGATCATGTGACCATGGAGAGGCTTCAGCGGTTGTAAATGTGAAAAACAGTTATAAGTCACTTTTTTCAGTGTCTGTAACTTCGAACGGTCACTAAACAAACTGTTGTAAGTTAAGGGCTACCAATAAATGAAGACTACCTATAGTTTTAAGCCACTGATTCCAATACTGCCTACTGGGGCAATAAGAAGAAGTTTACTTTCTCTCTTTTGTGTGGCAACTTTTAAAAAAGCAATTAGGAAATATGCTTAAGAACCAGTTCTTCAAAATTCAGAATAAAATATTTGACATTAAATTGCCTTCAGCCTGCTAAAACGTATATATAGAAACTGATCTTACTATATATTCACTTTTGTAGGATTATGCTCCACCGCTTGCACCCAATAGGGCTTGCACTGTTAACGGCACAGTGAAATAATGCAGGGCTATTTTCCTCTATCTTATCTCAACTGAGAATGGCAGAGCCATTTGATGGGTCAGTAATAATTCAAAATAGTTACAATACTCACATATTTACTGCTGCAACCCAAGATACAAGCCAGCTGCTTCAAATGGCTTCCCATTCTTCCCAGTAGAAGGTTAATAATCAGACTGTTTAAAAAATACTTTAAAAATATTAGTGAATATTTAGAAACCATTTTATGTGTTTAAAAAATTCTAAAATATAACATTTAACTTTTTCCTTAGACAACCAACAGTCGTCTCACTTGAAAGAAATATTGTGAAAATTAGTGATGCTTCCTTGTAGGAATGGATGTTTAGAATGGGTGATAAATAAACCCAACCAAAACACGCTCTCCCTCTTTTCTCTTGCAGTGGGATTAGTTGTTTCTAAATCACTCTCACATTGCTTTGTTCTTTTTGTAAGAAGGTGCATTTTCAGGCTATCCCACCTATGTTTCTTTGCCTCCCAGAACTAAAAGTGCCTGCAAGGAGAAGGGGGTATTGGTGCAAATGATAATTTAAAGTGTTCATATACTACCAGTAATGCAAAACAACTTGATAGTATGTTTGTTGATTGTTTATTCTTGTCAGAAGCATCACAGTTAAAATAAGGCATACTCTGACATAAAATTTAAAATTTAAAATATAATATTGAGGTTATGTTAAATGCTAATGTCAGCTCGCAAAGCATCCCTGACCTGCTCTCGAGTTGCCATAAGCAAGTGCGATAGTGTTTGGTATGGAATTCCCCCAGCTTTTATTCCATCTTCACTAATTCTTATATTTACTGTTTTCTTAGCTTAAATATTTTACCATAATTTATAGTACTAAATTATATGGGGAATTCTAATTCTATGTTTATGGTACCTGGTATTATGATTGTAATAAACAGTAAATAATACATTTGATAATTAGGTAAGTAACATAAGGCACAACATAAAATAGTGGCATATAAAATAAATATAAAATGTTGGAATGCCAAAATGCGTAAAAAAGGTGGCTTATCTCCTGCTGTTCAACAGAAAGACACAATGCAAAAAATCCTATTCCTGCTAGGCAAATATCTGCAGGATGTGACACAACCAAGGTTTCTGATAGATATAAGCAGGAAGGACTTTGATATGAAGTGACATAACCCTAACCCAAATTCTAAGAAAACTCTTAGGAGCTTTCAGAATATGAAATGTGTACACAGCTAAAAACATAGCATAACGAAATATAATATTTCCTGGATAATTCAAGAACTGTAACATTCACAAAGGCTGGGGGGAAAATCATGGCAGGGGCTCCACAACCACCCTAAATCCAGTTCCTGGAGCAGAGCCAGGTCTTAAGGGGTTTAGAAAGGACTGGAAACATGGGAGCCATACATATATCTGGGGAAATGCTGTTCTAAAGGACAGGAGGTGTGATAGAAAAGATGCATTTCTTTGGATCCATAATATAACATTTAATGGAGGGAACTATAAATTTTTATAGATACATTAAGGCTAAAGTTTTAAACTCAGTTAAATCAGCAGCTAGTGCAATTCTTTCAATAAACACTGTTCTGTGACAACCCAGTATACTAGATAAACAACCATGCCTATACTTTTTGTACTAGAATCTGTTTATGAACTATTGTTCAACCTTTTTTTTTCTATTTTTCTTATCCTATACAACAGCAATGAATCCCATATTTTCACTGCTCCTTTTGTTCTTAGTTATAACAGATAAAAAGTACATACGTCTATGATAGTTTCGTGCCACGCTGTCCCCAATGGAAAAAAAATTGCAGATTCATTTCAGCAATTTTGTTTTCATATTTTGTAACTGATAAATGCAGTCTAGATTTAAATCTTTATGCTAAGAGCTGTTCCCCAGGTGAAGCTTTTTTGGACAATACGTTCTTGCTGCTTAATTTGAGCCTTGGGGATTGGAGTTTGTTTTGTCCTCCTTCAATATGTTATTAACCATTCCAGTTTTATCCTGCTATATATCTCTTTTACCAGCAGGATGGAGGGAGGGGGTCACGGATGGGATATAGCCAGAGCCTGATTGGTCCAGAGACTGAGGGAAATATCTTTAATCCTTAGACACTCCCCTTTGGTTCCCAGTTTCCCCTCAGTCTTTGGTCCAAACACTGGTTCTGGTTCCCATCCTGTGATATTGAGAACAAAAATTGTAGCTATTTGGTTAATTGGTTATTCTAAATTTACTCCAAAATTGTAACTAGGCTGCTGCCCTAAAGGACCGGGTTTCCGGCTTGTTGGGATAGGAGAGTCTCCTCAGAGACTTCTCCTCCCGGGGCATCGGAGCACTGCCCAGCTCCCGGTCAGCGGGGGTGACAGGCTCCTTTATCTGGAATAGTACCTCTCTTTTTACAATCCTGTAATCCCTTAGATCCTTTATTCTAATTGTGCATTATTTATATCAAGTGTTTCAGCATTTAAGTACCATTTATTACTGTGAACAAAAGATTTTATGAGAAGAGGAAATGTGTTAGAAAGTAAAAGCTAGGAAAAAATAGCAGAAGCCAGTGTTCATAAACACTGGCTGGGAATCAAAATTAAATCTACAGTGAGTGCATGAGCAGAGCGAAAGAAATGATTCAAATAAAAGGTATGAATTTCTAAAGAAATTAGAAGTCTGGATTCATGCAAATCTTCAGTTTTTTTATTTTTCCAAAAATTAGAATAATTTAAAACCGAAGGCTGGCCACTTCAATCATACTCTGAAAAATCAGCTCTATCTCATTTTATGTGCTCTTTATGGTAAATGCTGTGCTCCAGACTTAATTATAAGTATAAATACTTTCCCCTCCTTGAGTAGTTTGACTTTATATCATTTCCTTATGCTAAGAAACTACAAGAAGAGAAAGAAAGATTGATCAAACATCGGGATGCATTCAAGAAAATTATGGAACATTTGAATAAAGAATATGAAGGCCTAAAGTTGCAGCTCCAGGAGAATGAAACACATGCTCAGGTAAATTGTTAAGGATACACTAAATTGCTTCAAAACTTCTTGAGACAAGTGTTCTAACACGTTGGGCACACAGGATTTTATTGTAAATACCTCTGATGGCAGATTTGAATTAAAAAGGAGGCTGGAACTCAGCTTCAGTGTATGTCACAGAAGACAATTAATTATAAAACATATGGTCTTTGTGGTTTAGTATTTTGTATCTCAAAATTTACTGGTAAATAAAATTTAAAGTATTTTTCCAACTCAAATATTAATGGACAATTTTGTTTTAATGTCTACAATGGTTTATATTCTAATTTTCCATTAACAGTGAAATATTGTTAAAGTAAACATGTTGACTTACACAGAATGTTTTTGAAAGTTTCATTGTAAGGAGCCAACGTGTTTTGATTCCAAAGGTTGGAATAGCAATATTAGACAAGCAAACTGCTGCTAGTATTTTTAGGAAGCAGCCATAAATATAATAGCCATATAACCTTGTTATTTACGCTCAGCGAATGGCTAAAATTCCACTGTTTAACTTATTGTGTTAGACTATTCTCAGCACAGACCCGGTTCTTAATCACACATTCTGCCATCAGACAGGAAATTCAGCTATGGAAGTGAGGAAGTTTCTCCCTCTTAGTGCAGAATATACTATAGTTTAATATGAGTAAAATATTTTGGAAGCAATTGTTGACTCCTCCCCCACCCACCAAAAACAAAACAGACTAGGAGAATTATGTGCCTTATCTAAAGCAAATCTTCACCGTTATTTTAATAGTTTGTTGCTATAAAAATATATTTCTGTGTGTTCATTTATTTATTTGATTTTTATTCTATCTTTATTGTTTTTATAAATAATTCAAGGTGGCAAACATACATGATACTCTTTCCTCATTCTATTTTCCTCGCAATAACAACCCTCTGAGGTGGGCTGAGAGAGAATGACTTAGTCCAAGTCCATCTAAAGCAGGACTAGAACTTGCAGTCTCCCGGTTTCTAAGTCAGCACCCTGTGTGTGTGTCTCTGTGTGTGTGCACAAACACACATGCGTACATACATGAACACATGTACATATAGAAAGAAGATTATACTGCAATTAGTGCTAATCAGAATGCCCAATAGAAATCAACATAGCTAAACAGTTGATTGAAGAGAGGTCAGTCTTGTGATAAAAAGTGGAACTACAGTATTCATTCCTGTTGTTACCATATTTTTCATTTTCTACCTTCAGCTTACGAATCTGGAAAGGAAATGGCAACACCATGAACAAAATAATTTTGTTATGAAAGAATGTATCCTTTTTGTTTTCATAAATAGCATTACTGTTCTCAAATACTGCAAATTATTACTATTATTTCCTCCAAAGCACCAGTCTTTTTAAGCTCTTCTGACATTTATTCTGAATAAATTTGGTGCAAATATATATTTTTCCTTGAATACAACGGGGGCACATCAAATACTTACAAATTGAGTTTAATAAGAAAATAAATCAGGTGCATAAATTGAGGCTTGTTAAATATTGTCTCCTTTCTCAGATCACAGTGAATCAAAAATATAACCCACTTGTTGTATTCAGTAATGCAAATATGTTATTTGATTAAATACAGTAGTCATTTGGTTAAATACAGCAATTGGTTTAGCATGGTTGATGGTTACTTCTTTGCAACAGGGATTATATGTAATTTTGTGTTTATTTGACCAATAGAAGTTCCACCAAGATTTTGAGATTAGTAACAAGAGTAGTTGCACAATGGTAGTATTATGTAAATCCCTGTACACATGATGTAATTTAACATCTGTCCTATCTTATTCTTATGGCATCAGTAGTAAATCCATACATGTTATTACAACATGTATGGATGTTCTGCAAATATTCATTTTGCCTCCAAAGAGATTGGATTGGTTCAGAAGTGGTTACTGATTATTTTTAGAAAAGAATGGATTTTGCTAATTGAATCGTGTGAGGTTTACCCTGAAATAGAGAATGATTGCAACAGCTTAACCTGCTGCCATATTGTCAGTAGCAAAGTTGGCTTAATTCATGATTAAAGAGAATGCATCGTTGAAAAAATTGCCCTGAGTTTTCTCAACCCAGATGCCTTCTTTCTCTCTGGCAAAATGATACACACCAAAAAGGATAGATAGCTAGGAATTTTTTTCCAAGTATGGCCTCAGTTCTTTAGGCATTAGGAGTTGATTGCTTTTCTTATTGTTAGCTTTTATATTTATTGGTGAACTTTTTCCTTAATTGATATAATAAAGTTATAGCTACAAAAAGCCAAGAAAGTGACTATGGGCCCATAATGAACGATGTGATGAAGGAAGTTGCAGAATATAACAAAACTATAATAGAAGCTTTACAGAGCAGCAAGAATTGATCCTAGATCTGCGTATCCTGGATGAACCAAATTAAAGATTTACATACAGTTATTTTGAAGAATGTTGACATTTGAAGGCACTCCAATTCACATTAGTATAACCTGTGTACTTTTTTTCTTGTATTCTAGGGAGCATGATAGGCCCATGCCAGGGACATCTATTAGTTTTCCTTTGAATTCATTCTGTATTGTAAAACAATTAATTGTTCAGTGAAGATTCTTTAATTTATATTTGTTTTACTTTGTTAAATAAGCAATATATTTTGATTTACATCATTTTAAAAAACAGTGTGATGGTAAGTACACTAAAGTGCTTAAGTTTCTTCTTAAAGTTGTAACTGCAAAAGCAGAAAATATTCTATATTTCTTTTTTTTAATTTATTTTTATTTTTATTTACAAACATAGAAAATACACACAGAGAGAACTTAGATGTACACTATATTTACACAATACAGTATAAACAGGAACTTCCTGTTCTTTCTAATTGGAATTTCAAATCGATACAATTCTCCTTATGTTATTTCCCCTTCTAATAAATTTCATTTGCGTTTCACCATTTTTATCCCTCTTATTTTACTCATCTATCTGCTATATGGGGTGAATACAGCTAATAAATTTAAACTCTCTTGAGTGCATATATATATGTGTGTGTGTGCGTGTGTGTCTGTGTGTGTTAATTCTCCATAACTGCTATTTTTGGGTTTTATTGACTTCTTTCATTGATCCTTGTTTCTTCTCTCCATCCATATATACCATTTTTCCCATATCTGATAATATTCTGTTTTTTTATTTATTTTTTATTTTATTAAATTTATATCCCGCCCTTCTCCTTGTTAGGACCCAGGGCGGCGCACAGGGATGTTAAAATACATACAAAATATAAAATATATGAAATTTAAAATACTTATTTTAATAAATAAACCCTGCGCTAAAACCAAATTAAAATCCCAAGTTTAAAAACTATCTAATGGTCAGTGTGGAGGTTACGCTAGGCCGGCTAGGTGAAATAGGTGTGTCTTCAGACACTTGCGGAAGAGGCGGAGGTCGGAGATGGTGCGGAGTTCAGGGGGTAAGTCGTTCCAGAGGACTGGGCCCGCCACAGAGAAGGCTCTCCCCCTGGGTGTCGCTAGTCGGCATTGTCCAGCCGACGGCACCCTGAGGAGGCCCTCTCTGTGGGAGCGTATCGGTCTAAGAGATGTATGGGGCAGGAGGCGGTCTCGCATATAACTATGCGAGACCGCCTCCTGTTTCTTCTTTTCCCTGGATTTCTTTTGTTAATTTGACCATTTCGGCACAGTCCATAACCTTTCTTATTATTTCATCTTCACTTGGTATCAATTATTTTTCCATTTCTGAGCAAAGGCAATCCTCACCACCATAATTATGTGTAAAATTAAATACTGGATTTCTTTTTTATATTTCGCAGTCATTATTCCTAGTAAAAAAAACCTTCTGGTTTCCAATCAATTTTGACTCCTGTTATTGATTCTAGCAAATTTTTAATTCTTTTCCAATACTTTTTAGCCTCCTCATGTCCACCATACGTGATAATATGTTCCATACATTAATTCACATTTCCAACATTTTGGTGAAATATTTGCTGAGATTTTTCCTTGCTGGTGACTAGGTGCCATCTGTAAAACATTTTGAACTGGTTTTCCTTGTATGCAACCGATAGTGTCATTTTTAAATTTGTTCCCCCCAAATTTTCCCATTTATCTAATTCAATGTTGTAGCCAAAGTTCTGTGCCCATTTTACTATTTGTTCTTTCACAATTTGCTCTTCCATTTTATACTTCAGAAGAAATTTATATATTCTCCCTATCATCTTTCTTTCTGAGCTCTGGATTATTTTATCTAATTTGTGTGGTTCCATTTGGATGCTGTATAATTATGTATTGTTATTGTGTTTAGTTTTGATTTGCAAGTAGGTTAGCCAGTCAACTTTCATATTTTGTTCTGCCAATTCTTCGATTGTTTTTAAATTTCCCTGTCTGTTAATTAAGTCTCTGTATCTTAACACTTTATTCATATCTGTAAAATCTGGGTGTGTCATCCTTTCTGTCGGGGATAGCCAATTTGGGATTTTCAAATGGTGTTTTTTTAAAATTTTGAGCCAGTTTTGTAATAACGCATTTCTAATTAGATGTTTTTGAAAGTATTTGTGCGTTTTATTTTTATCATCCCATAGGAACATATGCCAACCCACTTGCAGATCATGGCCTTCTAAGATCAAGATTCTTTTATTCTTTAACTCTATCCAGTCCTTCACCCATGTTGTTGTTACTGCTAGTGCGTATAGCTCCCAGTTTGGCAATGCTAAGCCTCCTCTCTCCTTGCTATCTTGCATTGACTTTAGTTTAATCTTCGCTTTTCGTCCTTGCCAGATGTACCTAGCAGTTAGTTTGTTTAATTCCTGAAAGAAAGTTTTACCCAGATTAATATTTGCGGCTTGCAACAAAAATAAAATTCTTGGTAAATATTCATTTTAACTGTGGCTATATGTCCCATTAGTGATAGCTGAATATTTTTCCAACTTTCTAAGTCTTTCTTTATTTGTGTCACTAGTTTATTATAATTATCGTCTTTAATTGTAGAACATTTTGCCAACACCCAGATCTCCAAGTGTTTCACTTTCTTAGTTAGTTGCATTTTAGTCACAAATTCCAATTCCTCTTCTTGCTTTTTTGTCATATTCTTAGTTATCATTTTTGTTTTGCTTTTATTGATTTTTAATCCTGCCACTTCGCCATATTCTTCTAATTTTTGAATTAATTTCAGACTGGATTCTAGTGGATCTTCTAAAACAAATACGAAGTCATCGGTGTAGGCTTGGGTCTTATATTTTTTATTTTTGAGTCTTAAACCTTTTATTCCCTAGTCCTTCCTAATTTCATTTAACAATATTTCCAGAGTTAGTATAAACAGCAAAGGAAAGAGAGGCCATCCTTGTCTAACTCCCTTTTTTATTTCGATCTTCTCTGTTAGTTCTCTGTTCATCAGAACTTTGGCTGTCTGGATGTTATAAGGTTTTTCTATCATTTTTGTAAATTTTTCTCCAAATTTCATCCTATCTAATTGCGTTGTTATAAATTTCCAAATTATGTTGTCAAATGCTTTTTGTGCGTCCAGGAAAGTCAGTACCAATTGCTTTATTGGATGCGCCTCATAATATTCTATTATATCTAGGATGACTCTTGTATTATTTTAATGTGTCTGTGAGGTAAAAATCCATTTTGGTCTGGATGTATTGTTTAATTCTTCCTGCCATAATCTCTGCAAATATTTTATAATCGGAATTCAATAGTGAAATTGGTATGTAGTTTTGAATTTCTTATAAATTGACTTATTCTTTTGGGATTAGCGATATTATTGCTTCTCTCCATGATTCAGGCATCTTGGCTTTTCCTAAGACTTCGTTAAACATTTCCATTTCTAATTCTTCCAATATTATTTGATTATATTTGTATAGCTCCACTGGGATTCTGTCTAGTCCTGGGGTTTTATTATTTTTCTGGTTTTTCAGGACTAATTCTACTTCGGCTATTGTTATTGGCCTGTTTACCACCTCCCTTTGTTCCTTTGAGATTGGAATTATCTTTTTTGGGTTTAAATATTGTTTTATCTTGGTTTCCTCCATACTATCTTGTGCGTATAGTTTTGTGAAGTATTTTTGAATAATATGCTTCTTTTCTTCCAAAATATATTCTGTATTTCTATTTATCTTCACATGTATTTCTATTTATCTTCACATATCACTATTTATCTTCTACATTGAACTGGGTTTAACATGCATAAAGATATTAAAATAAAGAAATTTAAGAAGTCACCAAAAAAAGATTATGCAGTAAAAGTCATATGTAGCAAAATGAATATCTAAGAAATGACTTTTTAACCCTCAGTATCTGAGGAATCCAGGGACTCCAGCTTGAAATAAGCTGCCTGACTTGAAAAAATCACAGCATTCTTTCTATCTGAAGCATACAAGGTTCTTATGGAGTCACATTCTTGCTGTAGGAGGATAAAACTCTCAATGGGATTCAGAGAACAGCAAACCAGAAGTACTGTGTTGACAAGGGAGTCATCGTGAATGAGCAAAAAACAAATCAGCTCTTCTTGTTGACCCATCTCCCTTATTCCTAAGGGATTCTTCTGTGAGTAATGTTCTGTTTGTAAAACCCCATTGATAAGCCTGAATAAGAAAAGCAAACAGAACAAAAATGTGTAACTAGTTTTTATGACTGATACCAACAGAGGCCAGATGACTCCCTTTCCTCACAAATATAATAACTTTTTCATGCTGCTTTATCTTTCCAATAGATGTTCAGTAACCTGGTAATTTCTGAGGAATGCAAGAATGACTAAAGAACTGTATTTCTAACAGATTTTGGCATTTTGTTCTTGTTGGATGGTTGCATTGTTGCTATATTGAACCTTTGCATCCTGAACCAAAGGCCATTGCATGAAATATTTATTTTTATTATTTCATTTATTTCCTGACTTTTATCCAAGTTCTCAGGATGGTACGCTTGGAAGTCTCCATTTTGTCCATTCTGTCAAATGTTCTGACAGGCATCCTTTAGTTCATTTCCAAATAGTTAATCAAATAAGCCAATGGCTTCACCATCATGGACATATCACATATTATACTTAGGCCAAACCAAACCACCTTACGATTTAGCATTATGTCAGTGATTGCACAAAATCTTTCAAATGAGTTTCCTTAGACTAGAATGTTACTGTGTGCTACATTATTTCATGCTTGTGCTATATTTAATTGGGGGTGGGTGTTGAGGTGGGGGGTTAAGTGTAAAAGTGTACAAAATTAGTAATATTTATAAGACATGATAAACTGACTTGCAGTAGACTTGATAGACTATAAATCTGGAAGATGGATTGAGGAAGTTGGTTTATCCAGTTTTGCCTATATTTTTTGGCAAATTAAGATAATTTCTTAACCAATCAGGTGACTAAACAAACAAACAAACAAACAAAAGTCTTTACCAAAGATTTGCAACCACTCTTAAGTAAATGGCAGAATTTCTTCTGTCCCAAAAGCTGATTTTTATTCTACCTCAGAAAAGAGGCTTATGGGAGGTCTTGTCCTGACAGCGTTTAAAGTGGAACGAGTTAAGCAAAGTGGTTGATGGATAGATATCCTGCCAGCTCCCCTGAACATGGTTTGCAGCAAGCGAAGAGATGTGTTTTGACTGACAAATTTAACCAGCTGCTTTCCTCTCCTGCCTTACCAGGAAGCCCCCACTTGCCCTATGAATTAGAATTATGTATGGTGTCCATTGCACAGATGATCACTCTCTTCCTGTTTCACATTGCTGGATCGTTTATCTTCTCTTCTTTCATTGTTCATTCTCTCAACCATCACCTGCTCCACTGCATCACTCTGTTGTTAGCTCTACCATTCTAACACTAGCTCCATCATCAGTGCCACAACCATCTCAATTACTGGCCTCCATCATCAGTTCCAATATTTGTATTGCCAATTCCATCATCAACTATTGTAACAGCTCTATAATTGGCTCTATTGCAGGTCCATCATAGCTCCATCATTTCAGTTCTATCACTGGCTCCATCACTAATGCTATCTTGTCAGATCTGTTTTTGACTAGTTGTTGGCTTTGTTGCTGGTTCTATTACCACCTCTAGGAGAAACTCCACTGGCTCCATCACTGACTTCCCTGCCATCTCTATTTTATCTATCATAAACATTTATCATAAGTGCATTATTATCGGCACTATGATTTGGGGTGGGTTTTTTTGTATTTCTACACCTATATGATTCATACTGTATATTTTTTGCTCTCACTTTTCTCTCTGAATCTTCTTCTTTCATTCACTTATCTGTGCTGTCTTCTCTCATTCTGTGTCTCAAAAGTAATATTTGGGGGTACTATTAACAGATACATGCGAGTAGATTCTCATGCTTCAGCCACTACTACTCAGGAAGATGGAAAAGAACACATTAACATTATACTGGATAGTTAGGTAGACTCAGCTATGGGCTGAAGATGAAATGAAAACTCTATCATGAAGATGTGGTGTAACCTAAGAAATAGTTGCTGCGTGTTCAGCTTAGGCAGGGCAACATGCTAAAGAGCTCTCAGTCTTTAAACCACTGCTCATATCATCAGAAAGCGAAGTTAATTCTTCAGGATCTGAACCTTCTTGGATTGACACAATTCTTACATAACCCATTAATTTAATGTCTTCTCATGATTAGAGTTACACTTCAAAACAAATGAGTTTTCACCTTTGCCTGGATGAGAATTTTCTTTTCTTTTAAAATAATAGAACACAATAGGCCACTACATATTTGCCATTGTGCATTTGTTGATAGCCAGAAGTCATCAAATATTTCACTCAGCAGTGTAGGTAAGATGCAGAACAGGATAGCACACCCATAGCTTTGGGAACTATTAAAGGAGCTAAATTTGTTCTTCTGCACAACTTTATAAAATCTTGGTCTTAGCTTCGTGCATTTTCTAGCATCTGGTTCCATTTTTGGCTCCATCTGAAGAGAAAACAAAAAAGGATGCTGTTTATTAAGATGGCAAGTTGCAGAGTTGTCTATTTCTTGCTTTAACCCAATAAATCTGCTTCATTCTGTTTTTCATATCCTAATATCTAACTAAGACAAAACAGGATTTCTATAGACCCAAGCCTATTATCTAGGGGAAATTCCCACTAATATCTCTTCCTTCCTTTTTGGAGAGAGCTTTCAGTTATTCCAGTGAGACTTTCGACTTTCTTTTTTATTATTAAGATAAAAGTTGGTCTCTAATAACTTCACAGGAGTCAGTCACTTGGTTTATCCATTGAAATTCCCCATGCTATAATAACATTTTGATGAATAGTGGACAGAAGTCACTCTCTGAGTAAACATACTAAATGAAAATTCATTGTGCTCTTCATGTGGGGTCAGTTGTGACATGGCACCGATTTTGCAGAACAGTTCCCCAGCCTTGTGCCTCTACTTTGTGGGGTATCTACAGTAAAAAAATCTTGATTCTAAGGATACAACCCCTGATGTTCTCTCTTGCAAAGCTTATTTCTTACCTATAGATATCTCAATCATTTTTAATCTGTATCCCACTGCTTTGATATTTAATATTACAAACATTTTCTGTCTTGGAAGCTGAATATATTCTACAATTTGCTTTTTTTAAAATAAGGCCTAGATTGTACAAAAGACACAGCTATATGAAATGATACTGCAGTGACCAAACGTGGAAAAGCAAGTGTTTTGCACCATTCCAATTCTAGCACAACAGCTTCGGTGAGAATTAGAGAATTCTCATTTGCATGAGCTATGTACAGTTGTGTTATGTCTTTCTACTGATCAGTTCAATCAAATAGGTTTTTCTATTGGCTTACTATATTGTAACTTGATTCCAGTATTTGGGAGGTTGCTACAAAAAGGATTGTTTTCCAAAGCACCAGAGGGTAGGACAAGAAACAGTGGATGGAAACTAATAAAAGGACAGAAGCAACCTAGAATTACAGAGAAATTTCTTTAACAATGAGGACAATTAATCAGTGGAACAGCTATAGAAGTTGTTGGTGCTTCATCACTGGAGGTTTTTAAGAAAAGACTGGCCAGGCACTTTTCTGAAATGGTATAGGATCGCCTGCTTGAACAGGGGGCTGGACTAGAAGACCTCCAAGGTCCCTTCCAATTCTGTTATGATTCTTATGACTCCATAAGATGCTAATCAAGAAGTACAATAATCCAATAGGTTAGGGATGGCACAAAATGGCAGACTTTATTTATCAAAAGTTACACACACACTATTATATATTTAATCAACAATCAATAATTGCGTCTGCAATTACTATATACGGTAACTCTGCTTTTAAAATGAGATGTAAGCGGGATTGCCTATTATCTCCCACATGTTTTTCCCAATTAATTTTGCACAGGCATGAATGCCCATTTTTGAATGATTAATTTAATCTGTACTGAGGAATTCACAGAATCTGTAATGTCTCACCTAATGATTTATTTGGCATTGGCACCTTACTGAATGAGGGTGAAATCTGAATTCATAGGAATCCTCTTATAGTTACTGCATAATTGCCTCATTTGTAACTTAAGGGCATCTAAATTGCCTTGACGGATCAGACCAAGGTCTGTCTAATTCCAATACCCAGAAATGAAGCAGTCTCCCTTAGTGACCAGATTCTTGACCAATCAACAAAGTTGTACTCTACTTGGGAAACTCTACCTTTTTTTCTGAGTAGAAAGATGTACTGAATAGGCCAATCAATATTGTGATATTGCCTATTGATTAGTAATACAGTTATGCTAATTTTTGGATAATTTCCCAACTCTGTGGAAGTTGCATAACGAATCCATCTTCAGTTCAAAAATGACTTTGGAAACTTAGTTGTTGTGATGTTTCTACACCTGTTATATCACTTTGAAAATCTAACTTCTAAGAAAAGTGTGTTACTCTTGACTGATAGAAGTTAAGTATCTAATAATAATAATAATAATAATAATAATAATAATAATAATAATTTTAATTTATAACCCGCTCTCTCTCCCCGAAGGGACTCGAGGCGGGGCACAGAGAATTAAAAATACAATTAAAACCATAACGGAATACAAAGTTAAAAACAAATTAAACTGGTCTTGCACTAAAAACCCCTATAAAACTAAAACTATCCCTAAAAACAAAAGTGTGTTTTTAGTTTCTGTCGGAAGGAGCAAAGGTCCGTGGTTGTTCTGATTTCGGGGGGAAGGTCGTTCCAGAGGGTCGGGCCCACCACAGAGAAGGCCCTTCCCCTGGGCGTCGCCCGCTGGCATAGCCTAGTGGATGGCACCCGGAGGAGTCCCTCTCTGTGGGAGCGAATCGGCCGCAGGGATGTATGGGCAGAATGCGATCCCGCAGATAGCTAGGTCCTGTGCCATGGAGCGCTTTGAAGATGATAACCAACACCTTGAAGCGCACTCGAAAGACGACAGGCAGCTAATGCAGCTCGCGCAGGAGAGGTGTTACATGGGAAAACCTGGAGGTTCCCATAACTGCCCACGCGGCTGCATTCTGGACAAGCTGAAGCCTTCGGGTGCACCTCAAGGGGAGCCCCATGTAGAGAGCATTGCAATAGTCCAGTCGGGATGTCACGAGGGCATGAGTGACTGTGCAAAGGGCACCCCGATCCAATAGGGGACGCAACTGGCGGACCAGGCGGACCTGGTAAAACGCCCTCCTGGCCACGGCTGTCACTTGATCTTCCATCGACAGCCGTGTATCAAGGAGGACGCCCAAGTTGCGTGCCCCATCCACAG
The DNA here is from genome assembly GCA_039707465.1 of Rhabdophis nuchalis. Taxonomy (NCBI): domain Eukaryota; kingdom Metazoa; phylum Chordata; class Lepidosauria; order Squamata; family Natricidae; genus Rhabdophis; species Rhabdophis nuchalis. The sequence goes on along the minus strand of CM077644.1, from coordinate 160,593,637 downwards.
GGGTTAGATTTTCATCCCCTATGGCCAGTGATGGAGTCAACTGGCTGTACCGGGATGCCGGGAACCACAGCCACTCGGTCTTGACCGGGTTGAGTCTGAGTCTGTTACTTTCCATCCAGGCCCGCACGGCTTCCAGGCACTGGCACATCACCTCTACGGCATCGTTGGGGTGGTTTGGGGTAGATATATACAGCTGCGTGTCGTCAGCGTAGAGGTGGTACTCTACCCCAAAACCACGGATGATCTCACCCAGCGGCTTCATATATGTGTTGAACAGGAGTGGCGAGAGGACCGATCCCTGAGGCACCCCACAAGTGAGGGGTCTAGAGTCGACCTCTGCCCTCCTGCCAACACAAATTGCGCTCGACCGGAGAGGTAGGAGGAGAACCACCGCAACACGGTGCCCCTCACCCTCAACCCAACCCCCAACCCAATCTGTTCTAGGGTTTGATGAAGTACAGATTTTGAGATATTTTAATAGATGTTTAAGACAAAATACTGCCATTACTGATATATAACTGCAAAGGACATTATGGAACATGCTCCTTCCATATTAACTTTTCCTAGAAATGAACCACAGGACAATATTTTGAACGACAAATTGGACGTGTTATAAGAACTTTTTGTATCAGAAAGTAAACTGTGTACAAAGATAGCCATTCCATTAAGCCCAACTTTGAGACTTTCATTAAAATGCCAGGAGAGCAGAAATGAACCATCTCCAATCTAAACAGTTCTTATTTTTGTACTAAAGAGGCTAAAACAACCAAGGAGGAAGAATGGATTAGGAAGGAAGGCCAAGACTGCAGTCCTTTACACACTGACCTGCAATTGCATACTTTTGAACAGACTTGTATAAGATTGTATTATTGTTTTGATGATTTACGGAACTGAGTTCAAATTCCAACCTTGAAACTTCCTGGAGCATTTTCCTAAAATTAAGCAATTCTCTGCCTGGATTGATAGTGATGAAATAATCTGCGTCTGAAATATTAAATAATTTCCTGGAATGGTTTTTTTAAATCACTGTTGCCTGGATTTTTAAACACCTTGTTTGATGAAGAGTTCCTGGAAACTCAAGATTCTACCTACCATATTTTATTGAAAGACTTTCACTGAGTTAATAACACCTAATACGTACATAATTATACCCTTCCCCATTCTACAGAGCCATAGCACACCATCATGTGTACAGTGTGATACACAATGCTAAGCCAAATAGTTTCTTGTTTAGTCTTGGCATAATTGCAAATCTATCCTGTCTGATTTCTAAACCATGATTTCTTTCAACCTACAAAAATTAGAAAGATTAGATTAATTGATAGATAGGAGATGGATGGATGGATGGATAGATGAGGTATATGAGGTACATTATTATATTATATGATACAATAAGATAGATCAATGGTCCTCAAACCTGTTGGCAACAAGGACCAGTTTTGTGCAAGATTTTTCCACAGACCGGGGGGAAGAGGAGCATACAACCTAGATTCCTCGCATGCACAAATTACAGTAGAGTTCACACTCCTATGAGAATCTAATGCCTGATGATCTGAAGCAGATCTGAGGCAGTGATACTAGAACTGGGGAGTGACTACTCTGCCCACCACCCACTGCTCATCTCCAGCTGTCTGGCCCAGTTCCTAACAGGTCATGGATGAGAACTGACCCCTGATACAGATTACTTCCAAGAAGTTCCTTTAGTTGACTTGGCATACCATGCTCTGTGGAAAGCTGTAAAGAAGTGAACTTTATAACATGCTGGGGAGACCTGGAAGACCATTATGGAACAGTCAACAATCTTTTTACTTGAAAGGATGCTCAGACAATGGCTAAAATCCTGCATTTATCTAAACTATAATTGTCCTTTTATCTGGCTGATCGTTTGTAGGTGTTACACAGCTGATTGGGGTTTATTCAGTTGTTTTTATAGCCGGCATTGGGGACATATCAAACATGTCATAGTTATATGACACCTTGGAGTCTGACTTTTCTAGACATCTACCATAATTATATATCATGTCTGTTTTCCCATTTTCTGTCTTCTCTGGACATCACATTGATATATACTGACCGGGCTCATGTTAGGCTGGGCCAAATGGATTTCAAAAAACTTGGGGAACCTATGAAACCGTAGAAATCTAGCTATTAAATAAATGTGTTATGGGAACCAGATCATCAGGTTAAACCGTAAATACCGTATTTTTCGGAGTATAAAATGCACCTTTTTTCCTCTAAAAAGAGGCTGAAAATCTGGGTGCGTCTTATACATCGAATACAGCATTTTTTGCCTCCTGGAACCCCGCCCCCTTCACCAAACTGGCTGTGCCTAGTCTTATGGAGGCTTCCAGAGAGCTCCTGGGGACGTGGATAAATACACCTGAAAACATCAACCTATCTACCTAATCTCTCGCTCTCTACCTACCTACTGTATTTCTCTCTTTCTCTCTCTCTATCCTTCTACCTACCTAACTACACACACTATCCTTCTACCAACCTACCTACCTACCTACACACACACTTTCTCCTTCTCTAACTACTGTATTTCTCTCTATTTCTCTCTCATCCTTCTACCTATCTACACACACACTCTCTCCCTCCCTCCCTACTGTATTTCTCTATCTATTTCTCTCTCTCTATCCTTCTACCTACCTACCTACACACACACTTTCTCTCTCCCTCTCTGCCTACTCTATTTCTCTCTCTCTCTCTCTCTATTTCTCTATCCTTCTCCTACCTACCAACCTACACACACACATTCTCCCTCTCCCTCTACATACCTACTGTATTTCTCTCTCTCCCCCTTTACCTACCTACCTACACAGAAACTCTCTCTCCCTACCTACCTACTCTGTATTTCTCTCTTCCTCTCTCTCTCTCTCTATATATATATCCCTTTACCTACCTACCTACTGTATTTCTCTCTATTTCTCTCTCTCTATCCCTTTATCTATCTACCTACCTACCATATTTCTCTTTCTCTCCCTCTCTCTCCCTCTCTCTACCTACCTACCTACTTTTGTTTGTAATTTGCCTCTTCAAAACCTTGGTGCGTCTTATACTCCAGTGCGTCTTATACTCCGAAAAATACAGTAGTCACAAGTGTTCAGACAAGCTATATTATTGCACTTTTTTAAACCCTTAGCTGTCTGCAAACTTAAATATTTCATGAAATGTCCTGGGAGGGTTTATCAAGTCGATGATTCAAAGCAGGGCCATCTGTGGAACACTATAGCCTACTTTTTGTTTTTGAAGATTCATTTATGAAATGAACACCCCACCCCATCCCCCAATCACTTAGTGGAGAACGCCAAGGGGAAAAAGGAACTTCTGAAATGGATCACAATATTTTTCATATCTCTAGCTTACTGTAATAGGTTTAGCCAGTCACAGAGTACCCTAAAGGAAGATGTCCCACTGAAATTCTGACCAAGCCTATTCTTCAACCTATTGTATCCCAAACTGGAAGAACTTGTGGCACACCAGATGTTGCTAATTGTAACTTCCAGCAACCCCTACCAGCCTGAACAATGAAGACCATTGCTAAAAAATAAAATAAAAACTCAGTCATGCTAGTATGTTTGATACAAATTTCAAATTCATGACATACCCATGCTAATTTATTGAACTAGAATGAAAAAGGTTTTGGCATCTGTTTCAATCACTAAACTCTAAAATACGGTCTGCTCTCGAAATGTCCCACTGTAAGACCCTAAAATCAAGTCAGTTGCCAAGCATCTGAATTTTGATCATGTGACCATGGGGCAGCTGTAATGGTCATGTGAAAAATTATTATTGGTCACTTTTTTCCAGTACCATTGTAACTTCGAACAATCACTAAATGAACTGTTGTAAGTCAAGCACTATCTGGATTTGATGGGTATCATGCAGTTCGCATGATGCCCATCAAATCTGCTGGACTGCATTTCCTACTCTCCACCAGTCAACATAGCTAATATGTTGTAGAAGACATTAGATCAAAGAAGCTTGATAAGGTGGTTATTAGAGAAAGTGTCTGTCCGTGTGTTGCTATATATCTAATCATTGTTTTAGCCTTCCCTTTCTTTTTGTCTCTTAGCTCCTGGGCTACAAACAATCATAAATGAATAAATTTCCTTTTTTAAAAAAATCTGAAAATCTCAGAGAATGGTTTGCTTGTTATAGTGATGCCTAGAGAATCTTGTCTTGCGACACTTGCACTAAGCATTTTTTTTTTAATCCTGCCTTTTGTTCTCCTATGATTTTTGGCACTCCTTGCTGTTTCCAAAGCAGGATATACACAACGCTGAACCAAACTTAGCTTCTTTTAACATTTCAGAAGAGATGGAAATAGAAGGAAATGAGCTGAGGTTAACCTCTTGGACGTTCTGAATTATGCCGTTGCATGGATGTCCAGAAGCAAATAGATCCCATCTCCATGTCTATTTTCTATATTGCTGGTTTTTTAAAAGTATCCCGTGAATTTCAAGCAGTACATTCTGTTCTTGTACATTTTCAAGTCTTTTCATTAGGGCTGATTCACAAATTACTCTGAGTTGGGACTAGGAAGTCATTTTAAATAGGATTGATTGACTCATTCATTGACTCATTCATTTAATCCAAAAATGAAATATGAAGGGGGGAGGATGGATTATTTCAAAGAAAGTTTGATTTGCAATGGAAATATTTTAATGACTGCAATCATGCTATTTATTGGAAACATTTGAAGTTCTGTTTCTGTGATACTCAGCTTACTCTGAGTAACTCAGGCTCAACCCGTCCAAGACTGAGTGGCTGTGGCTTCCGGCGCCCCGGTTCAGCCAGATTATTCCAACTCTGGCCATTGGGGGCGAAACACCGGCCCCCGTGGAGAGGGCGCGCAATTTGGGTGTCCTCCTGGATTCCCGGCTGTCTATGGAAGATCATGTGGCAGCCGTGGCCAGGGGGGCATTCCATCAGGTACGCCTGATGCGCCAATTGCGCCCCTTACTGGACCGGGGTGCCTTACGCACAGTCACTCAAGCACTCGTCACCTCTCGACTTGACTACTGTAATGCTCTCTACATGGGGCTCCCCTTGAGGTGCACCCGAAAGCTGCAGCTAGTCCAGAACGCAGCCGCGCGGGTGATTACGGGAGAGCCTAGACACTCCCACATAACACCTATCCTGCGCGAGCTGCACTGGCTCCCTGTGGTCTTTCGGGTGCGCTTCAAGGTTTTAACGACCATCTTTAAAGCGCTCCATGGCTCGGGGCCTAGTTATATGCGAGACCGCCTCCTGCCCCATACATCCCTCAGACCGATACGCTCCCACAGAGAGGGCCTCCTCAGAGTGCCGTCGGCTGGACAATGCTGACTGGCGACACCCAGGGGAAGAGCCTTCTCTGTGGCGGGCCCTGCCCTTTGGAACGACCTACCCCCTGAACTCCGCACCATCTCTGACCTCCGCCTCTTCCGCAAGTGTCTGAAGACACACCTATTCCATCTAGCCGGCCTAGCATAACCCCCATTACTGACTCTTAGATAGTTTTAAATTTGGGTTTTTTAAGTTCGGTTTTTAGCGCAGGGTCTATTAGAATAAGTTTTTTAAAATTTTATATGTTTTATATGTGTTTTAACATCCCTGTGCGCCGCCCTGGGTCCGTTTGGAGAAGGGCAGGGTATAAATTTAAATAAATAAATAAAAAAAACTCTGAATGTCACATCTAGAAGCTATCCAGCCAAACTTTATTAAAACTTTATTGTGATCCCAGTCCTTGGTGTATGTTCTTCAGATATCCTTCGGTACAACTACCTGAATGCAAATATATCATCTAAAATATTATCCAAGACAATATTTTTGAGGTAAATCACTGGCTCAGCTAACTTTTGATGCTATATGTAGCTTTTCAATCCTTTTGTTTAATATTGCTTAGTCTCAGCTTTTTTGATAGTGAAAAATTCTTCTCACAGATAATATTACTCGCCAAGTGAAATTGACTGATAGTCAATAACAGTCTCAAAACAAATCAAACGTAAATAAAATAAGTGTATAACATAAACATGTAACATAAACGTATGTAACATAAATGTATAAAAGTATCAGGGAAAAGAAATATCACTTGATCTCATATAACCACCTTCCTGGCTAATAATGCGATGGCTCAGTAGCTAAGATGCTGAGCTTATCGATCAGAAAGGTCGGCAGTTCAGCGGTTTGAATCCCTAGTGCCACGTAACTGAGTGAGGGTCTAGGACTGTTCCTCCGCTACCCTTTGCCGCCCCTTTTTTGCCCCCAGGTTTCTGCCCCCAGCCATTAACCTCTACCCTCTCGCCTCCGCTGTTAGGACCCTAGCTATTCGTGCCAGCCAATGGGACCCTGCCTCTTTAGTCCCAGGCCCTACTTCATGGGCTTTTGGGAGAAACACTGTTCACCCTGGGCTTTTGGGCTCAGGTGACAGTTCACCACCAGCCAATCAGAGGAAGGGAAGGGAGAAACAGAGAGAGAGGGAGGGAGAAAGTGTTCTGTGTGGAGTTTCCTCTCTGGGGGTTTGTTTCTCCGCCCAGTTGCCTCGGGTCTGAGCTAGAAAATCCTTTACATCCCCCCACCACCAAATACACAACGACCACAGGAAAGTTAAAATCATGACTTTCTACTTGTGACAATTCCTCAGACTCCTTCTCTTACTTTTACGCCAAAGCTCCTAATATTATAATTACTTTAGTCATATAATCTAACTACATTGTAAAACTCAGTCATATACCCTAACATAGACAGATTCCTTTCTGGCAGTGTTTATCTTTTGTTATTCTTGATTGGCCTATTAACAGCATAAAAGGTGTGAGGATGCTCTGTAGTTTGAGTTACATGCCAATTCCTGGAGGGAATGGGAATGGCATTTAAAAGGACCCATGAAGGATCCAGATCCCAATGCAAGAAAGGTACAACTGACTGCAGGCACATGCTTTTGCAGAGGCACATGTGCCACAAATGCCCAACAACCAAATGCTCAAAAGGAAAACACCTTTATAGCAGCACAACACATACAGATATTACAATAAAACTAATTCCTATAACATAACAAGTTTCTACTTTGTGTGATAATTTTTTATTTATTACCCTTTCCTTCATTTCGCTCCCTTTTTCTCAAACGATAGAATTCTTTCTATCATGATGAATGAGGGGTGTATATGTAGCAGGGATAGTTTGGAGGACCATGATATTTGCAGGCTTATTATGAGGGATGGCAGGCATGGAGGATGCAATGACTTGCCATCCCAAAAGGCCAGTAACGTGTGTTGCAAACAAAAAAGCAAGCAAACAAAATATCAGTGGGGCACTTTGATTCATAAGCATTTTAAAATGCACTCAGATGTAAAGGAGGGAGTTTAAGAAGAACAGTTTCAAAAAATAAAACAAGCAATTTAAAAAGAGGCATTTTGAGTCAACACTCCAAAATATCAGATTCCATTCAGTTGGAAGCAAATTCTCCAAAGGCAGCTATCAGAGACAAACAAACAGTGACATAGAATGGAGCACTTTGACTCCGACATCAAAAAGGGAGGTAGGAAGAACCTTTTTGATCTGGATAGCCTCCTTCAGCACTCTGCCAGAGGCACGGCGGGCTGCTCCTTTTCTATTTCCAGGTCAGCCCCATGGGCCAGAATTTAGTTCCCTGCGGGCTGGATCCAGCCCACGGGCCTTGAGTTTGACACCCCTGTTCTAGACTGTTTCCCACAGGATTGCTTTCTTTCTTAAATCAGACCATTTCCATCAACAAAAGAACCAAAGCTGCAGGCAGATCGAAGTGGGAGATATTCCTGCCTTAAACTATGCTGCTAAATATGATTCCATCAATCCAGCAGGAATGGTCAATATAGAATAATATCTAGCAGACCACAGATTCTAATTTTTATAGGAGATATAATAGCTCTGTTACAGGTTCAAGACATATCAAATTTCATACACAGTTCTCTCATTTAACACAACAGAACAGTTGTGGGATTTGGGAGGAAGCGTTGTATTGGAAATTTATTACTATTCTACTATCCATTATTTGATAATCACTTTGAGCCATAGTAAGGTATTATCCTTAAACAGCTTGAGGCCAGATCAATTGAAAAACTAGCTCCCCCTTATTAAAAACTTTGTTTCTGAGCTCAACTTCTTTTATTCTGTAACCCATTTCCATCAATGGCATAAGACTCATCCAGACAGCAATTTAATTTTTTTCCCTTCTGATTCAGGAATCAACACAAAAGTACCAACATCATTAGTTTTGCCCCAACAGCTGAGTTCTTATTTAGTTCAGTAACACGGCCACCAACTGGGGTCCTCCCATTTTTAATAGGAGACAATTTAATTATAAAGGCAAAAGCTGAATTAGACAGTCTCAGTTATAGAATGGAGATGTAATATAAGCCAGCTCAAGAAACAGACTCCACAAGGTCTCCTGGGATTCATGATTATTGTTGCAAGGTATAATACTGAATCTTGAGAGCCTGACAGAGATTTTCTCTCTCTTCTCTGAAAGAAATGAAGAGATCAGAAAGAAATTCAAGATTGACTTGTCTGTTGTGACGTAGGCTCCACAAGAGCATGAACCAAACTCCAGGTCCCGACAAAAACCCCTTTTATTAATTTACTGTGAATTATGATCATTCACATCCAACAAAGTCTTTCAAGGGAGGATTTACAGTCCCAGACTTTATCTGGCTTGGAAAGCTGACAGACTGATATCTGCAAAACTTGGCAAGGCATCATGGAGAGTCACGAACCAATTAAGCAAACTAATTGAAGGCAACTGATAACTGGCATATGGCTCTGGCCCCCTCTCTGCCTCCGACACAGAGCCCTCATCAGAGCCTTCCCCAGACTCCAGGACTTCCCCATGTTCCTCACTCCCCAACCTCCTCACTGTCCGAATCTGCTGCAGCTCCGCCGGCAACTGGTGGGCCACAACACTGTCTTGATTCTCTTTGCGATAAGAGAATCAAGGCAGATCCATCTTGAGTGGGTTTTTTTCCCCTCTGATCATCTATATTTCAGGGCTAGCCTGAATGCTTATGCAACCACTCTTGCATTCCTTCGTCAAGATGACATCTATAATCCTCAAGGAAGAAAGAAAAGCTGCATCATCAGGATGTCCATCAAGGATGATTAGTTGGAGCCACACTTAGGGCAAAGTTTGGAAGGGCTCCAAATTTCAAGGAGCATTAGCCATGGAATCCAGCTTTGTTTTAAACATCCTTTAAAAAGCAAATCATATCAACAGGATTTTGATTGTTTGTTTGTTTACAGTCTGATTGATCTTCTGTAGTAACTACATTTCCTAATTAATCATAATTTTGTCAGTTTCATAATATATTCATTTGCTTTGTACATTCGTTTTATTTTAATGTGTTGTATGTTTCTTCAAGATGGCCTTTGCTTAGAAAGTCAGGATATTTATTTTGGCATGAATAAACAAGCCACATAGTGCAATAAATTCCACAATGAGTAAACCAACTTCCATGTATTTTTCATATATGTTTTGCTACAATCTTTCTCATATGACTTGCTTTGCAACTGCAAGCTTTGAGGTGCACACTCAGACCAGAATTATATGCACATCTACCCAAGTCCTATTGGCTTCGTTGAAGAAGTGTACATGCAGGTAAATTATGCAGAAGACTGCTGTTACATTTCTTTGTTCGTCTCATTCTTGAAAAGAGTAATGAGTTCCTATCAACCAAAGACCTCTCAGGCTTACTGACTTCACGTTCTGCTTCTGATGTGCTTTGTGGAGTCCTTGGTGCTCTCTGAGTTTGCTTGTTTGCTTGCAGACATTTTGATACCCAACTAGGTAATACCATCAGCTCGTTAATCAACTAGGTAACATTATCAGTACTGATGATGTCATTTAGTTGGTTTCTGAAATATCTGCAAGCAAACAATCAAGTTCCAAGAGCACCAAGGACTCCAAAGTTCAATCCTGGTATATAGATATATATAATGTTTTATAGATACTCCTTGACTTACAACAACTCGTTTAGTGATCTTTCAACGTTACAACGGCACTGAAAAAAAGTGATTTATGACTGTTTTTACACTTACGACCTTTGCAACATCATCATAGTCACAGGATCAAAATTTAGATACTTGGCAACTGGCTCATATTGATGATGGTTGGAGTGTCCCAGAGTCATGTGATGACCGTTTGCAGCCTTCTGACAAGCAAAGTCAATGGGGAAGCCAGATTCACTCAACAACTACACTGATTCAGTTAACAACTTAACAATGGGGCAAAACTCACTTAACCACTGTCTCACTTAACAGAAATGTTGGGCTCGATTGTGGTCATGAAGAGAAAGACTCCTTGTATTTGGGTTTGGCTCAGCATGGTGCGTAGTGATTTGTCACTTAGTATTATAGATGAATGGAACCACAATGGTTTGTTCAATAAACTGTAGTCAAAACATAATTTAGTGCAGTATGTCAACCCTGGACTGGGTTCTCACCCTGTATTATGCCACGATGCAAAGTGTTTGGGGTTGATATTCTAAACCCAACAGTCATGTTGTACTTTAAAAAAACAAAGCTTAGCAAGTTATAGGGATCTCTTTTTTCAGTTTGGTGGAAAACCATTGAACCGCTTGCATCTCTAACCTTAGGGATGCAAGGAGATGGATGAAGCTGTTGAGAACTATAGACTCTCACCCTGAACAGAATTTGACCAGGGAAGAGGACCAGGGTGATTCCATCTCTGACGAAGGATGGTGTAGAATGGGGGGATGGGGGTATTTCCTGAAAATTCAAGGACTAGCTATGTAAGATAAAGGTTCCCCTTCCACATATGTGCTAGTCATTCCCGACTCTAGGGGGTGGTGCTCATTTCCATTTCAAAGCCGAAAAGCCAGCGGTGTCTAAAGACGTCTCCGTGGTCATGTGGCTGGCATGACTGAACGCCAAAGGCTCATGAAACGCTGTTACCTTCCCACCAAAAGTGGTCCCTATTTTTCTACTTGCCTTTTTACATGCTTTCAAACTGCTAGGTTGGCAGAAGCTGGGATAGGTAACGGGAGCTCACCCTGTTATGCAGCACTAGGGATTTGAACAGTTGAACTGCTGATCGACAAGCTCAGCATCTTAGCCACTGAGCCACCGTGTGTCCCTTGTACTAGCTATGTACTTACAGGTAAATCAAGAATTCAAAAACTTTTTATTCCAAACAGGAACCATGGGAATAATTAGCAGATGGTGAGATGGAAGAGGAGGTGGAGTAGCACATTTTCACATACCATGTCTAGGTGGAGGGGTTTGTTATTTTCATAATTCTCCCTCCCGGAGGATGTTCTATTGTTTCTGACAGCACTGGCCATGACCTGGGGAGGGAGAGCTTACAACCCATTCCCCCTCCCTCCCCTTCAGGAGAAGCAAAGTTTTTAGATGTAATAGAGGCAGCTCAGACAATCTCACAAATCCTGCTGATGAAGAATGACTTTAAGATCCTGCTTTCCCCATCCTAATCTACAAGAGGAAACAGGAAAAAGGAACTTAAAACTCCCATTGCTGAGACAGCTAAGAGCTTGCTCTCGTTCACCCCAGTATTTCAGTGAATCTGTTGTTCCCTGGTAAGCAAGTTTGCTGTGCGATGCGAAGGAAGAGTGAAGATTGAGGTTTATCCAACTGAAAGGACCTCTGGTATTTCATGAACTAAAGTATAAACTGGATGGATATACTTGGAAAAGCGTGGACATTTTTAGCACTACTTCTTTTCTGTGGATTCAGCCTTATGCTTTCAGGTAGGAGTATATATATATATATATATATACACATATATTTAGTTCTTTGCAATTTCATAGTGAAGGTCTCAAAATCTTTGCATTAAAGTTATTCTCTAATTGTCTATTCACTTAACTTGAAAAGTGACGATAAAAAGTATATTCTACGTTAGCCATGCTGTCTTTTGATCATTGGGGATGTTCATAAGTAATTTAAAAGAAGATTGTTGGAGACAAATGTTTACAAGTCAGTTGTCTAGATTTACTTTTAGTAAGATTTGTTCTACCAAATAATCGTGTGACAAATATGTGAAATGTTGTTTCAGGGCACAATTTAAACAGTTGTGCTATTAGTGGTTTGATGCTGTCTCATTTTTGATAACGATATTAGAACTTTAGTTCTATGGAAACCAAGTCTTGCACAAATATGCATTGATGACAAAATTAGCTTCTTTTGTTTACATGCTGACCAGCAGCTGTATAACATTTCTTAGAATTAGAATTTATGCTAACATACTAAACTCAACTTAGAATCATTACCCATTTTAATTGTGATATTCACATGTTTTTAAAAATTGGGGTTTTTTTTGTTCTTCTCCTGCCTTAATTAATGACTATATCCCAAGTATCGTTCATTCAATAGCTTATCTCTGGCCAGCCTGCTTTGATTTTCCTAAAAAAATAAGTAATGTTGCAACCAAAATATAGTAGGAATGGAAGGAAAAAAAGCACATAATTAAACAAATAAACATCTACATTTACTATGCAGGTGAGATGGATTCAAATTTTTCAGGTGTTGGCAGTTTCCTCATTACACTTCCATTTATACTATTAGAATAATACGGATTTATTTTTGAAGGTGTTTGTAAGGATGAAATGGGGAAAAAAGCAGAAAGCATTTTGTCCGAAGCATTACAAAATCTTATATATAACATTTCAGTACTATTTACACTCATCAGTCTATTTTTTTTTTAAAGCACCTATATTTCTTTTATATTTTGGTCCAAAATTTTTTAGAAAGAAAGAGTTAAAGGTTATTAAGGTGTAAAATTAAGTTCATTCACTCTGGAAATACTTTATCCTTTAGGAGCCCCTGAAGAAAGGTAGAATATAAATTAAATAAATAAAGTACTAAGCAATCTATATCTGGTGAAATTAAAACATGATTCAGTCATTCGGGCAGCAAATATTGATTTCCTTTATATTCCAATATTAAGTTTTTTTAAAAAGGTGTGTACCACCGTCTGCACAGACAAAATTAATTACTTTAATTCCACAAATATCTGTAAGCTTAACCGTGCAGCATTTTCACTTTAAATTGTAGCAATAGGTTTAGCAGAGGGAAAGGGAAAGCAGTATCTACAGAGTTCCATCCTTTCTATAAGCTAAAACAATTCCTGGCCAGTTGTTAATCTGCACTGAGAAAAAGAAATAAAGACCTTAGATTTCTTTGTTAGTTTTAATTATAAAACCATAGCTGAGTGTTTTTAAGGAGGGCTTGCCATCAATAATCAGAATATTGCATTCAATCTTTACTTTATGTTCCATTATATTTATAGAGACAAGTACAAAACAAAGGGAATACAATTTTTGAGAGTTTGTATACAGAGAGCAAAATGCTGGATTTTAGGGGGAGAGAGAGGGAGAGAGAGAGAGAGACAGAGACAGAGAGAGAAAGAGAGAGACAGAGAGAGAGAGAGAGAGAGAGAGAGAGAGAGAGAGAGAGAGAGAGAGAGAGAGAGAGAGAGAGAGAGAGAGATAGATATGGGTTTAAGTCCTGTGAAAATTCTGTGACTTTGAACAAATAGTTTTGTATGCCCAGCTTTCTTTATTTTCCAAAATTAGGAGGAGAGGAGGAAGGGGGAAGCATGCATATATCATATCATTCTGATTTATTTAAAAGAAGGAAGAACGCATGTAAAAATTATTTTTCTACACTGAACATTCATTGTATACTACTTTATTAAATGGGGAAAAAAATCTGTCCTTGCTGGTCCATCATCCACTTGTCTTCCTGGTGGATATTGTTCATTTCCAACCACAATTGAGCCCAAAATTTATGTTGCTAAGTGAGACATTTGTTAAGTGTGTTTTGTCCCATTTTACTACCTTTCTTACCCCAGTTGTTAAGTGAATCACTGCAGTCATTAAGTTAGTAACACGGCTCTAAGTGAATCTGACTTTCTCATTGGCTTTGCTTGTGAGAAGGTCGCAAAAGGTGATCCCATGACCCAGGGACACGGCAACCATCATAAATCTGAATCAGTTGCCAAGCATCTGAATTTTGAACACATGACTGTGGAGATGCTGCAACAGTCAGAAGTGTGAAAAACGGCCAGAAGTTGGGGTTTTATTTTCAGTGCTGTTTTGAACAGTCACTAAATGAAGTATTGTAAAGCGAGAACTACTGTATTCCTGACGGTAACCGCTGTGCTGGATATTAATTCTGTAGGGCTAAAATCCTCTTGGCGAGTCAGGAGGTGCATATTTATCCTCGCATACAAAAGAGCTGCTGACCCCCTGGCTTTGCCTGCTTTAGGTGTGTATTGGGGTCACACCCATCTCAATAGATCTGACAGCTTTCCCGCTTTTGTTCAAGTGTGATATCATGTTTCCTGGGGCAAGCAGGGAAGACAATGCGAACACGCCTTCCTCTAATACAACAGGCGGAGTCCAGGAAAGCAGTATTGACATTCCCCGAACGGGGAAGGTATTAAGAGTGATTGCCCATTGGCAGGCTTTAAAAACTGGCTTAGCCTCGCCCCAAGTGGGGTGGGAGGGGGAAGGAAGGGGGTGAGGTTTGTTGTGGGTGTTGCTGCTTAGGAGGGCAAAAATTACTCCACCCAAGGTGGAGAACAGGCCTCTGGGTTTTACTGCCAAAAGCATTAAATGTTTCTCGCCTCCTTTTTCCTTGTGTGACCTACGGGGCCATGTTCGCTGCCAACTACCCCACCTCCCCAGAAGATTAATGCCAAGGGGACACAGAAAGAAATATTTTGTCCCTCCTAGCGTAATGTACACTACTAAAAAAGCCCTGTTAAATCTGGGATAAGAGTGTCAATTAATGGAACGGTCAGTAAGCAAAGCAAACGTAAGCCGGTTGTCCAGTCAGTAGAATTATAGTAGCTTTGAAGCTATACAGCACCATGAATTTACTAATTGTTTCTAAATTTTTTACCCACTCTGCTTTCAAAGACTAAGGGGGTTCCCAATACAACGACAAAATGGCAAAAGCCATTGAAAAGTAGCAAAAATTGCAACCCAACCGATCAAAACAAATACAGCAGATTGCTGTATATTTTGTACAGTCTTACAAAGAGTGAACCAGGTGTGGCCTTCTAAACCTCAGCAGCTGTCCTTGAGATGAAACTTGCGGGATGAGTTGAGTCTGGGAAGGAGAGATGGTTCAGATACCAAGCCATGTAGAGCTTTATAAGACCAGATGTGTGACTTGAATAGGGCCTGTAAGTAATTACGATGATGATGTCATTCCCGTGGCAACTGCTATACTTCCATTCTAAAGCTGAGATTGATAAAACAGCAGAAATCCACAACGAGGGGGCTGTCATTTGTCCTGATCTCTACATAATGAGACTAAATAATAACAATAACTTGATAAATAATAACAATAGCACTTAGACTTATATACCACTTTTCAGTGCTTTACAGAACTCTCTAAGTGGTTTACAGAGAGTCAGCATATTACTCCCAACAATCTGGGTCCCCATTTTACTCGCCTCGGAAGGATGGAAGGCTCAGTTAACCTTGAGCCTGGTGAGATTTGAACTGCCAAATTGCAGGCAGCTGGCAGTTGGCAGAAGTAGCCTGCAGTACTGCACTCTAACCACTGCACCACCATGGCTCATAATAGCTTTATTTCCACCAAACCATTGTTTGCATCTCCCTATTTCTCACAAAGCAATTTGAAACTTAGGTAGAAGTTGCCTTTGTTATTTGCAGATTGATTCCATCTCTCAGGACCCAGTTTCAAATTCTATGGCACTAGCAATCTATAGATATTAACTTCTGTATATGGACATTTTGTAAAAGAGTATCTGGCAGTTCTAGAAGTATCCTGCATTTCCCAAAAGTCAGCATATTAGCTAAATTTCTCAGTCCATGTTAAATTATTGTTTTCAGTAAATCATCTTTGAGCAAGAAGAAAACTGAAAGATGTTTTCCCATCCTCAATGTTAACATTAGTTGCCAGTCCTGTAAGTCACTGTCCACTTGGGATGGATGATGTGCTATTTTGTTCTTCAGGTCAGAGAGCAAATATCTTGCATCTTGCTCTGGCTTTGTGTCTTCATCTTCAGCAGCCATCTGATGAAGACAAATTAACCCATTTGACTTGTGTTGCTACATACTCCTTGCACTAAGAAAAACTTTGTCTGAAAAACTATGAGCTCATCTTCACATCCACATAATCACAGGATGAACATGCCCCAATAATTGTTTTCATATGAAATGTCGCTGCTGTCTTCATAACTCCAGCCCACAACTGAGACAGTCTAAAATTTCCTTAGCTGTTTTAGTTTCAAAGTAGGATATTCCCCCACCCCCACCCCGTCTTCCTGAATATTTTTTTCCATGGATGTGATCTTGGATACTTCATTGTTGATGAGGTTGGCGTTCTGCTCAGAAGCTGGGATCTGCCCATTTCCTGTTGGCCACTTTAGATGGTTGCAAGTGGATCCTCCCCACTTTGAATTGTTCTACTTCTGCTGACAAGGGGTTTTGTGTGGCCATATCGGTGGTCATTACTTTGAAAGGTGTATTGCTTTGTTTACCCCAACGTTACTTTGCTGACTCAAAGACTTCAATGGGCCACCACCCATAGTCTCCTGCTGCCAGCAAAACCATCATTGTGGTACTCATTTGCAAGATGGAGCTGGCATGTTCTCCGTTGCTCACTCCTGATTCTCTCCACATCACTAGTTCATGTCTATGATCTGCTGGCCTTGGTGTTCTTTTAGAATAAATAGCCCAACTGCAATGGTATGTAGTCTGACCTTGGGAGCAGGACAATGAGTCACAGCCAAGGGAACTGAATGGGCAGATAAAAGACAGTTTAACCCACAGCAGGAATGTGGGCAGGCCCAGCAGCTCAGAAGGGACCCCAACTAGTTTTGGGGTCTAGAAAGGGGAAGCGGGAGAGAAGTGCAGGTAATCCTCAAAGTATGACTATAATTGAGCCCCATGTAAGTTACGACCATCATAAAACAGGGCACCATGTGACCAGATATGATTTTATGACCTTTTTCAGCCATGGGGCAGGTTTTGCCAGAATTTGGAATTAAGCTCCAATTTTCAGAAAAACATTGTCAATGGCAGTCCTGTGAGTACAGAATGCTTCAAACAGTCACAAATGCAGGCTGATTGTTGAGCACCCAAAATGTACTTGGGAAAGGGAAACTGGATCTTCGAAACTCTGTCATAAATAGCTTTTTTGGGAGGTCAGCTGTAATTTCAAACAGTCCCTAAGCATATGTTGTAAGTCAAAGACTACTTGTACTTTTACACTTGCAAGATTTCATTGATGTAAATTTACAATAAAGTAGAATTAGCTCATCTGGCCGTGTTTCCTGTTTCGTCAATCATGTAAAGTTGACATCAACTGACAAGCAAGAGGCACAGAGCATTTCTGTGCCTGCAGTCTATTAGTTAGCTACTTGAAGGGGTCTAAACCAGTCACTTTCAGTAGAGATAATCCTCGACTTACAACAATTCCTTTAGTGACCATTCAAAGTTACAACAGCACTGGAAAAAAAGTGGCATGACCATTTTTCACAGTTATGACCTTTGCAGCATTCCCACAATCATGTGATCGAAATTCAAATGCTGGTTTGTATTGCTGTGTCCCAAGATCATGTATTCCTAAGGTGACCAGATTTTCAAACTCCCAAAGCGGGACACCGTCGACGGGGGGGGGGCGCACACTCCGGCACGGCACACGCCTGCGCAGAGGGCGTCGGGGCAGGGGCACACTCCCACCCGCCCCCGCGGGGCCCTCTTTAAAGGCAGCGGCGCTGTCAGCCCATCATGCCGGCGTGATGGGCCGAGCTGAAAGCAGCCGCCTTGGGCCACCTTCCCCCTTCCTGCCCGAGTCAGTGGCTCTCAGCGCCGCCAGGCCGGGTTGCTGCCACTGCCTTTAAAGAGGGCCCCATGGGGGCGGGTGGGAGTGCGCCCTGCCCCGACGCCATCTGCGCAGGTGCGTGCCGTGCCGGAGCATGCGCCCGCCCCCCCGCCCACCAGTCCCGCCATGGGTGCCTGGGACAAGCCGGGTGAGGAGGAGGTGGTGGTGGGGCTTCCGGCCAGCCGCTCTCAGCGCATGGTGGCGCAGCGCAAACTTCAGGGCCGTGTGGGCTCCTGCTGGCTCTCCTCTTCTTCCGCCGCCTACTGCCTGTCTGGCTCCTCCCTCACCGGCCCTCCCATTCTGCCTGCCCGCCAGCCCGCCGCTTCCTGCCAGCGCCTCTGTCTGAGCACGTGCAGAGCGCCCGCCACCTGCCTGCTGCCCACTGCCACCCCAGCCAAAAAGCAGGACATTTTGAAGAGGCCGCGGGAGGCAGGACTAATTCTTTGAAAGCGTGATTGTCCCACCAAAAGCGGGACGTCTGGTCACCTTATGTATTCCCCCTTTGTGAGCTTCTGACAAGCAAAGTCAATGAGAAGGCCAGATTCGCTTAACAACTGGGTTACTAACTTATCAGCTGCAGTGATTTACTTAACAACTGAGTCAGGAAAGGCTGTAAAATGGGGCAAAAACAAATGTCTCACTTAACAAAGAAAGTGAGACATTAACAAGAAATCCTGGGGTCAATTGTGATTGTAAATCGAGGACTACCTGTGTATCTACCTCCATATCACCCTACATTAAGGAATATGATTGGTAGGTGCTTTTTCTACCAACAAGGAGGAGGAATAACAAAAAGGGGGAGCTACCAATCACTTTCCTAAATTTTTAAGGCCTGTACCTCTTGCCAGCCTCAATTCCTGAGGCAGAATGAAGAGCATCAGTAAAGGCAACGCAAAGCATGCAGGCATCCATTTCTCTTGTACTAGATTTGCTGTCTGGATCGTGTCAGGATTTTAGGAAAGGATCAGAAGCAAATATAATGAGATGAGTACAGTAATGCAGGTCTGCCGAACATAAATGGTTGATGAATCGATGCAGTCAGGAAATAGTCCCCAACAAAGATTTTAGGTAGTTTTGCTACTTAGCTGTATATGGTATAAACTTTAAAAAAAATATCCAGATTTTTAAATTTTCTTTTTGTTTAAATGTTGGGAGAATCTTCTTTCCCACCCCCTGAAAATGAAAGCAGTATAAATTAAAACAGTATAAATTAAAGCAGTATAAAGCTGCTAATTCAGAGCAGGTTCTGACCAGTTCTAGAGAACCGGTAGCAGAGTTTTTGAGTAGTTCGGAGAACCAGTAAATACCACCTCTGACTAGCCCCTCCGCCATCTAGTCTCTGCCTCCTGAGTCCCAGCTGATCAGGAGGGAATGGGGATTTTGCAGTAATCTTCCCCTGTCACACCCATCAACCAAAGCCTACCAAGCCACACTACACCCACTGAGCCACGCCACACCCACCAAGCCACGGCACGCCTAGCCCACAGAACTGGTAGCAAAAAAAATTTGAATCCCACCACCGTGCTAATCGTGAGGAACTTTACATCAGATCTATAAATAGTTAACCAACTGAAGTATGTTTTTCCTCCTATTTTTAATTAGAAACACTCTCCCTTTTGTAAAGATATTAGGCATGTGAAGCCAGCTGAGTGACTTTGGGCCAGTCACTCTCTCTCAGCCCAATTCACCACATAAGGTTGCTGGTGTGGGGAAGATAGGGGTAGGAACAGGGGTGGATTCCAGCAGGCACTACTGCCGGTTTGTTCATGATGAGCGCACATGCGCAGTGCAATAAAAATTGCTCTGCGCATGCGCAGAAGCCAAAAACAAGATGGTGGTGTCTATGCCACTGCCCAGAGAACTGGTTCGGGGACCTGGCAGGCCTGGGTCACTGCTGGTTCCAGCAACCAAGGCCGCCAAACCACTACCGGTTCGGCCAAACTGGTCTGAACCAGTAGGAATCCACCACTGGGTAGGAAGGAATATTAGGTACATTCAGCCACCTTCACTTACTTATAAAGTAATAAAGGAGGGATAAAGATGTTATAAAATAAATAAACAATGCGGAGAATGCATGTCTCCGACTTCGATAAGGAATTAAATCATTATTTAGCAAAAGGAAAGCACCAGGGGAGCAGGAGGCAAATGAAGATTGATGTGAAGGAAATCTTTTTCCACATAATTATTCCAGGCATCAGAATAATCTTAAATTCCCAAGCAAGTCTCTTGGCACCGTTTCTGGATAGGAGATAGAAATGAGAAGCAGAAGCCAATGCTTGTGAGAAACTTCTATGAATGTGTTTTGCTCTGAATTCAATCCATAATTAATACATACTAGAAACTGACATGCCAAGGCATTAGTTTTAAAAAAACAACCACCACAATGGCTATCATTACTGAAGCCAGAGCATTTAGATGTGATTTTATTTCAGTGGATAATTCTGTCTAAAGTGTTTACAGTAATGCCTGGCCTGCTCTTCTCAGAAAACCTTCCTCCTTTATTAGACAATGCAAATTATCTTGGTTGGAATTAACTGCCTTTGGATCACTAGGAGTAGCAACTATAAATTTGTTTCAGTGTAATTAATTCCCCTCAGGCTTTAACGGCAAAAATATTGACATATAAAACCTGCCTCCACCCTTGGACGAGAGCCCACAACTAAATGTCTGTAGTAAACCCCAATCTTCTTGAGACCAGGAATAAAAAATGTTATATTTTAAAAGACTGCATCTACATTGCTTCATGAATTATTTGAAAATGAAGCAAAAGCAAAATTTTCTTCATGTCATGTAATCAGCCTGTGCCATTTGTCTAAAGACTCCAATTTTCTGTTTGTTAAGTAAGATTATTATTGGTTAGCCATCACTGATAATAAAAGAATTGTAGGAATAAAATGTGGTTTATCAAAAGAAAGAAAGAAAACACGCTCTATACCTAACCTCATTCAATTTCGGAAAGCTCCTTGCTAATTTGACACCTCCTACAGCCTTTCTCCACTGCTGAGTTAAAGTATTATTTGCCAATGAATTGACAGAAAACTCTAGATTTGAAATCCGCTGCCCCATCTTGCTTTACTGTATCTATTGAGACGTATTACCATTTGGGGTTGCCACAACTAGCACATGCTAGCAGCTTACGATATGCAAAGCAACGGTGATTCCTTCAGCTTTGCTGTCTTCCTTTTTTCTAGAAATCACCATCCATTGCGTTAAATGTGGATGCTATTAATCATGGCACTACCATTAGTAACAGGGCAGGTTTCGCTGCAGACGCTTCTATTTCTAGACTTTGGTTTAATGTGAGTGTCAGACCTGGAAGCCATATTTTACATTGGGCCTTCAGACCTGCCACATTTTCTACAGTGGGAAAATGGGAGGGGGGATTATATGGAGTATGGGACATATGTAGTCAAAATAACATTCTTTTTCAGAGAGTCAAGGACACCTTAGGCAGCTGCTATGGTATGAACTGGGAGGCATCTCCAGTTTTGGATGGTGCCTGATTGGACCATGTGATGGACATGTGGGTGCTGGGCAGGGAATTGAACTTTCTTTTGGGTGGGAGAAACCTGGAAACTTTCAGATTTGGGTTTTCTCAGATGTGCCAATATGACATCTCTAATAAAATGGACCTTTGAGGAACCATAAGCCTCGGAGTCTTCTTTCATTGGGGGGTGTTACTTGGAACCCTGACATTAACCCAAATCCGTCAGTGAGATGAATAAAATTAAGAAAACAAAAACATATTCGAATCGTGTGAGTTGAGCCACAAGGAACATTTTTATTCAGAACTCCCCCCCCCCCCCTCTATTAAACTTTTGCAGGACTTGAATTTGACCTCTGATGATTTCATGGACTTGTGCTTGTAGGGTTTTTTGGGTTTTTTTTGACAAAAGAGTAAAAATAGTTCTCCATTTTCAATTTTTCAGGTTGGCTTTTGCAGCCTTAGAAGTTCTGGAACTTCTAAGCACTCTCCATCTAAATCCTGACCAAGGTCAATTCTACTTTGCTTTTTATGGGCCCACTGAAAAAGGAGGATAAAAGATAAAGAAGTAAAATTAAATGGATTCTTCAAATGTTTTTTTTCCCCTTTTGTTGCAGGCAATGCAGAGACAGCATTTGATTTGATATTGATCAACTCACTCCCCACTGTGGCCGATTCAGAGACATCACTAATTTGTATTGCGTCTCGATGGTGTTCCCTGGACTCTGTTAAAATTGGGCGAGATTATGATGCCTTAATGAGCCAGAATCGAAACCCTTTGGCGGTGGCTGAGGATGAAACGAGAGGAATAGCAAAAAAAGTGATATGGCAAAGGGAAAAGTCTGGGGAAAGCATTGGAGCATACTTTTGTGAAGGAAAATTCAAAGATAACATGAAGGTGATATATACGATGAAGATGCAACGAACAGGTACATTGTGCTATTATAAGCAAATGTGTGCCAAGTCCCACTGCAAATACATGTTTGACAATGGATTTTAGTAACCAGATAATTAATTGATTGGTTAGTTGTCATCAAGTCCTCTTTAGGGTTTTGGCTATTGGAGACAAATAATAAAAACTGGGAGCTCCGTATGGGGACATAGGTCCACATATGAATATCCTTTACAATTGTGACAAATTCCAAACTGGACTATATGGGCTACAAGATAAATCAGTATTTTG
Source organism: Rhabdophis nuchalis (assembly GCA_039707465.1). NCBI lineage: Eukaryota > Metazoa > Chordata > Lepidosauria > Squamata > Natricidae > Rhabdophis > Rhabdophis nuchalis. The sequence goes on along the minus strand of CM077644.1, from coordinate 160,571,114 downwards.
GGTAATGAAATTAGAGGTCAAGTTTATCTCAATCTGCAGGTAGCGTCAGAGTTGACGAGAAAAATGGTGGGGGGGGGGGTGCAATAGCGATAGCACTTTAGACTTATATACTTCACAGTGCTTTACAACATTCTCTAAACAGTTTGCAGAGTTAGCATATTTCCCCCAACAGTCTGGGCTCTCATTTGACTGACTTCGGAAGGATGAAAGGCTGAGTCAACCTTGAGGTGGCAAGATGCAAACTGCTGGCAGTGGACAGAATTAGCCTGCAATACTGCATCCTAACCACTGTGCCACCATGGCCCTGATGCATAGAATCAGCAGAATGGGGAGTACCTCTTTAGCATCAATTCTCTGTTCTCCCTCCCTGTTATATGTCCTCTTCATTCAAGTGCGTACTATCCAATAGCGAAACAGTGCTTTCCTCCTTTGCTGGGTAACCTCCCCTCCTGCTGCCTCTATGGATCAGATGTCTCAAGACCAGGTTTTGACAGATAGCTACACCTATGGGTCTAATCATCTGTCAAATATTGCTTCTCCCTTGAGGAGAAGAAATATTGCTTCCTCCCTTGATCACATTGGTGATCATCACATTGGTGATTGGTGATTACATTGGTGATCACATTGCCAGGGGATGACAAGGGACTCCACTTCAGCACCTTAAGCCCTCTCACCTTAAATCTGAGAGAGCCCAGCATGTTAACATTAGTGATTGGCTTTGTTGCTGATATTCTTTTGTGCTAACTCGTGGACAGGCAGAAAACACATTAATGCAACCATGGGGAAGAATCCAGTGTGAGACAAAACAAGATACTTTTTCAAATGTCCCTAAACATCCAAAATTAAACCTCTTAAACCTCAATTTCAATGGAAATAGAGATTTTAGATTGGATAACTGAATAGGGGATAATCCTGTAGCTAAAATGCTGCTTCCTTTGGAATGTACCTTGTAGTCAGTACAACGGGAACCCTTGCTTTAGATTAAGAATTTAAATTTAAAATGTCAATGTTATATAAATAAATAAATAAAATGTGGTTTCAAATGTTGCATCTCCTTTATATGGTTTTTGCATGTTGGATGATGAATTAAATATTGTGTTTATGGTAATAAAACTCTAAAAATAGAGTTCTCTCTAATCATCCAAAACATCAAGGCTTTCTTTGTTAAAACATGCAAGGGATTCTGTGTGTGTAGTTAAATATCTGACTGTCTAGGACCAAAATAGTCTCATAAACCTCTCGCCCTTTCCTGTAGCAATTTCTGGAATTTTGTTGCATATCCGTTTGTACTATATTTTGAAACGTGTTCATAGACGTTTGACTTCTTGGTGTACTTCAAAATTTGTGTGAAAAATGTAATATACTGTATTTGATTAAAATTCTATCCAGTATTAATTCCTCAGTTTTAACTGTATACATTTTAATAGAGTCCTAGGCTACACACAGTTATTCTCAATAAGGAAAAGCTGGTTTTCCTGTATCCTACTGTTATTCCCATTGCGTTTCAATGGAATGCAATGGGAAATAGCTGGGGGTTATAAACCATATAGAACTCCTCATTTATCACTCCCAGTGATAAGATCTCTATCAGGCTTATTAGGAGAATGCCAAACTGGGAGCCTCAGTTCAATTTCCTTTTTCTGGTGAGATTTTTATTATTATTATTACTGAAGCTCCAAACTCCAAACTGCAGTGTAGAGCAATAGGACTTCTCATGAAATAATGAGAAATTTCCTGACAATGAAAACTTACAATATTTACCGTAAGGAGGCAAGATCATTGCTTAATATATATTAAGCAATGGGACTTCTTGGGCAGGAGGTTGGACTAGAAGACCTCCAAGGCCTTTTCCACCCCTTTGAGTCCATATACGATAAGAAACATTAACACCTACGGTATTATTCTTAAATAATACATTATTAAAGAGCCGTGGTGGCACAGTGGTTAGAATGCAGTATTGCAGGCTGATTCTACTGACTGCATGCAGTTTGATTCTCACTGGTTTAAGGTTGACTCATCCTTCCATCCTTCCGAGGGCTGTAAAATGAAGACAGAGATTGTTGGGGGCAATAGGCTGACTCTGTATATGACTTAAAGCACTATGAAGTGGTATATAAGTCTAAGTGCTATTACTACTGTCCTGTGATATTTTAAATACTTGACCCCCCTGAAGTTTCTTGATTCAGTTTCCTCTCAGTTCCTTCAAAATGGTTGTGATGGACAATCCTTCTATGTCAGAGTGCACAATTCTGTAATAGATCAGCTTTTTTGAAGTGGGTGGCCTTCATGTGAGGTTTGTAACTTCAGAATGCCTTGTCAGAATGCCCCCAGTGCTCATGGTGGATATCTTGATTGAGGTTTAGATAAGATGAGCAAATAATAATAATTGTTGTTGTTCATTGACATTGCAATACACGGTGATGCACGAATTCAAGAAAATCAACACGAAAAAATCACAAAGTACCAGGACTTGCAAATTGAAGTTGAGTGACTGTGGAAAAAGAAACCGCGTGTTGTCCCGATTGTAATTGGAGCCCTTGGAGCAATACCTAAAGGGCTACCCTGCTATTTGGAAATTTTAAATTTATCAGACTTGAACATTCTGATTCTACAAAAAACATCCTACTTGGAACAGCGTATATCCTTCGATGTTACCTTAACAGTTCCTAGGTCCTTGGTTAGGACTCAAGCTGTTGAGCTACTAACCAGCCCCAAAGGCTGTGAATCTCACCAAAGAGTAACCACAGAATAATAATAATCTTTATTGTCATTGTACTTGTTTACAATGAAATTGGTTTATTAATTAATTAATCCTAATGTCAAGTAGCATCCCAATAAATATTTGCCAGGTTATTTTTTGAAAATGGAATGGTGCAGGCTTCAAGGCAGTGGACTATGGTTGGAAAAACCAAACCTAGTGAAATGCCAGAAACCCCTCAGCAAACTTTGGTTCCCGGTTTAAGATGTCAAGCAAGCTGCTCCAGCTACAAAGCCTAGTTATTGTTCTTTCCTGAATGAGGAATCCAAGCCATTTGTAAACAAATGAATTGCTCAAATATAGGCCACAGACTAAAAATACATTGGAATGGAGCCCATGGAAGAATGTGGATTCCTCTGCCTTCTAACAATACTGTGAAGCAAAGAGCCGATGGATAAATTAAACTAGTGATATAAAAGGAATAAGGCTCCAAAGTGGGAGGGAGATCCCAAAAAAATGAAGAGAAGAGTAGAGACCCCAGGAAGATCTTTGGAAATAAGAATGCATATGTGTTTGTGTGCATATATGCATATCTATGTTAAGCATTTATTTAACATTTACCTACACATATCAGTTACCCACACAGAATCAATCAAAAAGATATACACATACTTAGAGAGATGTTCTGCTAGAACGGGATCCAGCACAAGTCCGAAAGCTTGGAAGACTAAACCTCTGGTCCCAGTGACCAACCCAGATTGGATCCTGTAACATTATCCTGGGACAGGTATATCTGTCTTCATTTGTGGAAAAGATTTATAGCTAAAATCTGCAAAGTTGGCTTGTAGAATTCCTTTGTCCCATTTGGAGATCATTTTCAAATGGAACATTCTTTTTAATGAATAAACCATCTCTGAATATATTGGTTTGGACCGGTTTAGCCGAGTAGGTAGTAACTCAGCCGCCCACACACCCAAACCGGTTCTATTGTCGGCGGCGCCATCTTAATTTTTGGTTCTGAGCAAGTGCAGAACAATCTCCATTGCAGAAATGTATTTTTGCCTGCTTTTCTAATGTTCTAAGCATGCACAGGCCTTTTTTGGTGTAAATGCACAGGTGCATTTTTTGCAATTGTTTTTTTGCAAACAATGGCAGTAATGATTCAGATGCTGTGTTGCAGAGTTTCCTGTCCCCCCCCCCCCTCATTACAGTATGTCATTCTAATTTTCATACCGGAGGATTTACTAAGAAAGAACAGATCCATAATCTATTTTGTTTTATTTTTATTTTAGCTTCGTTCCTACCAGTCGCTTTAACCATTACAGCAAACAAGGGCGAAGTTGTCAACATTTCCTTCATCAGAAAGGTTTTTAATGAGGAAGATGCAGTAATCTACAAAAATGGTATTTTTTTCTTTCCTTTCTTGATAATACTGTACAAGTAGTCCTCGACTGGTCATTTAGTGACTATTTTTAAGTTACAACAGATTCTCCCAAAGCTACTTAAGACCTGGTTACAGCCAGTGCAGTGTTCATGGTGTTGTTCACCCTTATGACCAACCACAGGGATGTACCATTCCACCCACCCACCCACCCACCCATTATCTCCCCATGCAGGTTTTTGGCCTAGTCCCAATTCAGCCATTCAGCAACTTAAGGGAGTCTAAAGCTGTGCAGCAAAAGCTATCAGTGCATGGGAAGCTGTTAAGAGCTTATATGTTAGCAACTCTGGGTTCAGAACCAGTGTTACAACTCTGGTCCCGTAACCAGTGTTAGTAAATAAATGTGGAATAGTGTAATACATCGGACAGTAAAGAGATACGTTGCTTTAACCCAGCGTTTCTCAAATAGTGGGGCGCGCCCCCCAGGGGGGGCGCAAGGCTCCATAAAGGGGGGCGCGTTTGACCTCGGGCTTGTCAGCGAACATACACACCAGCTCAGCCCATTTCGCCACTCACGGCTATACAAATCGAGGCAAGCCTCGAGACGCAGCGCCTGCTGCTCTTGGTGCCTCTGGATTTCCCCGTTTGTATCGCCGGCTGTAGGTAAAGCCCGAAGGCGACTGAGAAAGGCATCAGAGAAGGAGCGGCCGGAAGCCGTGCCTCTTGAGCACCGCTAGGTTGGACGACGCAGAAAGCAGACGCGCCCTCTACTGGCCGGCAGGGATAAGGAAGGGGATACTATTTACAGTCGCGCGGGGGGGGGGGGGAAATGTTTTCTTCTTCCTAGGGGGGGGCCTGACAGAAAATAATGGAGAAACACTGCTTTAACCACACACAAACTCTAAAACAGTGATAGTAAGAAAATAAATAGTCTTTACTTTGTAGCAACTAAAATACTTCTTCTGACAAGAGATTCTAACTTCTCAAACAATAACAGTCCTTCACCAAACACAGTGATGCAAAACAAATACTTCTTCTCTCTTCAGCTTCAACTCCTCCAGCGGCTATCAGTAAACACAGGACTCAGTGGTCGAACAAGGGAACGGACTGTGTTCCTGAGCTTCCTTTATGGTAGAGCTGAGAAGCACAGCCAATCAGAATTTAACACAGTTCTTAAAGCTACATAACTCCTTGAGAACATAGGCTCATATTTATTTTTTATTTATTATTTTATTTATTTATTGGATTTATATAACCGCACCCTCTCCCCAAAGGGACAATATATATTGTCAACCCAATATAAGGCTGAATATCCTAACATTATATATGGACTTTGCAGAACCCAACCTGCTCCTCAGCCAGCTCCAGGGCCCAGCAGCATCCAAACTTACCTTTCTATTTTTTGCAGAAGTGCCCAGCCAATGTGATACAATGAGATACCATGCCATGCCATGCAATATGATGCAATGCAGTGTCATGCCATGCCATGCAAGCTTTCCTACAGAGGCCATCTCATGGCAACCTCATTCTATGGTTAACAGTCTGGGAGTTCCTCAGTCATCCAGGTCATGGTTGTCCCAAAGGTGCTTTTTCAGGAGGCAATTGGACTTTCTGGGTTTTTTCTTTGAGGATAGAGATAAACCTCCAAGTAGCCTCAATGACTCTCTAAAAGGATGCAAATGACCAGCTGTCTGCAAGAGATATAAATCCTTCCATTCCCCACCATCCAGTCAGAGCTGAAGAAGCTTCTTGGATAAGAAGTGAAATATCTTCAAAGAAAAAAACAAGAAAGTCCAGTTGCCTCCTGAAAAAGCACCTTTGGGTCACTCGTGTTGTTGTGTAAGCTGGTACAGGTAGTCCTCAGCTTACAACAACCACTGGGCCCCAAATTTCTGTAGTTAAATGAAACATTTCTTAAGTGAGGTGTGCCACATTTTCTGACTCTTCTTGCCATGGTTGTTAAATGAATCACTGCAGTTGATAAGTTAGTAACCTAGTTATTAAGTGAATCTGGCTCCCCCATTGACTTTGCTTGTGAAAAAGTCGCAAAAGGGGATCACATGACCTTAGGACACAGCAACGGTCATAAATATGAACCAGTTGCCAAACATCTGAATTTTGATCACATGACCATGGGAATACTACAGAGGTTGTAACTATGAAAAACGCTCCTAAGTCACATTTTTCAGTGCCATCATAACTTTGAACAGTCACTAAATGAATTGTTGTAACTGGTGTAACTACCTGTACTATTATTAAGGGCCTGTAGGGAGCTTGGTTTGTGGATTGAGTTTGAGGAGTCTCCCTTAAAAAATGGAGCCTCCTACAGGCTCATAACAAAACATGTTGTAAAACAATTTGCTTCAAGTTGTCTTGAAGCAACCTCTGTAGAAAACTGAGCCCCACAATGTAGCGGCTCTTGCCGTCCAGCTTTTGGCTCCTTTGGGTGGTTGAGTGGCGCAGTTAGAAGCAGAATAAGTCCTAAATGGCATGGAGCAGAGCACAGGATGCCTTGGGAACAGTGGTGGGTTCCTACCGGTTCGGATCAGTTCAGTCAAACCAGTAGTAGTTTGGTGGCCTAGGTCATTGGAACTGGCATTGACCCAGGCCTGCCATGCCCCCAAACTGGTTCGGCCAGTGCGCCATAGGCACCGCCATCTTGTTTTTTGCCTCAGCACATGTGCAGAGCAATTTTTACCTCACACATAAAGGTAGGAAAGGAGAGGCAGCCACTTAATTGTACACCTTTACCAATATCTATTTAAAACAGGGGTTCTTAATTTGGGAGAACTTGAGAGACCATAGATAGAGTTCAGAGAGTCTATGACACCAGATGGGGAGAAAATGCAACTTCTACATTCACTCATCTCTTGTGAAATTTAGGTTTCCGTTCCATAATGTATATAGGCAACAAAATAATCTATGGCCTCAGGTTACCAAAACTATTAACTTCAATATAGTTTATTATCTAAAGTTATTATACCCTAAAAAGGTATTGTATTGTTATTTATTTAATGGCTAATAAAGAAGCACGTACATTACTACATATTGTAATTTTGTAGCACATTGATAACTGTATTTGAGAATAATAGTTTTGTTTTATAATCTATGTGTTTCATTTTATGCATTTAGATGCATTTTTCTGAAAAGAGGTTCATAAGCTTCACCAACATTTCACGTTGAACCAGAACCCTGATCTAAAACAAGCCATGTCTTTACATCCCATTCCAGCTACATCCTATCAAAAAAGCAGCAATTGGGTCAAATTAGTATTGAATCTATGATTTATGGTGATTGTATTTTATGATTATCATTTGTTGCTTGTATGTACACTGAGAGTTTATGCACTGGAGACAAATTCCTTGTTTGTGTCCAATCACATTTTGCCAATAAAGAATTCTAATTCTAAAGTAAAATGCACAATCTTCATAGTGGAAGAATGATATAGTAGCTAATTAAAATGATTAAGGTGACAATCTGGAAATCTGAGATTTGATAATTGGGTACCACCTGGATAACTGGATACCACTGGGTACCACCATATTAGAAGAAAAAGATCCAAGTTGCAAGGGGTTTTATTTTGTACTTTAAATTTTAATCAATCTGTACATAATCTGAGCAATAGCAACAATTAAATGTAGCAGCTCCTCTATCTGCATGCGAAAGAAAATACGAAAAATCGCAAATGTTCCATTTTATCTGTTCTCATTGTTTCATACATTCAAAATATTAGCAAAGCTTTAAATGTCAAGTGATGAATGGGTGCTATGGAAAATCAGTTGAAGGCATGTTCTCATTGTTCTCAGAAGACATGTTTTCATTGGTTGATCCACATCTTCAATTATATGCCTTTGGATTTTTCTCTCCATTGCAGGTACGTTTATATACTCTGTTCTCAAGCGAGTTCCAGAACTGCTAACAATACCCCTGTCTTCAGTTCACCTTGATAATGCAGGAGTTTACTCAGCCAGATACATAGGAGGAAGCCATTTCACTTCAGCCTACACTCGACTGATTGTACGAAGTAAGATTTGATCAACTCCTTAAACAGAAAGCTAAAACAGGAATCCTTTGGCCTTTACTCATAGGATGTTCTTTTAACACTGAGTCACGGGTAGAGATATTATCTGCCTCTGGGGTTCTCTACAAGCAAGCTGAAATGCTGCCAATGTTTTTTTTTAAAAAAAACTTTAAAAGTATGCTTAAGCTAGTCTGTTTCATTTGGAAGAAAATAGATCGTAAGATGCCAGTCTAAAATATGTTCCTAATTTGGATCACAGTGCCGAGCCATTTTACAGCTGCAAACTGGTTCTCCATAGCTCACTCTTATCATTCTTTTGAGGTCTTGAGCAGGCTATTTCTTGCACATCTGGCTTTTTACAGCATAGCTCTGGAGAGGTTTAGAGAAGAAAACCGCAATGAAGTTCTAGTTTAGCTAAGGAAAGAGATATTGCAAGATTTTTTTTCCCCAAACAAAAATGTCTAGTTTAAATCTGATCTCCAAAGTGTAAACCAGCTAGCATGAAGTTTTGTTCACTTTCAGCTAAAGATATTTTTACCTACTTTGTTTTACTCACCAAACCCTCAGAATTACTTTTGTGCTGTCCCTTTTGCCATTCTCAAGAGCCCCAATATAGATAATCCTCAATTTATGAGCAGAATTGAGCCAAGAATTATGACTGTAAATCATACCAGTCATTAAGTGGGTCCATCACATGACTGAACTGATTTTATGATTTTTTTTTGTGCAGCAATTGTTCAGGGACTCTGCAGTTGTTAACCAAACCTATTGTCTGTAATGGGCGTTGCTGTTTTTTTGCTGAAAACAAGAAGTAAACACTGGTTTCTAGCAAAAAAATGTCATAAATTGCAGGATGCTCCAAATGCAAGTAGCTTACTGAACATACCTGGCAGGCAAGGCTAGGAGATGGGCTGTCAGAATTTTGAATACAGTTTACCATAAGCATCTTTTGGGGAGGTCTGTTGTAACTTTAAATGGTTGCTAAGCAACGGATCATGTCAAGGACTACCTGTATTACCCACAAGCCTACCAGTGTCCCCTCCAACTAACTGCTGGGCCTGCGCCTGCAAAAATTGGCATCTAACCAGTGTTTGACTTCACATGTTTTCCTCATTCCATTTGATTTTTGTGGGAAGAAAATAGGGCTGCACATCTGAAATGCAGCAAGTTGCCTTGCTTTTGGTGGGGAAGAAGGACAGTCAGGAAGCTGGAAGGCAAGTCTTCCTGTGGGTGGGGAAACAGCCAACCCTGCAGCTCCACTATTAACACTCAAAACTGTCTTCTCAATTGGAAGCCTGGAGCTTCCTTAAGCTGAATATTAATAGGTGAAGCTTCGGAAGAACTTCTGAAAAGTGAGCTTTTGATGAGGATAGGTTGTCCATCCAACATCAACATAAACCGGATGTGTGGACTTTGCAGCCAACAAACTCAGCCTTAGTCTTACTCTATTCGGTCAAACTTGATTACCCAAAAGAAGTTTAATAAGCCTCTCGTTTTATTGCCCAAAAAAGAGATACAGGAGTGAAGTAGGGCAGTAGATTTCAGGCCACCCTTGCAGATCTGTTATTCTGGGTAATTTAGGCCTGGAACACACAGCAAATTTCTTGAGTTAAGAGGAAATTACAGAATTATGCAATCTGAGTTATGAAAATTGTGTTTTGAAGACCACACCCAGCAGTGGCTGACCGGGCTAAATGAATTCATTGAGATATCATACATTATGTTCTTCCAAATATTTGTCATCCCCTGTATTTGGCTTCCTGTTTTTGTTCTTTAATCTTGATTGTTGTTAGTCTTTCAGTTGCCAGCATGTCTTATGAGCTAGGTGCAACTACTTGCCATTGGAAGGCATTTTGGTGATTGTAACGATCTTGTAGTGTTTTATCATTTTGCCACCAGGGATGAATGATCAGGGCTCACATGTGACTATGAGACAATTGATAGTCCAATTGATTTGGAGTAACTTACAATAGCAGAGTTGGAAGGGACCTTGGAGGTCTTCTAGTCCAACCCCATGCCCAGGCAGGAAACCCTATACCATTTCAGACAAATGGCTATCCAACATCTTCTTAAAGACTTCCAGGGTTGGGGCATTCACAACTTCTGGAGGCAAGCTGTTCCACTGGTTACTTGTTCTAACTGTCAGGAAATTTCTCCTCAGTTCTAAGTTGCTTCTCTCCTTGATTAGTTTCCACCCATTGCTTCTTGTCCTACCCTCAGGTGCATTGGAGAATAGTTTGACACCCTCTTCTTTGTGGCAGCCTCTGAGATATTGGAAGACTGCTATCATGTCTCCCCTAGTCCTTCTTATCATTAAACTAGACATACGCAGTTCCTGCAACCGTTCCTCATATGTTTTATGAGGAAAAGGAGAAGAAACAGGGGCAGGGGGAGCAAAAAGTATTTCAAAGAGAGACAAAACCATGCTTTCTCAAGATATTTCTTCTAAGACGATACAAATAAGAAAGGCTGTTCATTTCCCTACACTATGCTCCCCTTGACACTGAGAGATACTCCAGTGAAGATTTACAAATCCTTTTCACCATTTAGCTTACCAATTCTTCTTATGTTTTTATGTAAAGGGTGTGAAGCTCAGAAATGGGGCCCTGAGTGTTCTTTTCCTTGTCCAGACTGCAAGAATAATGGCATCTGTCATGAAGATACTGGAGAATGCATTTGCCCACCAGGCTTTATGGGGAAAACATGTGAGAAAGGTAAAAGAAAAGAAAAGAAATCATGCGTCAATTGATACTTTCCTCTAAAACAGAGGATCAATAAATCGAATATATTGACTACATTTGAGGTTTTATGGTTTAGAAGCTATCAAAGAAGTATTTACAAAGATACTGGTAGTGGTGAAGAGCAAAAAAGTATTCCCTCCCTTCATAGGAGAATTTAGGATAGTTCAATCCTATAAAGGTTTCCTTGCTTTTAAGGAGGAATTAGACTGAATTTCCTTCCTTCCTTCTTTTTTTCTTTCCTTTCCTTCCCCTTCCTTCCTTCCTTCCTTTCTTTCTTTCTTTCTTTTCTTTTTTCTTTTTCTTCCTTCCTTCCTTTCTTTCTTTCTTTCTCCTTCCTTCCTTCTTTCTTTCTTTCTTTTCCTTTCTTTCCTTCTTTCTTTCTTTCTTTCTCTTTTTTCTCTTTCTTTCTTTCTTTCTTTCTCCTTCCTTTCTTCCTTTCTCAATCTATCAATCTATCTATCATCATATCATTTGTCAACTGCCAAAGTCTGGGTAGTTATGTCCAAGTAAATAAATAAAGCATAGTTTCTCAGCACTTGGAGACATAAAAGTTTAATGTATGATCTAAGCAGGGATGTCTGATGATCGTGCTTCACTTACTATAGCTGTTAACTTCCAAGCTAAAATAACAATGAGCTCCCAGCTAGGAGTTACCCACTTCTCTGTGTGTCAGACATTAAAACAAGAGCTTTGTTGAGTGAATATTTAACACTATGCTTTCTTTCTGGCAGATTCTGCTTTTGTTATATTACTTTTACACTTTGAAAATAAAGTTTGCTTATCACAATTTTCAGGCATCCAAGAAATATTATTTCACCTCACTTTAAATATTGTCCTTTTTTTTTTTAAACACACACACAAAAAAAGCTTGCGGAGAAAACACATTTGGGAAGGCATGCCAAGAAAAATGCAAAGAAAAATCAGGATGCAAATCTTTGGTGTTCTGCTTGCCTGATCCATATGGATGTTCATGTGCCTCAGGATGGAAGGGACTCCTGTGTGATGAAGGTAAAATGAAATATGAAAATTAACTTCATATGTGTTTGTGGAGGGAGCAAGGGATAACTCAGCTTTGTTAAGAATATATTTTAATTCTAGGGGGGGAAAGTACAGTGGGATAGTTTGCTCATTTTTAATCCAGCCTCTGGATTAAACTCATTCCTTATCTGCTTTTTAAAAACCATATAATGTAGTCAGTATCTCGCTGAATATTACACAAGTGCTTAAGGAAGTCAATACATATTTTCCACCAAGAAATGATATAATGAGGTAATCCTCATTTAATGACTGCAACTGTGACCGGCAAATCGGTCATTAAGTGAAGCAGTCGCTAACTGAAGCCAAGACTGTGCTTATGATCTTACTTCAAGCTTTTCTTTGCTATAAAGATTTGTAAATATTGAAAACGTGAGGATTGATCACGAAGCTACTTTTTTCACCGTTGTTGTAACCGGAAACAGTCATTAAACAAGGGCTACCTACATATGGGAGGAGTACAACATATAGCCAGCTGTAGAGTTTAGTTTTGCTCAAAACTATATGGATTCCAAGGGTAAAACATACCCTATGGAATATATTCTGCTGGGGGTCTGCAACTCCCTACCAATGGGAGAGAGTCTGATGTCAGTCAAATATAGCATGATCTAAAACAGGGGTGTCAAACTCGATTTCATTGAGGGACGCAGCAGGGTTAAGCTTGACTTCAGGAAGTCGAAGAGGGTGTGGCCAGGGTGGGCGTGGCCAGTTCGATGTCACTTGTGTTGGGGGCGCCTGGGGCGGCCTGAGCACTCTGCCAGAGAAAACGGGCTCCCAAGTTCCTTTTTCAGCTGCAATGGCCTTGTAGAACCATTTAAACTTTTCCTGTGCCTGAGCTGATTGGAGGGGCTGCTGGAGGGGAGAATCCAAGACACAAAAAGGAGGAGTAAGTAGTGGCTGTTTAACCCTCTGCCAGCAAAAATGGAGCTCAGGAGAGCCACATGTGGCCCTCCCGAGCTCCGTTTTCACTGGCAGAGACGCCATGGGGCAGTCCCTTGCTGTTTCCATGCTGGCCCTGTGGGCTAACTCTTAGCACCCAGATCCAGGTCAGATCCAGTCCCCAGGCCTTGAGTTTGACACCTCTGGTCTAAAAGCATGGTGATCTGTTGAATAATGCTATTCAGGCAGTTTGCTGTGTGTGCAACCTAACAGTTCACTGGTACTGTTCATTTTGGCAGGTTGTGAGCCTGATTTTTACGGCCCAGACTGTAAATTGAAGTGTAACCACTGCAGTAATCGAGGCACCTGTGACAGCTTTAAGGGTTGCATCTGCCAGTTTGGGTGGCATGGTCTGCAATGTGAAAAAGAAGGTAAAGCAAAGGTAACCCTGTAATACCACACCAGTTTGCATGTTTCGCGTCATTTTTGGCACCAAAGATTGGGTACCCTCTTTGCCAAGGGAATCCAGTCATTCTCTGCAATATGATTTGCTGACTTGTAGCTTACACCAGGGGTCTCCAACCTTTGCAACTTTAAGTCTGAAGGACTTCAGCTCCCAGACTTCTCCAGCCAGGAGAAGTCTGGGAGCTGAAGTCCTTCAGACTTAAAGTTGCAAAGGTTGGAGACCCCTGGCTTACACACACACACACACACACACACACACACACACACACACACACACACACACTCCCTCTCCCCCCAAACTTTTATTCTTCTTTGTGCCCTGTGTACTCTGTGATTTACTTCATGATGCTCCTGTTTTCCTGACTATCTTGTGTGCTGTATATATAGAGGTAAAATATATCTATTTACATAAAACTACAAGTTTGTGTCAGTATCTCTGATTCCCTTTGGACACTTGCTGTGCAATTCCCTGACACAATGTGGTGTGGTGGTTAAGATGTTGGTCTAGGAAGAGCAAGAGTTGTGTTCAGGTCTGGTTGAAGATATGTATCTGGTGGAGCTGCTGACTAATTAAAGTGATTTAATTTGGGTTAATTAAATGCTAAACAAAAATGGTTCATTATACGTATGCAGGTACAGCGGATGAATCCCCCAAGATAGAGACCTCGCTTGATGAAGTTGAACTCAATGCTGGCTCAGAGTTCAAGTCGACCTGCACAATTACTGGCCAACCACCTCCTACAAAGGAAGACATTAAATTGATTAAAAAAGATGGAGCCATCCTTCTAGTAAGTTCCTCATGGTCTTATGCTTTTGTAGGAAGGATAAGTTAATGGAGATCGTTGTACTTACTCACTGAATCTCTTTTGCCTCGTTTTCTTGCTCCTTCCCATCTCTATTTGCAATAAGCCTTAAATTTCAAGAACCCTCTTCTGTTCTGGGATTATATATATTAAAGCAAAGAATAAATCAGTTAAAATCACAGCAATAAAACAAGAAGCATGATGGTCGTATGAAGGCAAATTTGTTTAGCATTTTCTCATCAAATATTCAAGGTCCATTTTACATATGAAAACATATTCAGCTGATATTAGAGTGACATTTTTAACCTGAAACATAACATAGGTGTATAATTTTCATTGCCCTCTCTCCCTAGTGAAATTTTACCTCAATGTTGATTTTTCTGCTTTGTTTTTTTTTAAAAAGAGACAACCCTCCCCCCCATTGTTAAAAACAGACTATTTTTGTACTGTGGTAAGACGTCTAATTAAAAAAAGGTTTTTTTTGTTGCCTAGCCTGTCACAGTAGCCAAAAAAAGCAACATGTCAGAAGCTTTAGAAGCTGCATTTCTTATGAAAAGTGTCCAGCCTTCTGATTCTGGAACGTGGGTCTATGTCGCGGAGACAAGAGTTGGCATGGCCGAAAAAACTTTTCAAGTTTCAGTTAAAGGTAAATGAGAAATTTCTGCCATTGTTTATCATCCAGATTCCAGCCTCATCCTAGCAGCTTCAGTGCATTTAGATCCAAGTGATTTCAGTAACTGTTAGCTAAGTGCAGTGGTGGGATTCAGCCGGTTCACACCTATTCAGGAGAACCAGTTAGTAACTTTCTAAGCAATTCAGAGAACCGATTGTTGGAAGAAATCTCATTTTGTTTAGAGGGCTAATCCTGTAAGGAAGGCAGGAAGGAAACATTCTGGTGTTGTTTCTAGCCTCATCTTTGTTGCCTGTCTTACAGAAACTGCCCCTCCAGTTAACCCTTATGACATTGTAACAGCTAAGGCGAAGCACCCATCGACCTGAGTGACGTTGAATTGACCATGCCCACCCAGTCACATGACCACTGAACCATACCTACCAAGCTGGTCATTAGGGCAGAGAACCGGTTGTTAAATCATTTGAATCACACCACTGGCTAAGTGTCAGTGGCTTGATGCTCTAAGCATTGCAAACATTACCAGAAAGAAGCGAGCTGCAAATAGTATCAACATCAGTATCCTGTGTACAGATAGTCCTTGGTAATCTTTACAATCAGAGGTGGGTTCCTCCTGGTTTGGACTGGTTCGGCCGAATAGGTAGTAACTTGGTAGGCCTGGGTCACTGGAACTGTGAGCAACCCAGATCTACCATGCCTTCGAACCGGTTCTCCTACAGCAGTGCTACCTTGTTTTTTGATTCTGCGCATGCGCAGAACAATTTTAATTGCATTTTTTTTCATTTTTTAAGGTTTTGCGTAAGCACAGATCTTTTTATTTGCAAATGTGCATGTGCGTGGAGCGCACCGAGCTGGCAGTAATGCCGGCAGCAACTCACCCCTGCTTGCAACCAATCATGTAGTGACCATTCGAAGTTACAATGGCACTGGAAAAAGTCACTTATTTTTCACACTTACCACCATTGCAACTTTCCCACAATCACATGATCAAAATCCAGACACTTGGCAACTGACTCATATTTATGACAGTTGCAGTCTTCCGGGGTCACGTGATTACCTTTTGCAACCTTCCAACAAGCCAGATTCACTTAACAACTATGTTGCTAATTTAATAACTGCAGCGGCTCACTTAACAACGGTGGCAACAAAGGTCGTAACATGGGGCAAAACTCACTTAACAATTCTCTCATTTTGCAAAATAGATTTTGGGCTCAATTGTGGTCGTAAACTGAGGACTATCTGTAAATGGCTTTTTTCCCGAAATGCCTTTTCATGTAAAGTAGAACACAGGAAACTTACTGATCAGAATTAAAGGTTCAGCCTTTTTCTTTCAGCAAATGAGAATGTTTCCTAGATTATTTTTTGGGGACAGATAGAAGAGGGAGCTCGTAAGTTCTAATAAGCATTTTCTTACTGTACTTCAGAACTGGGTTGCTGCTGGTTCAGCCCGCATTGGGTGACCTGGTACTAGCAGCAGCGGGAGGTTCTGCCCACCCTCCTGGATGCTTCTGTGCGTGCTGCAGAAGCATCATGCGCAAGTGCATGCAGGAGTGTGGCCAAACTGGTAGTAAAAAAAATTTAGCAACCCACCTCTGCTGCACCTCTATGCCATACTTACAAATGACTGTGATTAGATCAAAGAATGGTGAAAGGATTAGTCAAAGAAATGTTGCTATCTAAGACAGGCAAACACATGTTACTGTCTCTCTCACCCATGAAGTATGTGCAGGGTCAGCCACGTGGTTTTGGCATGCCCTCCCCACCTCCCTTTCTCTGTGTTTTTGTGTTTCTTGATTCCTGCAACTAAAACTCCATGCAGATTTATGGCAATATTTTTCAAAAGAGATTTGCCATTTCCTTCTTTCTAGAGCTAAGAGAGAGTGTTTGGCTTTGTGCCTGAGGCCCAGTGCCTCAGTTGGCTTTGTGCCTCAGGCAGGACTAGGTTTCCCAGTTTCTAGCTCAGCACTCTTAATCACTCTACTAAATTGGCTTTCCATTCTTTCTTGAGCTTACAATAAAGGTACAATAAATTAAGTAATTACCAATTTGCTACTATCACCAGTCATAATATCAGTGGTGAGATTCAGCCAGTTTGGGCTGGTTCGGGTGAACCAGTTGTTAAATTGCTGTCTGGCCCTACCCCTTCCTGCCCTGCCCCTTCCAGGAATCCCCAAGTGCTCCATTTGGCTCCCAGGTAAGTGCAGGGGGGCCTACTAGGCCCAAAATGGGGCGAGAGAGGGTGGCGCCCCCCGTGGCCTGTTTTGGCTCCTAGGGGGATACAGGAGTCCGAGTGCTGCCTTTCACACCCCCTGGCCATGGCCACCATAGCCACACCCACCCAGCCAATCATTAGGGCAGAGAACCAGTTGTCAAATTATTTGAATCTCACCACAGCATAATATGAAAGCTCTGGTGTCAAAGGCAGCTTCCACACTCTCTAATGGTTAGGTTGCCTCTGAATTGATTGATGTCTGTTAGTGCTTCTTTATCATCTGTGAGCAATTGAGATGACCATCGGAGAATGTAGTATCTTCTCTAGGTCTTTAAAGAAGAGAGGCAGGTCCAAAATTCAGTCTTATAAATACTATTTTAGTACTTGATTTCTTCGGCTAATACCCAAATCCTTAATTTCAGTAGCAGGTCTGAAAACTTAAGAATAGTAAAGGAGATATTGGCTAATCATAAGAGCTATAGCTGTATCAAGGTCCTTATGAGTTTGCCTCTGTTATCAGAAGCCAAAAAGGGGGGGCGCGTTAACGAGATGAAAAAGGTATCGAAGAAGTCTGAGTTATGAAAGGGCCTTTGAAGAAAGCAACAGTTTTGAATCAATAGACACTGAGACTGTTGTCAGGAAATCACATATAATTTAGGAAAACTTGTCAACTTAGTTCAGCTTGAAGGAAATGACATCTGAGAATGAACAACAGGAGAAATATGTGGAGTGTGGCAGAAGAAAAATGAATGAGAACAGGAAATGGAGGGAAGGATCTGTATCTTTAAACATCCTAGGACTCGATCTGACCTTCTGAGTCTTCTACCACAGGGAGAGAGAAAAATGGAGCTAATGAGGAATGAATAGGATGTCATGAGTTACAGACCAGACCTGGTTGTAGAAGGCTAAATTGCTGCAATAAAAGAGAATGTGAAAGAAGAATTCTGACAATTGTCATTTTCAGGTCACCGAATTTAGTTTGCAGATCCCCTCTACAAAGGCAAGGCAATAGGCTAGATACAGTATGTCATTCAATTGGCTTTAACAACCCCTCAGCAAAGGTTGGTTTCTGCTGGTTCAGCCCAGATCAGGTGAACTGGTAGTGGCGGCGGCGAGAGGCTCTTCCCACCTGCCCGGACGCTTCTGCGCATGCACGAGCGAACCGGTAGTAAAAAAAAATGGAAACACACCACTGCCCTTCAGCGTTAACTCTTCAGACAGACAAAACTCATTTCTACTGGGAGGGGGGTGGGGTTTCATCCAAAACAGACTTTTCTAATAGATGTGCTGTTATTCCCCTTCTTGACCAGTTCTTCCTGTGCCTCAGAATGCTCCAACATTGATAGAAAGAGGCCATAATTTTCTCAGGATTGCAACAAATGCTGGATCGTATTTTGGGGATGGACCAATTGTATCCACTCAGATTCTATACCAACGTGCCAACTCTCAATGGATGTCAGAGCAAGGTAAGACTCAAACAAATCACTCAAAATTGCTCTCCAAAAACATTCCACTTACACAGCAAGTCATATCATATCTATGTTGCACTTGTTCTATGCTTCCAGGATTCTTCAGACTGTAATTCCATAAGATGGCTAGAGGCCAATATGTAGGCAGCATACAAACTGAATGAATGAATGAATGAATGAATGAATGAATGAATGAATGAATGAATGAATGAATGGCTTTAGCAGAGACTTTTCACCACTTCAACTATTACAGTTTTCAAGACAATTGGGGGGGAGGGGGGAACTATGGCAATTATACCATTATTACATACAGCTGATATAGGTTTACAGTACAGGTAAACCCATGGAATTGACCCTGTTTAATTCCCAGGTTGGTGAACTAAAAATAAATACAGTATTGTCCATCCGTGTTACTTCTGGTATTTGTCAATATTATACTGATATTCATTTCCTGGGCTAGGACTAGGGAGTTTCACTATATTCTTTAACAAAGATCGGTTGCATGTTAAAAACACTTTAACACCTTAACAATGAAGTGTATAGTAATTTTATGCTCCAGATTACTGGTAGTTATTTCTTCTTTAGTTCATTTGACTAGCAACTCCTACTCACATCTGAGGCTAAAATGCTCGTTAGAGATTAGGCAGTGTGTGTGTGTGTATATCCTATTTTTCATGGGACTCTCTAAAAGAGAGGATGGATGGTTTACTAAATGACCTAGCATTGCTTCTATATAGGATTCAGATAGTAAATACTATTCCACATATCAAAGCACTTTTGCCTGGAAGTAAAGGAACAGGCTGGATATTCTTGTATGGTTCTATACAGTAGGACAACATAGTTGCCCACAACTGACATGAGCAGTGATGAATGACAAGCTCATTTATTCACCCTTCATTTTTCATCTTTCCCTGTACAGTACTTTCAATTAATTTTAAAACTTCTGGTTTTGATTACAAAACAGCCTTAGGATCTTTATGTCTAACCCCAGGAAACTGGATTTCTTAAATTATGGCCTCCCTCCTGCCCTCCCTCTCTCTCCGCCCCTCCTCAAGGATGATGTCTGTGACACACATTTCACAGACAGTTCACAGACACACATTTTTATTGGGTAATAAGATGATCCAAAATATGAAAGTAACTAGAAAAACGGTGGGGAGGAAGACGAGGAAAGATTATGTTTTTTTCATAATAATATGAACAAGCCATTTCTATAAAGATCTATCAATCTAATCGGTAAAACCCAAAATCAAAGTTTCATTCTTTTTCACTTCAAGCACAACGTTCAGAAGCGGTCTCCATGTGGAAATAAAAGTAGTTATATTCTTTTCTTTAATCAAAATAGTTAATTCTGCCATTTCAGTCAATTCCATCAACTTCTGCAGCCATTTGTCCATGTTAGGAATTGAAGCATCCTTCCATCTTTGTGCATATAATAGTCATACAGCATATAGTAATGAAGTTCCATTTTTTTTCAGGTCTTTTTCATTAGACCCAAAAGGAAAAGTTCTGGTTTCAACTTCATCTCCATCTTCAAAATTTTCTGTATTAAAATATAAATCATATTCCAATTTTTTTTTTTTTTTGCTTTCTCACATGTCCACCATAGATGGTTAAAAGTCCCTTCTTTGCTTTTTCACTTCCAACATACGTTGATATTTGACATACCTTGATATAGATAATTTATCTGGTGTTAAATTAATAATGCATACTCTTATAGAAATTTTCTTTTAGATTATAATTTAATGTACATTTTAAACTCTTCGTCCAGGTATTTTCCCATTGTTCAAGCATCACGTTATATCCAAAATTCCTTGCCCACTGAATCATATAATGGTTTACATATTCATTTTCCAAATTCAATCTTAATAACCTTTTATATATCTCTTAGCAATAATATGTTCATTGTTTCTGCGTAATAAAATTTCCAATTCTTTTTTTAACAAAGTCACATCCATAGCACTTTTTATTCAGTTGAAATCTTTCTTTCAGTTGTTGATAAATAAACCAATGGCAAACATAACCTTTTGATTCAAGTTTTCCCCTCAGCTTTAATATTCGGTCCCCCAACTTGAAAGATAAATTTTTACTATACATCAACCAGTTTGTCTTTGCCACCATTTCTTTTTCACCAGTTCAGAAAGCTTCCTGGGGTGACAAAGGAAGATGTTTGTGATGCACACTTTTATCCCAGTTCTCTTTGCATGCATTAGATTACACTGTTTTCTGCATTATTTCACAGGACACAACAAGTGACATTAGAACAAAATAAATATGTTTATCTATTTCTAAAGCTTTCTTTATTATTTTGCTATTTTTATTTTCCTTTGAAACGCAGTCACAACAGACCCCTGGCGACTAAACAATCTAGAACCAAAAACGCTGTACTCTGTATGTGTTCGCCTGACTCGCAGAGGAGAGGGGGGCGCAGGACACCCTGGTCCGCCAACCAACTTCGTTACAGCTGCTGTTGGTATGCAAATCTTTGGACTTCTGTAAAGGGGATATTTGTCAGTCAGTAGAAGCTTTGCACATACACACATATATAAATTACTATACATGAGATAACGGTTCCCCCACACATGTGTGCTAGTCATTTCCAGCTCTAGGGGGCAGTGGTCATCTCTGTTTCTAAGCCAAAGAGACAGTGCTGTCTGAAGACGTCTCGTGCTCATGTGGCTGGCATGACTCAATGCTGAAGGCACATCGAGCTCTGTTACCTTCCCACCAAAGTGGTCCCTATTTTTCTACTTGCATTTTTACGTGCTTTCAAACTGGCAGAAGCTGGGAAAAGTAACCGTAGCTCACCCCATTAGGTGGCACTAGGGATTCAAACCGCTGATCTGCCGACCTTCTGAATGACAAGCTCAATGTCTTAGCCACTGAGCTACCATGTCCCAAAGATAGTGTATAGTAATTTGAATTTCAGGAGTACCACTATTTAACAAGTTTCCTTGGATAGAAGTTGCTGAGGACTAACGATGTATCTGAAATGCAAGAACTATTTACATTCAGGCTGAGAATAAATGAAGTTTCAAAACATTTACTCCCATAGACTCCTGTTTCTCATTATGTGTCTCCTCAGTTCAGCATCTCAGCAAGACTTTCCTAGAGTCCTTAGCTTGGTGACTAAGATACATGAGCTTTCTTGTCAAGAATTCCCCAGCCAGCCATATGGTTGGAAGTTGAAGTCCATATATTTTAAAGTCAAGAAAGTTGAGAATCACTGGTCTGTAGTATTCCTCGCAGACGTGCTAAATTCTAGCAAGTATGCCTTTTTTTTTGCCTTGCTCACAAACTCTTTGCTGCCTGTCTCTCCCCCACCACTTGTAGGGGAAGAGAGAGATAAAGGTTTTGCATTTATCATCCCATTTCCTATTGCAAATACCATGAAGAGCCAAGAGCCAAGTTATTACTGATGAGCCACTGAAACCCAATTGTTAAGAACAGTGATTGTTCATTTTAATGTCTAATAAGACCAGTGATTGAAATGTTGAGAGAGACCTTCGTATCTCTGAGAACACAACTAGGATGAGGGCAGAAGATAGTTCTCAAGCTCCAATTGGTTTACCGGGTGTAACTAATTGAATAATAAAGTAATGTCCCTAATTCGTCATATGGAGAGTTATGATAGGGAATACTTACTCCAAGTTAGAACATCTCTAACTATTTAATTATGGACATCTGACAAAAGAAAAAGCCTGTATGGTTTGTGTCTGGCTAGAAGTTTTGATTGCTCACTATGAAGTTTTGATTCTTACTATGATCCGACAAGAATCTTCTTAGGTTAATAGGTACTCTAGCCATACTAATGTTCTTTCTTGTAATTCCTAAAGGTCTTTCTCCACCAAGAGGGCTGCTCCTTGTTCCTAATAGTACAACGGCTCTAAAACTGTCATGGCAGTCAATCAACCAGCACTTGGAGGAAGACATCTACATTGAAGTAGAAAATAAAAGTGTGGTGGATGTAAATGGGGAGCATACTACCACTATACAACTCCCAGGAAATCAGACCGGTTTGGTTATTGACAGGCTAGAACCCAGGCATAAGTACATGTGCCGAGTCCGTATAAATAGTAAGTCCAAAGGAGAATGGAGTGACTATCTTTCAGCATGGACCTTCAGTGACAGTAAGTATATTTTTATTTGGGTCAGTGATCAAGGATGATTGTTTTTAATATTCTAATATTGCCATAAGGGCCACAGGCTGCTCTCTCTTGGAAACTGCTTTGTAACATATGTTATGTGTTTTGGTAAAGCAGGCAACAGTCTAATAACCTTCCCAACCTGCAGATGGGAGAGCAACTGGTGTAATTCACAGTAGCAGAACAAGTCACTGTGCTATTTAGGAATTCTGGGGCTAATGGCTATTCTTGACTGCTTTGCAAATTATCTTTTCTGTCTGATAAGTTATTTTATTTATTAAATACATTTATATGTCCGCCCCAGGGGTGGGTTGCTCCTGGCATTACTGCCGGTTCGGTGCGCGCAAAAATGACGATAGTAATCACACCTTCAAGGAGAACCATGTTACATAGTTGACACTGGCTGAGTTGACACATTGCTCTAAGCTATAATGTGGTTACTTTGTTTTAGCTTAGCAGAAAGAATGAATGGCTTTTTGATTGCCATGGGGTGTCCAGAATTCCAGCCAGGAATTTTCATCAAGACCGTTGATTACAAACATAAATTGATTTCCAATTGATTAAAAACAAAATGGCATAATAACATTTAAGTTGTAATTCTAATCACATCTTGGAAGCAAATCCAAGTTAATTCAAGGGAGGAACACTGACTAAAGTTCATTGTTCAACATTAAAGAGCATTGTTCAACGTTACTTAAATGATTGATGATATGGTTTTAATGGTTATTTATTGGTTCATGGTTTTAAGATACCATTGAGCATGTAGATCAGGTCCGTCAAACTGGCCTGTGGACCGGATGCGTCATGAGCAAGCCATGCCCATCCTGGCTCCACAAAGGCAAAAAACATTTCGATATGTCACAATACATCACGTGACACGATCGAGTTTGACACCCATGATGTTGATGAAATTCAAAGTCAGTTTGAAATATTAAAATAGAAGTTTGTGACATTCCATGGACCAAAGGTTTATGTGAAATACAACATGTGTTATTTGTTTTTTTACCAGGATCTCCTCCTCCCCCTAATAACATCAAAATCATGAACATCACAGATACTTCTGCTGTTATCTCTTGGTCAGCTGCGGAAGGACATTCCATCTCCTCCGTCATTCTCAGCTACAAAAATTTTGGCAATAAGGAGTACAACCAAGTTGATGTTACCATCAAAAATACCACCATCAACCAGTACAACCTCAAAGGTCTTGAGCCAGACACCCTATATTTGGTTCAGATTACAGCCCAGAATAATGTTGGGAAAAGTGAAAATAATGTTTATGAGCTGAGAACTTTGACAGAATCAAAAGGTTAGTAGTGTCAGCTGAATCAACCATTTTTTGAAAAATTGTAGGCATATTTGCTCATAATAAATTTCATTATAGTAAGTGAAATAGTAGATGTAGCTATTATATCCTCTTGCTGTCTAGTTGTATCTAGTGCCTAAAATCCCCAGAATTCATGACTAATTTGTGCAGTGGTTGGAAATTATCACCCAATATATATGGAAGTCCCTGGTTAGGGTAAACTGGTTATATCAACCTGAATGAGATTTCTGAAAATCATAATTCCAACTTTTTTGGAAGACACCAGGAAGAGTAAGCATGTTGCCTAGAGTTTTAGACTACTTTCACTTGGCTCAAGGCATAATATTTGTTAATTTCCTTCCTCCCTCCCTCCCTCCCTCCCTTAATTCTAATCTTGTCCTTTTGACTATCTGTAAATATATCAACCATATTCCAGTAGTGGTAAACCTATGGCAGAGGTGGGCGTGCGCACCATTGCCCCAGCTGTTTTGGGTCTCTGCTGTGCATGCACGCGCACCTCCCTCCAGCCTGCTAGACTTCAGGTCTCTGCTACGCATGTGCCCACGCCTTGTAGTTTGGGTAGGATGCAAACTTTGGCCGGTGCCTAAAAGGTTCGCCATCACCTTAGTGAAGGATAGAATATTCTGTTACTTCTTGCTGTTACTCATTTATTCATCACCCTATATTCTCCAGATATTATTAGCACTGTTACATTTTTGGTTTATTTTGTTGTATTTTCTGATCCTTATGCCTACACACATGTGTACACAGACACACATATACACAGATGCTTGCTTGTTGTTTTGTGTTAGGGCTACCAAAACCTCTGATTTTAAGCAGTTTCATATATACTTTTAAATTATTTTATTCTAAATCCAATGTCTGATCATTTTCCTAATATTTTGTCAGAGATTTGGCTGGCAATGGTCAGAAATGAAAGAAAATTTAACAATCAAAAATAAGGTAAATAGCAGAGAAAATTGCTCAGAAGTCCCAATGAAAATCCCTCATGAAGGCTGAAATTATTTTCAATCTATAGTAGACGCACATGACAGTTCACTCCAGTTTTCTGCCAAGAAAATAGAACAATGCCAGCATATAATCAGGAGATGAACCTTCATCCCAAGAGCCACAGAGGGGGAAATGCAAGACAATTGTCATGGTGTTTATGAATGTGGATGGATTAAACCACAAATAACAGTAGCTGATGTGGCTGGAGGCAAAAGGAAAGCTCAGTACTGCATATATATGTATACACTAGCCGTTCCCGGCCACGCGTTGCTGTGTCCCAGTCTGGTTAAATAGCCAACCAATCTGTGTGTAGATCTACACCTGCACACACAAACACAAACACGTGCACACAACCACCGTATAACCCCCAACCTACCTACTGTATTTATCCCTCTCTCCCTTTATCTACCCACCTACCTAACTACCTACCTACCTACCTAATGCATTTCTCCCTCTCTCTCTCTATCCCTATAGTTGCCTACCTACCTACTGTATTTATACTTGAATCTTATGGACAGAGTATTTTATGTCATAAAGGATGACATAATACCTGTGGCCCACTGCTCTCTCTGTGTCCATCTACCTACCTTTTTTACAATTTTTAACATTTCTGTTGCGTGTATGTGGCACATGTGTGATCTCTACACAATCTATATGTATCATTGGTGCCGCACTTGAAAGGAACGTTGTGTGAAAATTTGGAAGCGATCGGTGCAGTACTTTCGGAGATTAGCGGTTTTGAACAAACTCTTGTTACATTTTTATTTATATAGATATATCACTGCAGAGGTGGGTTCCTACTGGTTCGGACCGGTTCGGGCGAGTAGGTAGTAACTCAGTTGGACACATGCCCAAACTGGTTCTATCCTTGGTGCTGTCATCTTTCTTTTCTGTTCTACACATGCACAAAGCAATCTTCATTGAAAAAATGTACTTTTTAAAAAAAATGTGCGCATACACAGACCTTTTTAGTTGCAAATGTGCACTCGCTGAACTGGTGGTAATGCCAGCAAAAACCCACCCTTGTAGCACTGGTATGTGGATTGTCAGCAATGTGAATCAAAGCAAATTGGATGTTAAACCTGAAATGTACAGACTGAACATTCACATCCTGGGAATCAACAAACTGAAATGGATGGGAACAGGTCACGTCATATCACAAGAACTGCCGATCTTCCAATGCAAATAAGAAAATCAGAGAAGAAATAGAGTTGCTGTCATTACTAACAAAAAGGTGCTGATATTAGTGCTTGGATTCAAACAAATGAAGGAGGTAGAATAATCTCAATTTTAATCAGCCAGTAGTACAGTGATCCAGGCCTATGCTGCAATCATAGAAAGAGAACAAGTAGAGGTTAAATCAGGGGTGGGCAAACTTTGCAACTTTAAGTCTGATGGACTTCAGCTCCCAGAATTCTCCAGCCAGCAAAGTCCTACAGACTTAAAGTTGCAAAGTTTGCCCACCCCTGGGTTAAATAGTGATTCTTTTATGATCTTATGAGCATACCATCAAAGAGTGATGTACTAAGAACAAAAGATGGAGGCCTAAAAGGCCAAGTAAAGTGGTGAAATGAAGTACAGGTAGTCCTCAACTTACAACAGTTCATTTAGTGACCAGTCAGAGTCAAACATTCACTGAAAAAAGCGACTTATGACCGTTTTTCACACAGCCATTGCAGCCTTGCCATGGTCACATGATCAAAATTCAGATAGTTGGCAACTGACTCACATTTATGACCATTACAGTGCCCTGGGATCATGTGATCACCTTTTCTGGCATTCTGACAACAAAAAGGAAACCAGATTCACTTAACAACCCTGTAAGTAACTTAATAACTGCCATGATTCCCTTAGCAGGAAAGGTCATAAATGGGGCAAAGCCCACTTAAATATCTTGCTCAGCATCATAAATTTTGGTCCCAATGGTGGTCATAAATCAAGGACTACCTCTAAATGGTATAATGATGGAGGTAATGGAGGCGATGTAAATGGAGAATAAAAGTTACCTTAATCCTAAACGTGAACTAAAGCAATGGATCCTAAAATGCAAAAAAGCAAGACAAAAACCTAAATGGCTGCCTGCTGACATGCAGAAAAGAACTGAAGAAAGGCCAAAGAAAGCAAAAGGAAAAAGGAAGTTTGCCCAACAACATTGCATTCCAGGGAACAGCCAGAAGAAACGAGGAGTTGCACTTAAATAAGGTGTAACTGAAAATAATAACCAAATGAGAATTGAAAGTGGAAATCCAGTGGCATTGACACTTGACCACAAAAGGGCTATCTATGGATTATAACAGAGAGTTAAGAAGAGTTCCTCTTTCATTCTACTCCTGCTTTGCACAATCGATTGCTAATCTCAGGTCACTTCCTTTTGCTTTGGTTCCCAGGCATGCACATGTACTCAGAATACATGATCTTTGGCTCTCCTCCTGCTATGATGTCAGGCTTTGCATTTCCTGTAAATAAATGTCCCTTCTGTGGAATATGGAGCACCAACGATTCAAAATTAGAAAACTGGTGTGACAAGGTTGCGTGATGTCTCCTTATTTATTTCACTGACAAGATAGAATATATCCTTATAAAATACTGGACTAGAAGAAACAGAAACTGGAATTAAAGTCTCTGGGAGAAATATATATATATGTGTGTGTGTATGTGTGTTACGTTTTTGAGCTGATCAATAAATAAGTCAAAAACGTAACACACATATAAAAAAATTACACAACGGAACTCATGGCTTTCTGTCTAGATGGTCTCTGGTGATGAGCCGAAAGGCAGAAAAGGAAACGGTATGTCTCCTCCCTTAATTGGGGCCCTAACAGGGTGTTGTGGAACAAATAGGGAGTCAAACTATTCTCCAAGGCACCTGGGAGCAGGACAAGAAGCAATGGGTGGAAACTAATCAAGGAGAGAAGCAACTTAGAACTAAGGAGAAATTTCCTGACAGTTAGAACAATTAACCAGTGGAACAGCTTGCCTCCAGAAGTTGTGAATGCCCCAACCCTGGAAGTCTTTAAGAAGATGTTAGATAGCCATTTGTCTGAAATGGTATAAGGTTCCTGCCCACGCAGGGGGTTGGACTAGAAGACCTACAAGGTCCCTTCCAACTCTGCTATTGTATTGTATTGTATTGTATTGTATTGTATTGTATTGTATTGTATTGTATTGTATTGTATTGTATTGTATTGTATTGTATTGTATATCTATATCTATATCTATATCTATATCTATATCTATATCTATATCTATATCTATATCTATATCTATATATATATATATATATATATATATATAATTTCTTTTAAGGGATGATTAATAATAATTAATTAAGAGACCAGGATGGATCCATTTCGGGCTCCTTAGCCCTCGTCAGCTGGCCATACTTTCCCTACAGGGATTTGAACTGGTGCTCTCCAGCATTCGAAGCAGGCTTCTCTATGCCTTGAGCTAACCAGTTTCCCTGATTACATCATCCTTTATATATATGTTAAATTTCTTTAAGGGATGATTAATAATAATTAATTATTATTAATTATTAATTAATAATTAATACATATCTAAAAAGACAGCAGCAATTTAATAGGTCTCTGTCTGGATGGTCTCTAGGTTGAGTCGAAGGACAGAGAAGGATGACAAGTTTGTCTCCTCCCTTAAATAGGCCTAACAGGAAGCTGTAACAAAATATCCACTTCATATATATATATATATATATATATATATATATATGTAGATTTTGGTTTATTCGGGTCTTTTCCCATGTAAAATTAAAGGTGTTTTTGCAACGTTTCGATGGGATCACCCCCATCATCATCAGGCTTTGGCTTCTGCCTTTTGCAAAATTGCTCCTGGAAGCACCAAGCCCGAAGCACCAGCCTGAAGATGATGAATGAGATTTCATCGAAACGTCATGAAGATACTTCCAATTCTACGCGGGAGAAAACCCGAACAACCAAAGACCTACATACAAACACCCGCGAAAACCTCAGAAAACACACACACACACACACATATATATATATATATATATATATATATATATATATATATATATATATATATATATATATATATATATATGCATATATATATAAGCATGTATGTATGTATGTATGTATGTATGTATGTATGTATGTATGTTACGTTTTTGAGCTGATCAATAAATAAGTCAGGGAGACTAGGATAGATCTATTTTGAGCTTATTAGCTCTTATCAGCTAGCCATACCCTTACTGGGATTCAAACCAGGGCTGTATTACATGCCAGGCGAGAGCCATTAAGCCTTAACAGGGTGTTGTGGAAACAATTATATATAACTATCCTCCTGTCTCAGCTGACAAGAACAGAACCTAGCTGGCTTAATGGCAAGGCTCACGCCTGGCATGTAATACAGCCCTGGTTCGAATCTCAGTAAGGGTATGGCTAGCTGATGAGAGCAAATACGCTCGAAATAGATCTATCCTAGTCTCCCTGACTTATTTATTGATCAGCTCAAAAACGTAACACACATATAAAAAAATAATAATTACACATCGGAATTCTGTCTAGATGGTCTCTGGTGATGAGCCGAAAGGCAGAAAAGGAAAAGCAGTGTGCTTCCTCCCTTAATTGGGGCCTTAACAGGGTGTTGCGGAAACATATATATATATATATGTAAAAGGATGATGTAATCAGGGAAGCTGGTTAGCTCAAGGCATAGAGAGGCTTGCCTCATATGCTGGAAAGTGCCGGTTCAAATCCCAGTAGAAGAAGTATGGCCAGCTGAAGAGGGCTAAAAAGCCCGAAATGGATCCATCCTGGTCTCTTAATTAATTATTAAATCATCCCTTAAAAATAGAATATATATATGTATGTATGTATGTATGTATGTATGTATGTATGTATGTATGTATGTTGGCCTAGAAGCAAAAAAAGACTTAAAAAGAACATCTTGTTGAAAGTGAAAGAAATAATTGCCAAAGCCAATTTTATGTTCAGTATTAAAGAAAAATTAAAAATAGGACAATGGCCAAGCCAACTCAATGGAAATATCAAGTGGGGATGTTGAACTAATAATTGGTTTTACCTTCTCAAACTCAGAAACTGTGAAATAGATACTTGCTACTTAGGAGAGAGTCTATAATAGATCTTGACAAAATATTAAAGTGCAGAGACAAAACGATGGCCTTGCCAGTTGCAATATGATAGCAAAGGTAATTTAAAAAGACACCATAATAAAAAAAACACACACAAATCAGAAATGCTGTACAAAGAGAGCTTCCTTTAAATTGTGGTTCTGAAGAAAATTGTGGAGAACACCAGAAGAAAAAAATAATTCAATCCTAAATAAACGTCACCAGAAGCACTAAAAATGAACCTAAATCTTAAATGCACAATACAAAGGCACGATCCTGATGCCTGAATAAGTCAAAAGTAATTTAAAAAGAGACCAAAGCTGACAAGGAAACTAGATTACTATCCTAGCTCCCAGCTTGAATTCAAGAGAACTCCCACAACTCAGACCAACAGCATTGATGAAATCATAGCTGTCAAATCACTACTGGTCAGTCATAACTGAACCATAACAATGGGGATTACTCTAGGTTTTTACCACCTTCTTTGTTTCTGTTATTTAATGAAAGTATTAAAAGAATCATAACATACTGTTTAAATTGTCCAGCTTTTAATTGTCATCAATTATTGAAACAATGCTTCCGTGCCACTTACTATTGTTCTTTTGTGTTTACATTTGTTGAGATTTATGGTGTGGATGCAAAATTCTTTTCATGTAGGATATTCTCATTGAGGGATGGGAGGTAAATTTAATTTTGCCAAGTTATCTTCCCACTTTCACCCCAGCCCTGTGCCTTCAGAATGGAGCCAGAGCTGCTGAGTAAAAGGGAATTGTGCAAAAGAAATGAAAGTACTAAAAAGTCCATTAGGAGAATCTTGCATGCCAGGTAGAGGTGAATTGCTGACGGTTTGGCCTAGATTGGCCGAACCGGTTATAGCGGCAGCGGAAGGTTCCGCCCACTCACCTAGACGCTTCTGCGGGTGCGGGAGCGCACCCGAACTGGTAGTAAAAAAATTGGCAACCCACCTCTGATGCCAGGAATAAAGAACATGACTTTCCAACACTCTCCAACATAACTCTGATCACCATGGTGAATGATGAGGCTTTCTGGAAGTTGTGGCTTCACAACAAGCAGTGTCCTTTAATCTAAGCAGAAACCATAATAAAGCATCAATAATAATAATAATAATAACAACAACAACAACAACAACAACAACAACAACAACAATACTTACATTCTATGAAGATACTTGGTTGATACCTAGGATGCTGGCAGCAAACTGTATCAACCATTAGCACCAGTCAATAGTATTTGTAATATGCATTTTTAAATGTTAAATGTTTTCATGTTTTGTGAATAAAGTAACTAATACTTAAAGTTATATACTGCTTCACAGTGCTTTACAGGCCTCTCTAAGCGGTTTCCAGAGTCAGCATATGGCAATTAAAATTCTACCCCACTACCATGTTTCACCCCAAAATAAGATATATTATATTAATTTTTGCTCTAAAAGTCACATTATGGCTTATTTTTCAGTTAGGTCTTATTTGGGGGGGAAACACAGTATAAAAAGCCTCCATGTGCTGACGATCTTAACTGGGGCTTATTTTGGGGGTAGGGCTTATATTATGAGCATCCTGAAAAAACCATACTGGGGCTTATTTTCTGGTTGGGTCTTATTTTTTGGGAAAACAGGGTATTTATATTTGTAAATCACCCAATGCTTGATTTTGATTTTAAAAAAGGAAGCAGAGATATTTTTTAAAAAGCCTAAAATTTTAAGAGTCCGAGATATAAATTTGTTGGAACAGTTATCCCTACCCAGTGCAGAAGATATATCTGATAGTGATATCTCATTGTTTTCCACCCTCTCCTCTTCCCTGTTTGGCCTTATTAAAGTCTTATTTCACATTGCTTCCATGCCAGCTCCCGGGCTGACATATTCCTCCCCGTGCTCTGTTGAACGAGCATCAAGAGAAAGAGGATGTTTAATCCAGGAGAGGTGACGCCTCCCAGGATCTTCAAGCAATGCTGTTTCAGTATTTATTCCTTCAGCTCAACTCTTTTGCACAAAGTAAATGCTCTCTAGCAATAGGGCTCTTCTGCCACCTTCAGGCCTCCCCTATCAACGCAGAGTGCAATCTATCCTATAACCCCAGAGGTCTTCAAACTTGGCAACTTTAAGGCTTGTGGACTTCAACTTCCAGAATTCTCCAGCCAGGTTTGGGAACCCCGCCATAACCCTTGAGACAACTTCTCAGACAGGAGTATGTCTTAAATCTTCATCTTAGGATAAGTTGCGTTTGTTTGTCTGTAAGCTAAAAGGGCAAACATTCTGCTATTTGTTTTCAGCTTGGGTGTAAATCCTTTTTCTAAGAACGCACTGTTTTAATTCTAGAATAGGTATTAGACCCCAAGAATCTAAAGAAAATAAACAGGATTGCATCCCCCCCTCCCGGCCCTACATAAATAGTTTCTGAGAATGAAGCTTGACAGATAGATCCATACAATTTGGGATCTTATTATAGTAGATACGTTCTGATAAGGAATGGAATGTTGAAAATGGAAATGTAAGTAATATTTCACTGTTATTGTGAACGTTCTGCTAAGGCCTTTATTTGAAAATCTAATAAACCAGACATCCTTAAGGAGAGAGAATAATGTTAAAAAAAAAGATGCAGAGTGGCTTCATTTCAGAGGATATCCTATTCTTTTTCATATCACTTGAATTACTCATGTATCATGCCTGTAATATGGAGATCTATATCTTCTGGCTAGTAATTTAAGAAACCAAAGATTGAATAAGCTGTGGCATCACTGTTCAGTTGAGCACGATTCTTTAACAATAAATGATTCATGTCCATCTGCTTCCCACAGTTCGAAGTGAGTCCAAAGGAGGTCAAATGTTGCTGATTGCTATCCTGGGATCAGCAGGGATGACTTGCCTGACCATCCTACTGGCCTTTTTCATTATGCTACAGTTGAAGCGGGCAAATTTCCAGCAGCGCATGGCCCAGGCTTTCCAAAATGTGGTGGTGAGTCCCTCATGCTAGAAGGAGATGCTTGTCTACTTGAAGCAAAGAGATGGCCAAGTTTCTCTCTTAGTGAAGGAGGTTAAACCATGGTGCGCTCGTTGTTAGGAGAAATACTGCGCACCGTTTTTGAAAGAAGAAATTGTCTGAAACGGTTTCCTGCCTGAGCAGGGGGTTGGATTAGAAGAACTCCAAGGTCCCTTCCAACTCTGTTATTCTGCATTCTGTAAGATCTATTGTAATGCATAGGCTCTCTGTGCATGTTTCCCTTGGTTTCGCAAAGGCCAATCTCTCTAACTGAGAACTCCATGGACGTTTTACTGTAATTCCATTTCTCGCCTTCCCAATGATTACTAAGATAGCATAGCTTATACTGGCTGGCAGGCACTGAAACCAGTTGCAGTAGAACATACCCAACAACACAAAATCAAGAAAATCTGTATTTTAAGTGTGCCTTGAAAGCCAGGGAAATCAATTAATACGAAATACTAAATCTATCCTGCTTTTGGAAACTTTTCTTCTAGAAAAAAACTTTTTAAAAAATCATAGACATAAAAGGTATCTCCCAAGAAGTTCAATTGATGCAGCTTTAAGAGAACCATTTAACAATTTATGACATGATGCTTGCTTGATTATTTTTTATTTTTACCCAGAGGGATGAACCAGCCGTCCAGTTTAATTCGGGAACCCTGACTCTAAGCCGGAAAGCCAAAAATAGCACTGAGCCTACAATCTACCCAGTTTTGGAATGGAACGACATCAAATTTCAAGATGTGATTGGAGAAGGCAACTTTGGCCAAGTTCTGAAAGCCCGAATTAAAAAAGACGGCTTGCGAATGGATGCCGCTATCAAAAGGATGAAAGGTGAGCATCTATCTCAGAGCAAGAATGGATGTCCAGAAAGAAAATCTGTTGGCTTTATCTGTCTGGTGTGGCTTTAGCCTCTGATTTGAATGTGTATTCAGGAAAGAATCCCATTATGTTCAAAATCACATAAAGAGAGCCAAAAAGCTTTTTAAAAGAAAGAAAAGAGAGGGCTGTTTGAAAAGCAGGAAGAGAATTCTTACTGAATTTGCTCTTTTTCATTTTTCTACTTGGAATTGCTATCCGTGCTTTTTCCTTGATTGACTCCAAAAGTAACCCAAAACATAGGCTAGGCCCACGGACTTTGTACAAACTGTGATTTGTTGTTAATCAAGGCACACGTCAACTGCAAACTCTCACCAACTGTGGCTGCAAGTTATTTAGCATGCTGGAATCACACCAGTGGTGGGTTCCTACCAGTTCGAAATGGTTCGGCTGAACCGGTAGTGCTTTGGCGGCCTGGGTCACTGGAACTGGTAGCGGCCCAGGCCTGCCACGCCCCCGAACTGGCTCTTCTTGTTTTTTGCTTCCATGCATGGGAAGAGCAATTTTTATTGCACTGCGCATGCACTTGCAATGTGCATGCATGTGCAGCGCCAATCAAGCACATGCACGCACATGATGCACACATGCACAGCGCAACACAGCCATGAAAGAACCGGCAGTAGCGACTGCTGGAACCCACTCCTGAATCAAATGCTGCTTAATAACAAAGCAACAAAGTGCCTTACGGTGATTCCTTAATGAGGAAATACAAGTATCAAAACAACATTGTGTTCCATTTAAAATTACTATTATATGCACAGACATGTGAAAATACAGCTGCCCATTCTTTAGCTGGTGTTATATACTGTATAGCCAGGGCAGATTTTAGTGGTACTTTCTCAAGGTTTTCTACCCAAGAGCAGTGACTTCTGTAGCACAAGAAACCATATGGAGTAGCTGGCACCTATTCATCTGTTTCCTTCTTCCCAAAATGCCCTGGGACATAGAGATAAGGAATGACATATTCACAAGAAGAAGGAAGAAATATCCACCTGGTTCAGTTCCAAGCCAGGAGAAAAACACTGGAAACACGGAGGCAGATTGGAAAGATGGTTTAATGTTGAAGCAAAACCACATAGGTTCTGGGCAGCTGACTACATAGAGTTGAGAGTGAGGGGTATTTAATTCAATAAAATATAAATATAAATATAAAAAAATTTATACCTTCTCTTAGGCTTTGCACTTGAGCTTCCTGTTCCTGTGCAAGAATATGTATCCTATTGGCTATTGTCAGACTCCCACGGGGCCATGTACAAATCCTAGGCATTTGTCTGAGCTACATTTGGTTGAAGTTTGAACTACTTAAGATGGTACAACTGAGATGATGCAATGAAGGGGCTTTGGGCAATTCCTATTGTGGCTGAGGGCTAATCCTACCTTTGTTGGATCTTGGATATTTGCTTATGAATAGAGCTAACTAACTCTTAACTCTTAAGTGCTGACATCTGCTGAGGGCTATTAAGAAAGGTGTGGGCTGCTTTCCAAGAGCATGTTTCTCCATTTCTCATCCAGAGAAATATAATATTCTGCCTTTTTAATATTTCTCAAAATATTTCATTCCTCTAGGAGAGGGTGGGTGCTAACTTTCTACAGTGTTAATATTTAAAGTTAAAATCATGAGCGACCAACCACCAAGGTCTAATCTCATTGAATACAATTGGACATATTTTTGTCTTTTATCTTTTTAGTAATTTTTTACTATGCATTGGCTGCTCTATTGCAGAAACTTATTCAGCAGCTTATAAAACAGCAAGCAAGCAAACCAATGCGCTTATGACTATTGAAAATTGTCTTTTTGTTAGTTTTTAATACATCTATTACTGGACATAATAAAAAAACCAGATGCTATTCATAATATGAACAATATTGTATTAAGTACTGCAAATATTAATAACTAAAGCCAATAAAATCAAACAATTATTTGCAGAATATGCTTCCAAAGATGATCACAGAGATTTTGCTGGAGAACTGGAAGTACTTTGTAAACTTGGACATCATCCTAACATCATAAACCTTTTAGGAGCCTGTGAACATCGAGGTACATTTATTTTCAGTGGATTTCTTTAAAATCATATACATGAAAATAATATTATTTGCAGTAGTAGCTATAATGCATGAAAACATTATGATGCAATTTCATTTTCTTACTATGTATGTCCAGGTATCTCTCCTCCAAATTTGGACACTGAAGTCTAGACTAATCATACCCCTTCTCTGATGTAACTACTAGGTTAGGAACACCATGTTGTATTTATACCATTGGGTAAAACTTTGGAAGATCTAGGTGAGAGGTACATAATCAGAAGAAAAGGAAAGATGGGTATTATTCAAAAATATTTGGCAGCCTGGGTAAGAAACCAGAAAACTAATTTGGGTGAATAAATGCTTCTAGAACAGTGATTTTCAAACTTGGCAACTTTAAGATATGTGGAATTCAACTTCCAGAATTCCCCAGTCAATATACTGGCTTGAGAATACTGAGAGTTGCAGTCCACACACCTTAAATCTGCCAAGTTTGAAACACTCTATTCTAGAAACCCATCCCATAGGATCTCTCCTGTTGGGGGGAAAAATTATTATTCATTCATTTTATGAAATTACAGGTACTCTCAACCTACAACCACAATTGAGCCCAAAATTTCTGTTGTTCAATGAGACATTTGTTGGGTGAGTTTTGCCCCATTGTACAATCGGTCTTGCCACGGTCATTAAGTGAATCTGGTTCACCCATTGACTTTGCTTGTCAAAAGATTGCAAAAGGCGAACACATGACCTTGGGACACAGCAATGGTCATAAGCGTGAATCAGTTGCCAAGCATCTGAATTCTGATCACATGATGAGGGGGATGCCACAAAGGTCACAAGTATGGAAAATAATCATGTGACTTTTTTCAGTGGCTCTTATAACTTTGAAATGTCACTAAATGAACAGCTGTAACTCGGGGGTTACCTGTATACAATATTTGTTTTGGTTTTTAAATATTAGGCTACCTTTACCTTGCTATTGAATATGCACCCCATGGAAATTTGCTTGATTTTTTGAGAAAAAGTCGGGTCCTTGAGACCGATCCAGCATTTGCCATAGCTAATAGTACAGCCTCCACTCTTTCATCTCAGCAACTTCTGCACTTTGCAGCTGATGTGGCCAGAGGGATGGATTACTTGAGCCAAAAACAGGTGAGCTTTTATTTTATTTTCCCCATTTAAAAGTATGGTTGTATTGTGTGATTTAGTGAACATTTCCCCAAAGCCCTTGAAATAGGCTGAGGTTAATTTGAACCGGGCCACACCCAGTGGTAGGATTCAAAAACTTTTCTACCAGTTCTGTGGACGTGGCTTGGTGGAAGTGTCAGAGGAAGGTTACTGCAAAATCCCCATTCCCTCCCCACCCCATTAACCTGCTTTCCAGCTCCATTCTCCTGTTCAGGACAACAAAAGAAGATCAGTTGGGAAGCAGCGGGGGTGGGACCAGTCTATTTGCCAGTTCTCCAAATTATTCAAAAATTTCACTACCGGTTCTCCAGAACCTCTCAGAACTGGATGAATACCACCGCTGGTCACACCATTTCTTATCCTTGGCATTTCTTCGATCAATACTGGCATCAATCGTGTAAAAATATGAACTATAAAATTACTGCTCCTGCCCCAGTAGAAAATATATCTTGTATATTTCTCTGATTGTTTTCACACACAAAAATATGTTATTAAATATAATTTAAGATTCAAATTTGCAATGAGAATGTTTTCTCCCTTTAGTTTATCCACCGGGATCTAGCAGCAAGGAACATTTTGGTTGGAGAAAATTATGTTGCAAAAATAGCCGATTTTGGTTTATCTAGAGGTCAAGAAGTTTATGTTAAAAAGACCATGGTAAGGAAAGAAGAACATTTTCATCATATCTTTCAGTCTGTCTAAATGTTATTTAAAAAAATGAAAATTGTCTTTAGAACTTAAAGGTTTTGAAAAACCTTCCTGGATTAAATCTATATCTTATGATAATTATCAAGGCTAGAAAGTTAGAATTCGCTCCTCCTATGTCTCCTCCTATCTTTCACACACTTCTTTCATCATTTTTCTTGCAAAGAATACCTGTTCAGGAAGGAGCAAAGAAGAATGGAAGCAGTATTGTTCATAAGACTAGATTTCTCTTGTTTGGAAACTTCATTGGTACTTCATAGTCCATTTTTCCTATTGTGAATTTAGATGACATGATCTTTTATAGGCACTTAACGGACAAAGATGAAGAGTTTATAATAATTAACTTTATACAGATGTGAAAATTAGGTACAAGGAAAAGTGCAGGTGTAAAAAAAGTCAACATGATAGTCATAATGGCAGAGTCAATGCTCTCTGCCCCTTTTTCTACTTGTGACACACTTACACCTATAGTGGGACTTTGGATGGCTTTTGCCACTTATTCTGTGGTGCCCTATAAGTTTTATAATTGATTCTGTGACTGCAGACCTGGATCCTATTTACAATGGGAAAGAGATAATATTCTCGTTATGGAGTTGTTTTTAACCATGAATATGCAGATTAAAAATGGCATGAATGAATAAAATAAGTAGTATGCATACAACAGATATTCCCTCTTTTAAAAAGGCTAAGGAAACCATTCTAGTTCCCCCCCCCTGCTTATTTAAGAAAAAAGAGAAAAAACAATATAATAAAAACAGTACAATAAAATTATATATATGGTATTCCATAGGTTTATCGTGCATGTGTATAAAATCATTCGCAACAGTTGCAAAAAAGGATGACTGTATTTCATTGCTATTATCTATACTGATCTATGTCTGTAACAACCTTAATTTTCAAGTAATATCAAGTCTTCAATCAAAGTTATCTTTCCAATGTTGAAGGACTGTCCTCTTAGTTGTAAGATGGGCACAGATAATGCATTTCTGTTGTCCACACATCAATGTCCCTGTAACATAAATGTAGTTTGAAAGAATGTAGATCAGGGGTGGGTTCTGGCAGGCATTACTGCCGGTTTGCTCGTGTGCACACTGCGTGAGCATGCTTGATGTGCACTGCGTGTGCATGTGCAGTGCAATTAAAATTGTTCTGTGCATGCTCAGAATTGAAAAACAAGATGGAGAACCAGTTCGGGGAACGTGGCAGAACTGGGCCGCTGCCAGTTCCAGCAACCCAGGCTGCCAAATCACTACCGGTTCGGCCAAACCAGTAGGAACCCACCACTGATGTAGATGCCTAGAAAACTGTTCTTGTTAATTGAACCTGTGCTTAAGGAAACACCTATCACATAGCACGTTAATTTTGTTGTTCTAGGGCAGGCTTCCGGTGCGATGGATGGCAATTGAATCTTTGAACTACAGCGTGTATACCTCCAACAGTGATGTGTGAGTTTCTCTGTTTAGATCATTTTTATGTTTCTTTATTCAAGGTAGAAAACTTGGAGAAAATGTATAATGGAATCATTAAGAAACAAACTTGGACCCATGTTTAAATCTCCATTTGGCCTTTCAATTCACTGTGTAATTTGGAAAATTCTTCCTCTGCCTGGAGGTCTTCAGAGGGTTACAATGTTGTGAAAATGAGGGAGATCCATTTCCGATGAATATTGTTTTCAACTTGTTTGTTTATTTATTTATTGTTTATTGTATTGATTTTTAATTCCTTGTGCACCGCCCTGAGTCCATCTTGATGGAGAAGGAGCGGTATATAAATCAAATAATACTAAACTAAACTCACTTAGTGGTGTCCACAGAGGGAATCAATCAAAAAAGGTGGTGTGATCAAAGCTCTGCCTCCTTCTACTTGCTTGAGAGAGAAAGAATAAACAAATGAGACAAAAAAGGAAGATTACATCTGATAATTTTATTTCTATATCAATACATTTTTATAACACACATTTCTTCCAAGAAAATCAACGCTAAGCTATTATTTTCTTTTGTCTTATTTGCAGTTGGTCATATGGCGTGCTGTTATGGGAAATAGTTAGCTTGGGTAAGTTTCCTTACCCTAACCCTAACCCTTTTCTTACAGTTTTTATTTTGGTAAAGAATATAAGATCATAGGCTGGGTATAGTTAGTCCTTTAAACCAGGAGCCCCCAACCCCCGTGCCGTGTACCGGTGCCAGTCCGTGGCTTGATAGTAACCAGGCCGGAGTGAGTGGCGGAGAGAGTAGCGCAACTCTTAGGAAAGTGTAGCAAACGCTCCGCTATCCTGGCAGCTGGCTGGGGTGCTCCCCGAGGGCAGAACGGGGGCAACTGCCTGCACTGGGGGGGTTCAGGGCACCACCCGGCCCTGCATGGGGGAAGGGGCTGCCAGGCCCTCCAGCCTGGGACACAGCCCGTCCTTTCCTGCCCCAGCAAAGGATCCTTCGCCCAGGATCCCTGGCAGCTTTCCCACCCGGTTGCATGCAAGGCGCCCGCCCCGGGTCGCGTTCCCACGAAAAGCGGGTTCCCGCCTCGGGTTCCACATGACCGCCAAACACACACGCAGTCCATGTGACTCGAGTCACCCTCTGGAGGCTCCCACCGGTCCGCGGAATTTTTTTTACATGAAACCAGTCCCTGGTGCCAAAAAGGTTGGGGACCCCTGCTTTAAACTACTCCCGTGTGATTTGTCCTTGAACCTCCAAGCAGGTCTAGCCTATATTCTTACTGTTTGTTCCCACTGTTATACTGTATTCAGAGATGCCTTATCTTTTTTTTTCTGCTCATCATTATTAAATAATTCCCCCATTAAAGTAATTTAGGCTGCAATCCCTTAGCCCTAGAAATGATGTTTGGGAAGCTGGGGGTAAGATTCTACTCCAGATTTTATTTTATTTTAATATGAGGTTTTGTGTAAACCAGTGTTTTTGAAACTCGACAACTTTAAGATAAGTTCTCAAGACTTCAACTGGGGAATTCTGGGAGTCCACACATCTTAAAGGTGTCAAGTTCAAAAGCACTGGTATTGTATAGTGCCAGTCAACTGTGGGATAACTTGTGGATTAGCAAAGTATGGTTTGTTGTTGTCCTGTCCTTTTTCTGCACTAAATAATCTTAAATAATTTTATGTATTCGGATAATAATTTTGGTCAACATTTTCTAACATATTCTGGTACAGGATAACCAAAACCTATATACATAATTTTAAAAAATACTTATAGGTATGTTACTTTGACCTGTTTGTTCTCTTCCCTAATCTGAAAATCACTACTTTTTTTGCCTACTGAAAATTATTACTATTTTTGCCACTACTACACTTCGAATTGATATATTCTGAGAGCTTGTTGTGCTTTTATTATATTGATTCTATCAAGAGCATCATCCTAACATGTAGCTTGCTCAACCAAGAAGCTAATAAATAGAAGGCCAACTCAAATCTTTTCTAATATTAGCATCTGCGTATAGAAACCATATTTATGTCTTAGTGTGCATAATTTTATTTGTTGGATATATTTTTTTTATCATGTTGCTTGTTCAGTTTTTATTTCAAGTACTGTACATATATATGTGCTCATGAACTCACAAGCACAGTATATTTATGACAGATTGCTATGTAAATGTTCACAATCAAAACTAATGTTCATGGACACGAAACCCCTAAGTTCCAATACCAAAACAGGAGAGGATACTAGGAGTTTCTGTTCATAGGCTGACTGATACGTTTTGTGATCTTTTATATTCAAAAACTGCACACCTGAATTGCAGTTTACTTCTGGACACAGTTTATATTCCAAAAGTGGTTTGCCAAGCAAATTGGATCAGGGGTAAGCAACCTTAAACACTCAAAGAGCCACAAAGATCCTAACTGGAAGCCCCCTGTTCAATTCTGGAGTCGACCAGAAGTCCTGTTCCCCCACCATAGAGTCTCCTCTAGCACGGTGTCCTTTTTTGTCTACCTGTCCTAACCGAAAGCCCAATCAATTGTGGAGCTGACTGGAAAACCTACCCCTTGCCATAGAGTCCCCTCTTGGCATGCTGTGCTTTCCCTCCTCCCAACCGGAAGCTCCTCTCAAAATTGTGGCGCTGACAAGTGACAAGGAGCCACATGCAGCTCCAGAGCCACGGGTTAGTGACCCCTGAGCTTGATAGTTGGGCTAGGGAGAATAGGTTCAAGAAGGAACCTATAAAAAGTAAGCTTTTTTGCTTCTTTATGTATCCATGTGTGCACATTTGTCCAAATAAAAAAATAAGGCAATATTAGCTTCCTCTGCTGTTAATAATTCAGAGATGTTAGCAAACTATTGTTAAAAGCAGACAAAAATGGGATCTTTGTACCTTGGAGATTTTAGGTGAGCTTATAATACAGAATTTTTAAATTGACTCTACCCTTTCATTATCAATTATTAGTAAACAGAAGTCAACTCAAAAGTTTCTGCCCTATGGTACATAAAACTTCAAGCAATTGTTTCCACTAAATCAGATGTAACTATGTTTCATAGCTTCACTATTTGTGGTAAACCCGAGGAATGGAGCAAAAATGGGAAAATGATGAATTTCTGATACCTGAGGTTCATTGACCAATTTTGCAGATCTGACCTAGATAATTATGTGCCCAACCTTGCTGATAATATCTCATTTGTCTTGTTTTAAGAAGACAATTATAAAAAAAAAGAAAAAAAGTTTTTTTTTCTTTAGGTGGAACACCATATTGTGGGATGACCTGCGCAGAACTCTATGAAAAATTGCCCCAAGGGTACAGACTGGAGAAGCCACTCAACTGTGATGATGAGGTGTAAGTCTCTTGGTTCTTGCTATACTGAAAATGGTCTTGAATGTCCTATGGGTCCAGAGGTGAGATTCAAATTGCAAAAATGAACTCAAAATAGTAAGTAAACTTGCTTCAAGAAAGAATAAGAGATGCCCATTAAAACAAGCCATAGATGTAGTTTGCAAGAAGAATAAACATGTGTAACATCTTAAAAGAACATAGGAATGAATAAAGATAATGGATAGGTGTAATCACAGTCTATGTAATCGTAATTTTTTGCACAATGTGTCCCACTTCAACATACCTCTTATTGGTTGGTTGGGTGGTTGAATGATTGATTGATTGATTGGCTATGAAGATTCTTGGTCATCCATATCATGGTTGTCCCAAAGGTGCTTTTTCAAGAGGCAACTGGACTTTCTCATTTTTCTTTGAAGATGTTTCCCTTCTCACCCAAAAAAGCTTCTTCAGCTCTGACTGGATGGTGTGGACACCCATTGCACTACTCAGAACACAGAAAAACCTCAAAGTGGACTCAACAACCCTTTAAAAGAATGCAAATGAACAGCTCTCTGCAAGGAATATAAATCCTTCCATTACTTGACCAGACAGTCAGAGCTGAAGGCGCTTCTTGGATGAGAAATGAAATGTCTTCCGCAAGTCGCCACTACCGGTTCAGCCAAACCAGTCCAAACTGGCTGAATACCATTTCTGATTAGAATGCATGGCATTCTGAAAACAAGTTAGGTCCACAAACGTATTTTAAGCTCAAACTGAAAACTTTTTAAAAAATTTCTTGATCATCTCTAGCAGAGCAGTGATCGCACATTTTGCTTCCTATCTTGTTATTGTATTT
Organism: Rhabdophis nuchalis; assembly: GCA_039707465.1. Classification (NCBI taxonomy): domain Eukaryota; kingdom Metazoa; phylum Chordata; class Lepidosauria; order Squamata; family Natricidae; genus Rhabdophis; species Rhabdophis nuchalis. The sequence goes on along the minus strand of CM077644.1, from coordinate 160,527,802 downwards.
GCTTTAGGAACGTGGCTTGTGCTCGGGGTCATCTCCCAGTGTGTATTTTCCAAGAGATGGTTGCAATGGCCTAAGCACCTTAGCTTCTGTAACAAGTACTTAATGATGATGTGTGATATGAGTTTTATAGAGTAAAAGGCCAGCGTGGAAACAAGCAATTGATTCCCTGCTTGAAAAATCCCTTTGCCTCAATCAAACGCGAAGGGAGGACAGGAGGGGAGAGACGTGCTGTAAAATAGATTCCATTGCTTTTAAATGACCCCCAAATATAGCTATTCCTAGATGGGGAAATTTATAGCCTTGCAGTATTGGGAAAACAAGTTCATTTGGGGAGCGGGGGACGGACGGATCTCCAGAAAAGTATTTTGGATAGGAGTGGAAAAACAAAGAAAATAGTGTCAAGAAAAAAGATTGGAAGGTGTATCCCAGAGCATGGGACTGACCCTCATCTTTCTATAAAATGCTTGTCTGGATTGGCATTAAAAAAAAGGCACCATATTATTATGCATTCATAAATTATGCTGTTCTGGCTGATATTTCGTTCTGTTTCCCCCTCCCCCCCCCCCAGTTATGATTTAATGAGGCAGTGCTGGAGAGAAAAACCTTATGAAAGGCCATCTTTTGCCCAGATACTCGTTTCCTTGAGCAGGATGTTAGAAGAAAGGAAGGTAAGAAGAATAAACAATGATTTCTTACATCCAGTCACATTTCCCATTGAAATGATAGCCTTAAAACTAACTTCTATGTCACGTGGGTAGTAAAATGGATGTTTTATGTCATAGCATGGTTGGAAATCACCTTCAGTATTGCTGTGAACATCTCTCATGCATTTCGTGATTGACAGAAAACATTTAGAGGCAGAATATCACCAAATTCTAAAGACAATTTCAGGTGGCCTGGTTTAAACAGCCCACATTTAAGTGTTTGGACGTATCCTGACCTAAGATTTTTTTTTTCCTTTTTAACAACCCTGTAATCCATGAGTCAGGGTAGAGTCAGAATGACTGAATGGAGCTGAGCATTTACTGGCTGGGTGCCCTTCCTGATGCCTATGGAGAGCTCACAGCAGACATTTTCTCTTTGCACCCAGAGAGACAAATATTTGCTACTACCTAGGATTGAACTCACCGCTCCTGATTGTGAGGTGAAAATTCCACCTCTAGACCACCATTCCACTCCATGCTGACCTAAGAATAGCTGAAAAAATATTTGGAACAAGTATATTTTTTTTCTAAGAGAAGGAAAATGGCAGAGGTTCGGCAATGTAGCTTTTGCTTTAGCGGGGTATAAAGAAATCTATGAGAATTTTCATCATTAAACAGTGGGGATTCAAATCTTTTCTAATAATTTATTTAACGATTAATTTCTGACCACTAACCGTTCAGACTAGGCAACTCCATTGTCCACTTGCTGATACTATATTTCTGCATCATTTTTTTCTTTTCCCATTTTGCCCATTCCTTCTCTTTTTTCTTCTTTTAAAAAAATGATAAATAGATAAATAATAAAAATAATTTGTATCAGCTGTAAAATATATTAAGCTTACTCTTTTCAATTGTATTTCCAGACTTATGTGAATACAACTTTGTATGAAAAGTTCACCTATGCAGGCATTGACTGTTCCGCTGAAGAAGCTGCTTAAGATGGAAGATTTTAAATTATTTATCAGTTCGAATGACTTAAGAGCTTGATCTCCTGGGGAATGTTTTGTGAAGTAAAAAAAAAAGGTGTTATGGCATTTTCTGTATAATACTTTTTGACTATACACATATAGATAAGCCTTGTCTTACGATTACAATTGGGATTGAAATTTCAGTTGTTGCAATCATAAGTTGAGGCATTATGTGACTGGACTCAATTGTTATGATTCTTTTTAAGACAGTTGTCAAACAAGAGTCACTAAGTGAATGATGTTGCCATTAAATGAACCACGTGGTCGTAAATGCAAACCCATTTTATCCGGCAGCCATTTTTGTTGCGTTTCCCCCCCAATAAAGGCCAAAAATGTTACAAAATGCAATCAGGTGACCGCAGGATGTTGCAACCAGTCAAAAAAGTGAGCTGTTTGCCAAGGTCCAGAGTATAACCGTATGACCATTTGGCTGATGTGACAGACATAACACCAAAGGCAGATCACAAATCTGCCTTTTTTTTCAAATCGGTTGTAACTTCAAACATTTCTTAAGCGACTGATTGTGTATCAAGAACTACTTGTACTTAAGAGTGTACTTTCAAGTCAGTATGCTCTAGGAATATGTGTGTGTGTATATAGGTATGTAAATGTGTATGTGTGCCAGTACCCAATACTTATATCTAAACATTCCATTTCTCATTCTCTATGCACTGCATGCACACCCAAGCACCATTCGGATGAGGAAATGGCACAAATAAATATATTTTACAGTTCTTTATGTTTTGTGTTTCTTTCTTTTTTAAAGTCAAATTCATATTGGGAAGTCCAGATGGGGAATCTCTAAGGGCCCAACTGAGTAAACCAGATCATCTATTGAGGCTCATTAAGCCCCCTCAGATCCCCAGGTCCCCAAAAGAGAGACATTTGTCCTGCCTTGGAAAGTGGTAAAACGTATTTTTAAAAAATGTTCCTTAAGGCAAATTGATAGATTATTGGAGGAGCATTGTAAAACACAAGAGAACAATGGTCTTAAAAAGAGTTTTGACATCAGTTGACAGAAAGAGAGTGAGAGATGGGGGGAGGGAGGGGGGTATCAAGTCATTTTCAATTCGTATATAGATTTTCTCCATGATATTCTGTCCCTAACCTAGTCTTTCAAATCTCTTCTTCTCTTTCTTTTCCACCATACCCAGCATTAGCCTTTTCCACAGAGCCAAGTCTTTGCATAATGTACCCAAAGTAACATGATTTGAGCCTAGCCATTTGTGCCTTGAATCAGAACTCTTGATGTATATAAATAAAATAAGCAGATCAATTCAGATGGGATCCTTTGAAGTACGTGCTAAGAAACCCGATGTTCTACCAAGTTATTTCGGAGGCGGGAATCAAGAAGCTGAGATGTTCTTTGCTCATTCGGCTGACCTCAAGCAATAGAGGGAAATAGTTTAGATTAATGTTAATCTAAAAATACTCCTTGTTTGGGAAAGGGGTTGAGAACTTCTATGTCCTTCCTTCCCCAACATCCTCTCTTGATATCGGAATTCAGAGAATAGATACTGAATGAACCATACTGAGTAAAATGTTTGAAAAACACCCCAACAGTGTCTTGATTTCTTAACTAGTTTCAAACACAGCTTGGATGATTCAAGGGGGAATGCTAATCAAGATCACCTGAATATGATGACTAACTCTTTGGACCAATCTGCATCCCCAACAGTGGCCATAAACTAGATCAGATTCATGTATATGTATGTGTATGCATATGTGTAGATGTAGATGATGGATGTGTGGTATGTGTATGTTTATATATGTATATGCAAAGTATATAAGTATTGTTAGATCGGGTGAAGGGGACGGACTAGGTCTTTGCAACAACAGCTTTTTATTTACAGTAAGACAACTCTGTACAAATCAGCAAAGGTTCTGTCTGGCAGCAGCCCTTTTATAGGGAACTGTCAGACCATCAGACAATCAGATTAAATCTCTGTTCCCGCCTGAACAGAGGACCTTGGTGGAAACCATTATAACTGTTACAGGGACGTAACAAATATATGTATATGTATATATGTGTACTGGTATGTATATGTATGTATATGCAAAGTGTATATATGTATGTGCATATGTACATAGGTGTGTGTGTGTGTGTGTAAACAGAAAGCAAATAGGAAGCTATTACAAAAAGATGAGACATTTTATTTCTGCAAACCAAGAGAACTGATCAACAAGGCAGTTACTTTCACTCAAGATACAAGGTTTCTTTGCCACATTTTCAGAAATACCTCCTATTAATTACATGATGCACTAATAGCATTTGTTATCTTTCTTACTCAAACCGACTTTGAAAACCTTCCACTCCCATTAAACAACCTAATCCCGTTCTGGATGCACTCTGGTTCCATTTCCTTCTCTATAGCAGAACAAATAAGAGCAGCCCTTCAATTTTGAGGTATAGAATGTCTCACAGAGGCTCCCTATGAATGGCAGAGATTCTCCTTCTGCTGAGGCTATTTGACAAGTGCTACTACTAGACTAACTGCAGCGTCCTGGAGAGACTGGCTGTGGCAACCCTTTCTGACCACTGACTGGAACGCCGTAGCATGTCCTCAAAGAAAAATGGATTCTATAGTTCACGCTGCAATTAAAATTGAATATTTTATTTTGGGGAGGGGGGCTTCTCTGATGTGAGGTGTAACGTTAGTTTCCTCTTATTGTTTTTGAAAGGAGATGATTAAACTGAGGTGGCTTTTCAACGGATTTTCCGTTCTGGTCCTCTCAAGCCTACATTATTCCTTCAAGCAGGGACTGAATGAAATGACAATATTCTTCGTTCAATACCCTGAAGTCAGAAAAGAAATGCTTTGGCTTTAGAAGAACGTAAGAAATGCTTCGTGTGAGGGAGATGTTTAGGGAGAAAGAGATGAACACCATTGATTTAGAGCAGGAGTATCAAACTCAGTTTCATTGAGGGCCGCATCAGGGTTGTGTTTGACCTCACCAGGGGGGGCGGGGTGTGTGGCCAGGGGGCGTGGCCAGGTCATCATCACTCGTATTGGGGGCGCCTGTGATGGGGAATGGAGCTCGACTCTGTGATGGGTCGAGCTCCATTTTTGCTGGCAAGAGTACCGCGGGCTAGTCCTTTGCTGTTCCCAGGGCACCCCGTGGCCCAGATCCCTAAATCAGGGTTTGACACCCCTAGTTTAGAATCTTCAATTGAAGGATTCATTCTGTAGTTATTTCAGTGCTAAATAAAATAAAATAAAAATTGGGGCTATTTCAAGAAACATAATTTCCTGAACCAGAGGCCCTTTCCTTTTCTTTGTAACATTGATATGTTACCAATAAGCAACATTGGGTGATTATATACACATTTACACTGAAATAGCAAGTTGTTGTTTTTCATGGGACTCATGCTTTTTTAATCCTGTTGTATTTTTGAACTTTGGTTTCCTTCTGACTGCAATAAAAATTTACTGCACTGGACTCTGGAACGGTTTGCTATCCGTTGCAAATGGCTATCCAACATCTTCTTAAAGACTTGCAGTGTTGGGGCATTCACAACTTCTGGAGGCAAGCTGTTCTACTGATTAATTGTTCTAACTGTCAGGAAATTTCTCCTCAGTTCTAAGTTGCTTCTCTCCTTGATTAGTTTCTATCCATTGCTTCTTGTTCTAACCTCAGGTGCTTTGGAGAATAGCTCGACTGCCTCTTCTTTGTGGAACCCCTGAGATATTGGAACACTGCTATCATGTCTCCCCTAGTCCTTCTTTTTATTAAACTAGACATACCCAGTTCCTGCAACCGTTCTTCATATGTTTTATTCTTTAGTCCCTTAATCATCTTTGTTGCTCTTCTCTGCACTCTTTCTAGAGTCTCCACATCTTTTCTACATCGTGGCGACCAAAGCTGGATGCCGTATTCCAAGTGTGGCCTTACCAAGGCATTATAAAGTGGCATTTCAATGTGTGGTTTGTCCAATATTTAAAAGATTTTGAGTTTAAAAAGTTAGTGCATGCTTATTGTCTCGATTTCAATGTTTTCTCTGTAAAAGAGAAAGGTTTTTCCCCATAGTCGGTTTTATTACCACTTTGTCCAAATGCTGCCAGCAAAAGCAATCTGAAAAACCATTGTATCATCTGCTGTGCAATGTCGTTTTCCTTTATAGTATTCCATGGCATATTCTTTAATGTGTCACTTACCTGGCATGTTTTTATATCTTCCTATTTAACAATGTTGAATGTACAGTTAAATATATTGTTTTAGTTTATTTTGTTATTAAAAGCTTTATGAGTTGTACCATCACTACAACAAATTCCCTGTGAGCACAGCTACTTGGCCTTCCAACAGAAGATCATTAAGTTGTTTTAGAACTAAATCTTTAGCCTCCAAGGTGTACTTTTCCTTCAGCTCTGATAACTGACTGCACGAGGAACTGCTAGGACTGAGTGCTACTAATCATCAGCTTACCTTGTTAACAAGCTTCATTGTTGTAAAACAGGGATTTTTGTGGATAAGTCCCTCAGCAGACACATTGACCTACAACGAGCCCAGTGGTGGGATTTATTTACCTTCCCTACTGGTGCATAAATGTGAGTGGGGGCAGTGCTCAAGTATTACATTGGGAGTGGGGGTGGGCGGAGCTACTGGTTCACCTGAACCAGAGAGAACCAGCTGAATACTACCTCTGAACCAGCCTATGAACCCCTCAGAATACAAATCAACCACACACTCAACCAGAGACAGCACTGACTCTCAACCAACCCAACCAACCTCCCCACCACCAGCATTTCACCTCCTAATGACCCTGACCTGAGGTAGCCTCCTTATCACAAGACCCATCACAAGACCCTCACATGACACACCCACACCCAAAGTCCTTATAAACGGAAGAACACTGACACTGACATCCTCTAAACTCTGCTGAAGATGTTATCTAGCGTAATAATGGAATGTTTGGAAAGCAACCGAGAAGTTGGGAGAATGAACCTTCACCCTTATAACCACTCTTTTTTCCAGGGTAAGAATATGAAGTAAAAATGATTTGAAATTCACACCCATGCACGCACACTTGCACACACACACCCTTTAATAAGGTTTTCTGTGAAAAATACCATTGTACTTCAAGGGGAGATATTGACTTTCGACCAATTGACAGACAATGAAGATGAAATTTGTAACCTACTCTGTGTTCTATTCTCTGTCAGATACAGCCCAATAACAATACTTACAACCACACTTGTTAACAACAAGGTTTGGATCAGCAGCATTTTCAGCTTCTCTGAAACCTAAGATAGTTAAATCCTTTAAAACTGGAGGTGGGGGGGAGGATACTATAATTAGTTTTTATAGATACTTGTCATCAATACATCGATTAGATATGCAGAAGTTAAGTAGTGGATTATATAAATATGATTGTGTGTCAACAGTGCAACTAAGATTGCAGATTCTTCCAGAAATGCTCAGGGTTTCTCCTGTTTTTATGCACGTTTTCTGTTTGTAGACTATTCTCAGACAATACACAAACAATTGAGTCTTGAGCTCCAGTTTGGTTTCCGGAAAGTAGCTTGGCTGGGAAACAGGTCCATTAATAAAAGATAAGTGCCTATGGCCCCTTGCTTAAATCTCTGCCTCTCAACCTTGACAAATTTCAGACGGCTTGACTTCAACTCCCAGAATTCTGGATGGGTGGGAAATCTGGGAGCCCAAGCCCTTCCATCTTAAACTTATCAAGTTTGAGCAACTTCCAGGAAAGGCTGGAAGATGCTTGCTTAAACTATCTTTCTAAACATATCACCCGGCTCACCATAACTTTTAAACATCAGATTAGTTTGAGGAGGTACTTCCATAAACAAAGCTAAAATTCCAGTTCCTGGTATATGTCAGAGGGATCATTGAGACTGTGAGAAAGCTGCTGATACCATATGTTGCAATGAATTTCATTGATTTCAAGGGCTTCTTCCAGCTTTTTTATATACTCGTGATGGTGAACCTATGGCACGCGCGCCACAGGTGGCATGTGGAGCCGTTTGTTAGGGCATGCAAGGTTTTGCCCTGTCAGCTCCAGCGCACATGTGCACACTGGCCAGCTGACTTCGGCCTTCTTTTGAGGCTGTTTTTCGCCTGCCTCCAGAGCGCAAAAAAACAGCTCTAGGGGCAAACCAGAGGTTCGGGAATGGTGACTTCCAGTTTGTCCGTAGGGCTGTTTTTCACCCTCTGGAGCCTTCAGGGAAACCTCCAGGAGGATCCGGAGGTCAAAAAACGGCCCTATGGACAAACCGGAAGTCACCATCCCCGAACTTCCGGGTTCCCCGTAGGACCATTTTTCGCCCTCCAGAGGGCCTCCAGGGGGCACGGCAGTGGTGGGTTTCTGCAGGCTCACACCTACTCACGAGAGCCGTTTGGTGAAATTTAGAAAACCGGTGAGAGGGGGTTCCATTGGCGTACCTGGAAAATCTGGCCCGCCGCTGCCAGTGACCCAATGGGAAGGAAAGGAAAGAAAAGAAAAGAAAGAAAGAAAGAAAGAAAGAAAGAAAGAAAGAAAGAAAGAAAGAAAGAAAGAAAGAAAGAGAATTTATCATCACAATTGAGTCCAAAATTTTGGTTGCTAAGCAAGAGCGTTGTTAAATGAGTTTCACCACATTTTAAAAGGTGGCCACTCCCACCCTGTCACATGACTGCCAAGCCACACCCACAAAATAGGCCACACCTACAGAGTAGGTTGTAAAAAATTTGAAACCCACCACTGGGGCATGGGGTCTGTTTTTACCTTCCCCAGCCTCCTAGAAAGCCTCTGGAGCCTGGGGAGGGCAAAAAGATCATGTCAAAAGCGGGGGACACTGGTTGTGCACTCATGCATGAAGGGGTCACACATGTATGTGCATGGGGTTGCAGAGATAGCATTATGGGTGTGGCACGGCCACACACAAACCCCCTGCACTCCCCCTGCTTCTGGCACAGGAGCCAAAAAAGGTTAGCCATCATGGGTATATACTGTATATGAGTATGAAACATGGACACTAATCTCACAGTTGATACAAACGCTACAAGCCGCAGAAAGCACCATACATGCTCAGCATTACAAGACAAGATAGAAAGATTAGAGAACAAACAAAAGTATACAATATTTTCAGGGGAGTAAAAGAATTGAAATGGAAGTGGGCCGGTCACATAGCAAGAAGAACTGATGGCAGGTGGACCAAGGAAGTCATAAAAGCATCCTCCAAAAAGACTTAAAACAAAATGGATCAACAACATCAGAAAGTATTGCTGGTCCAATTGGCAAAAGAAAGCTCAGACTGGAAACAGGCAGACAAGGCCTTCATCTTGCATTGGTCAGGCAATGGCTAAAGTGATTATATGCGTAGGTATCAAAAGCTATGAATAGGATATCAAAATTTTATTTATAGACCTGTTAGGTTTTTTTATTTGCACCGTGGATCCAGACAAATATTTACACAGTTCTCTTAACTCTAATCACTAATTTTAGGACGCATGTCTAGGTGTAATATAAATGATTTTAGCAAATGGAAAATGGGTTGATAGTATTAGGTGTCTTTTCTTATTCAACTAGTTCATTATGAGTCAGGAAGATGTGATGATGTCATAATGAGTAACCACAAAAAATGACAGGAGGGATTCTGGTAAAAAAAAAACCAGACTTGTCCACAACAATTATTTTGTTACATGGATGTATAGATTGTGAACAATATGGATCTATTGTTCTTGATATTTTTGCCTTTCCTTGTCTGTACTGGAGGAAGAAGTAAAGGTATGATATCTTTTAAAAAGTCTCTGTTTCCTTTAGGAACCAAGATTGCTTTTGTCATATAATTGTACATTAAATGATTTTGCTTGTGGTTTACGGTAATTAATTAATGTGTTTGCCTATGGCTCAAATCCCTGCAAACTCCCAAATTTGCTGACAGAAAAAGGAAGCCATTTGGATATCAAAAAGCAGGAATTGCTTAATTTTCGATTTGGGCTTGGATTCTCAAGTTTATTTGGTCTTCTTTTTATTGTATTTGGAATATGTTACAGAGCAAGCTTGAGCAAGTAACACTCTAAGTATTGATACTGCCAACCCTTTAATGACAGATCTCAATAGTTACATATGAGAAAATGTTCTTCCTTTTTTATTCTGAGTCAATTCATGAATAATGAACTTCTTACTCTCAGAAATACCTGAAAACACTTCTCTTGCAGAGAGAAGTCTGTCTGTCTGTCTGTCTGTCTGTCTGTCTGTCTGTCTGTCTGTCTGTCTGTCTATCTATCTATCTATCTATCTATCTATCTTTATCCATCTATCTATCTATCTATATCTATATTTCTCTATCTCTCTATTTCTATCTCTCTATATCTCTCTATATCTCTATCTATCTATCTATCTATCTATCTATCTATCTATCTATCTATCTATCTATCTATCTATCTATCTATCTCTATCTATCTATCTCTATCTCTATCTCTATCTATCTATCTATCTATCTCTATCTCTATCTATCTATCTATCTATCTATCTATCTATCTATCTATCTATCTATCTATCTATCTATCTATCTATCTCTCTATCTATCTATCTATCTCTCTATCTCTATCTATCTATCTATCTATCTATCTATCTATCTATCTATCTATCTATCTATCTATCTCTATCTCTCTATCTATCTATCTATCTATCTATCTATCTATCTATCTATCTATCTATCTATCTATCTCATCAAAGATATAAAAGTGAGGTATTTTTAAAATCTCTCTCTTGTGTGATTGACTGCGCTTGCGCAAGATGGCGGGCTAGCTCCGGAGCTCCGTATGGGCTGCGGAGGTCGTGGGCCTTTTTGTGCCCCCAGCCCCTTTTTCTATCATTTGTGGGCTGGGGTATCTGTGAGGGATCCATCCTGGTCTTCAGGATGAGGTCCGGGGAGTTCTCGGAGGCGCTGGGAGCGGAGACGGCCCCGGGGACGCGGAGGACGGTGAGAGCGTCAGGGCGTGCCCGGAATGGAGGCCGGCGTCGGAGCGGAGGCCGGCGGCCCCAGTGGAAACGGAACGGGCGAGCTGGCCGCGCGTAGAGGGCTCCCAACGCTGCGGTGGTTGAGCTCACCATGGGGCTAAGACAGCGATGTGTGCGCTGCGAGGTTCAGCAGCGTCGACCTGGTTGTGTGACGGAGGAAGATGGTCGGAGAAGGAAGGAAGGAAGGAAGAGTTATGAATGGTGGTAGCCGCCGAGTGGCGAGGCGGCTGCCGGAGATGGCGGCGGTGGGAGCGCCGGAGAACGGGGAGCACTGTAGGATGGAAGGTAAAAGGGAGAGAGCGGTGGTGAGAGTGCCGCGAGGTGGAAGGAGAGAAACGGATGGAGTAGCCGCTGGAGGCCGAGCCGACGGCGGTGGGAGCGCTGGGAGGCCAACAGCCAAGGCGGCAGGAGAGGGCGGCGGTGTGAGCGCCGAGTTGAATGTGTGTTGGATAACCAGGCCGACCGTGGGGACTCTGCTGACCAAATTTGGACTTTGACCATCTCCAATAATTGTAATATCTGCCCAGTGGTTTCCTAAAACCAGGATGCAAGATCTAGAGAATTGAACCACGCTTCCCTGAAAGATGTTAATTTGTCTTAAAAGATCTTAGACCGGACATTAATTGACATTACGAACTTTCACGAACTCAGAACCTCACAGATGCACTTTTGCACTTTATTTCACTTGGTGCACTTTATTATTGCACTTTATTTTTAACATCTTAACATCTATGAAATAACATCTGAAATGAATTGCTTTAAAATCTTGGCTAACGACTTTTTAAAATTTCTGTATTTTAAACCCACATCCCATCGTGAATTCCATCTTGTATGTATTCCAGAGCTAGCCTCTTATTGCTGCGAGAGTCCCCGCTCTCGCAGGTTTGGCCCTCTGAATTATCGAGGGCCCGTCTTGAGGAAGGATTTATTAATCCGGAGAGACGGGCGAAGCGCGGCCTCAGGGGATTTTTAGTTAGGAGATTTTTATCTATTTTAGGGGGCACCAGGGAGGGGGGTGGGTATAGACAGATTGAGACAAAACAACTATATGAAAGAAAGGGCCGGACCAGTAGCCGACGGGAGGGGACGGAAGGTACCGATTTGAGGGGGGAACTACTAGTCGTTCCATTGGAGGGCATGCCAATCCAGACGGTTGTGGGGAGGGGCAGGGCCGAGGGGAGACCATCCTCCCGGTTGTTGGCACGTAGCCGTTGTTTACGAACGGTCAGGTGCCACAACCCCCGCAGGCTAGGTGGTCAGGGAATACAGAGCCTTGGCCTGCGGCTGATGTTCTGCAATGCCAGGTCCGTTGTCAACAAAGCCCCCCTCGTCCATGACCTTGTGTCAGAGGGGGAGCCGGACCTGGTAGGAATTGCGGAAACCTGGTTGGGCCACGAGGGAGGACTTCCCCTCGTTGAAATGTGCCCACCAGGCTACCACGCTTTTCATCAGCCCCGGGCCCAAGGTAGGGGTGGAGGGGTGGCGGTCATTATCAAGGAAGGTCTTGAGCCAAGAGAGACCATTGTGCCACAGACTACCGGTTGTGAGTCCCTCTGCGTGAAGTGGGGCCTGGGGAGGCAGTTGGGCTTGCTGGTTATATACCTGGCTCCTCGCTATGTAGCAGCAGCCCTGCCCGAGCTCCTGGAGGTGATCGCTACGGTGGCAGTGGAGACCCCCAGACTTATAGTCATGGGGGACTTTAATCTGCCATCGTTGGGCGAATCATCCGAGGTAGCTCGGGAGTTCATGGCTTCCATGACGGCCATGGACCTGACCCAACTAATTCAAGGCCCCACCCACGAGGGTGGTCACACACCGGACCTCATCTTTGTCTCAGGCCAATGGAAGAGTGATCTGGGCTTAGGGGATATAGTCATCACACCCTTGTCATGGTCAGATCACTCACTTCTCCGGCTCGACTTTCCGACCGCTACCCCCCGCCGCGAGGAGGCGGCACCAGAACCACCTATCTGGTTCCGCCCCAGGCGCCTGATGGACCCGGATGGCTTCCAGATGGCGCTTGGGCCACTTCCTGTACCCCTGACCCGCGCCCCGATGGAGGATCTCGTGGCCGCATGGAATACTGCGACCACGGGAGCCTTGGATCGGGTCGCGCCCTTGCGGCCTCTCTTGCGGCGCCGCCCCGGCCCGGCCCCTTGGTTTACCGAGGAGCTGAGGGCGATGAAACGCCACAAGAGATGCCTAGAGAGAAGATGGAGGGCTACTCGATCTGGATCTGACCGGACACAGGTAAGAGCCCATTTACGGACTTACATTGTGGCGTTGAGAGTGTCCAAACGCCATCATTGTGCCACTCTCATAGCATCCGCAGAAAACCGCCCTGCCGCCCTGTTTAGGGTGACCCGTTCCCTCCTTCAGCAGAGGGTGTGGGAAGCCCCGTTACAGGGTAGAGCAGAGGAATTTGTGACTTTTCTGCAGGACAAAATCGCTCAGATACAGAACGAGTTAGCCCCCATTCATGGCCCAGTGGGATGCCACGAGGCTGATCTTGTTTGGGAGGAGTTTGACTCCGTTGCTTCCGAGGATATGGACAGGTTATGTGGGCGACTGCGAGCCACCACATGTTTATTGGACCCGTGTCCCTCCTGGCTTGTACTGGCATCCTGGGAGGTGACACGAGGCTGGCTCCAAGAGGTTATCAACGCATCCTTGAGTGAGGGTTCCTTGCCTGCTTCCCTAAAAGAGGCTATGGTGAGGCCCCTCCTTAAGAAGCCCTCTTTGGACCCAGCTCTTTTAACAAACTATCGTCCCGTCTCCAACCTTCCCTTCTTGGCGAAGGTTGTCGAGAGTGTGGTGGCACAACAGTTTCCCCGTCACCTGGAGGAAGTTGATTATCTAGACCCGCGCCAGTCCGGCTTTCGGCCCGGGCATAGCACTGAGACGGCATTGGTCGCGTTGGTTGATGATCTCTGGAGGGCCAGAGATGGGGGTTGTTCCTCCATCCTGGTCCTATTAGATCTCTCGGCGGCTTTCGATACCATCGACCATGGTATCCTATTGCATCGGCTGGGGAGGTTGGGGGTGGGAGGCACCGTCCTACGGTGGTTCTCCTCCTACCTCTCTGGCCGATCGCAATTTGTGTTGGCAGGGGAGCAGAGGTCGACCCCGAGACCCCTCACATGTGGGGTGCCTCAGGGGTCGGTCCTTTCGCCTCTCCTGTTTAATGCATACATGAACCCGCTGGGTGAGATCATCCGTGGTTTTGGGGTAGAGTATCATCTCTACGCTGATGATACTCAGCTGTATATATCTACCCCAAACCACCCCAACGATGCCGTAGCGGTGATGTGCCAGTGCCTGGAAGCCGTGCGGATCTGGATGGGAAGTAACGGACTTAGGCTCAACCCGACCAAGACCGAGTGGCTGTGGTTTCCGGCTGCCCGATTCAACCACCTTTCTCCAACGCTGGCCATAGGGGGCGAACATCTTGCCCCTGTGGATGGGGCGCGCAATTTGGGTGTCCTCCTGGATACCCGGCTGTCTATGGAAGAGCAAGTGACAGCCGTGGCCAGGAGGGCGTTTTACCAGGTTCGCCTGGTTCGCCAATTGCGCCCCCTATTGGATCGGGACGCCCTTCGCACAGTCACTCATGCCCTCGTGACATCTCGACTGGACTATTGTAACTCTCTCTACATGGGGCTCCCCTTGAGGTGCACCCGGAGGCTTCAGTTAGTTCAGAATGCAGCCGCGCGAGCAATTATGGGAACCACCAGGTTCACCCACGTTACACCGCTCTTGCGCAAGCTGCACTGGCTACCTGTCGTCTTCCGGGTGCGCTTCAAGGTATTAATCATCATCTTTAAAGCGCTCCATGGCTCGGGACCTACCTACCTGCGGGATCGGATCCTGCCTCATACATCCTCACGGCCGATTCGCTCCCACAGAGAGGGACTGCTCTGGGTGCCGTCCACTAGACTCTGTCAGCGGGCGACGCCCAGGGGAAGGGCTCTCTCTGTGGCGGGCCCGGCCCTCTGGAACGACCTTCCCCCCGATATTAGAACGACCACGGACCTCCGCTCCTTCCACCTGAAATTGAAGACTCATCTTTTCCGCCTGGCCGGCCTAGGGTAGTCTCTCTGTCTATGGGTTTTTAAATGTATACTATATTTATTGGATGTTTTTAGTTAAGGGGATTTTAGCACAGGATTGATTGAGTTTAATTCGTTTTAATTTGTATGTATTTTGTATATTTTTCGTTTTTTAATTTCCCTGTGCACCGCCCCGAGTCCCTGTGGGGAGAGGGTGCGGTCAATAAATGCAACTTTATTATTATTATTATTATTATTATTATTATTATTATTATTATTATTATTATTATTATTATTATTATTATTATTATTATTATCTTTGAGACAGTGTTGACTCCCGGCCTTAATCACTAGGTCAAACTGGCTCTTTTTAATTTCATTTTCATTTTTAAAAAGAGTTTATTTAACAATATTCAATTATTTTCAATCCTGTAGATCTAAACCAAGGAGCAGAAAAACAAAAATTGTTTTTTTTTCTTTTTTAGAGATTCCAAAACAGCATTTGAAAGAAGATGAAAGAATAAATATTAAGCTTCTGGAGAGTTTAAAGACCTTGCAGAAATATTGTAAGCAGCAGATATGCATTGAAGCAGGGAAATGTTATGCACGAGTTTAAATTGATTTTATGCCATATCGTTATTGAATGGTTATTTTACAAAACAATTTAATGAGGCTTATTTTACATCCTCAGAGAATACAGTAATGGAGGCAAGATTTTCCCCCCTGCATAATCTTTCTTTTGGCAGAGGGTATCTGAAAATCCAAAGGTGTTTTTTTTAAAAAAAACAACAACACTTCTTCATGCATTATAATTTGGTCAGTTTTCCCCATTTTAATTAAACCTTTATATATTGACTCAGATGCTGAAAAATTCCTGGAAATGTGCCAAGTGTGGTCCTATGCATCATGTAGGGTCTGGGATATACTTCAGCTGATTTGGTAATGTGGGCCAACTCTCTTAGCAGTACAACACCTAAATGGAAGGAGCATCCCAAATTCCCTTGTAAATGTTTACTACAACAAAATATTTGGTTCTCATGAACAGTCTAGAGAAGCTTATATCTGCCATTATTCGGATCCTTTCAAGGATTCTGATCAGCATCCAAGGATCTCCATCATGTAGTTTGAAATTGATTTCCCTAAAATCAATTTTGGACGGACGGACAGACAGACAGACAGACAGATCAGTGATAGCTAACCTTTTCCGGACTGAGTGCCCAAAGCATGCAGGCAGGGGCGCGAATCCATGTGTCCCATCCCCAATGTATGCATGGTAGAGACCTGATGACCAGCTGGCTGGCGGGAGGAGTGCACGCATGCACAGCAGAGCTGAACTGGGGCAACGGCTCGCATGCCCACAGAGAGGGCACTGCGTGCCACTTGTGGCATCTATCTAACACGGTGATAGATGATAGATTGGAAGGTAGGTGGATAGATAATAAATACTGTATAGATCAGGGGTCCCCAACCTTTTTGGCACCAGGGACCGGTTTCATGTTAAAAAAATTCTGCGGACTGGTGGCCATGGCTCGGCTGATGTAGAGGGAGAGCGGGGGAAGGGGGAACAGGCGGTGCATGCGCGCACAGGGGGGGGAGTCAGCTCACTCTTCTCAGGCCCCCAACGGCACGAGCAGCCGCGCCTGCGCTCTCCCGCTCCGGTGTGCACTCTGCCCAGGGGGCTGCCCCCTCCTCCCTCCTCTCCGGCCCTTTCTAAGAGTTGTGCCGCTCACTGTGGCCCGGTTCCTATCAAGCCACACACCGGCACCAGTCCACAGACCGGGGATTGGGGACCCCTGGTATAGATGATAGATATAGATATATGGAGATAGATATATAGAGATAAAGATAGAAATAGAGAGATAGAGAGAGATGATAGATGATTGATAGATACATTGAGAAAGAGAGGGACAGACAGAGAGACAGATAAAATGTGGAGAGTTGTAAATTTATTTTATTTATTTTATTAAATTTATACCCCACCATTCTCCTAAAAAAGGACCCAGGGCGGCGTAAAATAGGTGGGCTACGTATTTGCTTTTTTGGAAGAAAATATGTTACTTTGTGAACCCTAACCCTGGCTCTGACACTAACCCTAACCCTCAAAGCAGTAAAATGATTTTGCAAAAATGCTATAAGATTAGGCTGTTCAATTCGTATGTCCAACAGATACATTTAGGTTGTTTGTAATAAACGTTCTGATGCTATCTTGCAGTGGAAGAGCTCAAAACCACAAACAAAGGAGAAACTAGTATATCAGAACCCGAAGATGGTAAGACTCATGCAGAAAAGTAATTGATATTCTGGTAACACTTTCAGAATTGTATACCTTCTAATGTGCTTTATAGATGTTATAACCCAGCTGGGTGTTTCCCATTTCTGTGGTATTTGAAGATATCCACTAAACTTTGCTTTTTTTAATGCAGAGTTCTGGCAATCTCTATCCTTTCAGATATTAGCTAGAAAAATTAGGAGGGAACATTTAATGTCAGCATTTTAAATTATGGACA
Organism: Rhabdophis nuchalis; assembly: GCA_039707465.1. Taxonomy (NCBI): domain Eukaryota; kingdom Metazoa; phylum Chordata; class Lepidosauria; order Squamata; family Natricidae; genus Rhabdophis; species Rhabdophis nuchalis. The sequence continues at coordinate 160,510,609 of CM077644.1, read as the reverse complement.
CCATAATTGAGAACTGGAACAAGAAGCTCCAGGTCCTGATGCATCATGTAATGACACGAGTTTGACACCCCCGGGGTTACATCGCCAGTGCATTGATGATGTTATTTTGTGTGAGTAACGAAACGTCTGCAGGAAAATGACCAAGTTTAGAGAGCACCAAGGACCCCCTCATTTCAACCCCGAGCTACAAATATTTTCCTTTATTGCTTGTCATAATTAATATGAAGCCATCTGCCAGCCTTCCTTTAGAAGCATCAATTAGAGAAAGGTATGTGCATGGCTTTCATTTAGAAGACTACTCTGTGTGTCTATTTGTGTTTCAATTTTTAGAACCGATATTTGGCCCCCACTATCCCAGCATAAATGTACAAGAGCCACCCATGGATATCCCTGTGGAAGGTATCGTTCAGCTCAAAGGATGTTATTAATATAAGGCTAAGTATCACACACATTTCTCCACTTCCACCCAGTGAAACCACTTCTCAGATGCAAAATGGAAAGTTCTCAATTTCCATATTGTCCAACTATATTATACTTAAATATACCACCGATCAGAGGAACTGTGTATTTGAGTCTACAACAACGTACATTCTCCATTCAACATGTTAATTACCGAGGCATGCCTTATAGAAGCTTGAATATGGAGTAAGCCAGATAAATTTGATATTTTCAGTCATCTACCAAAGGACTCTAATGTCCAGAATTCTAGAAAAAGATATTGCATTGTGTATGAAATGTATGAAAAGGCGGCCTATGTAGTGTAATATATAAACAATAACACAATCGATGGTTCCATTAGGGAAAGGGGGAAACTGGTTCCAAATTAGACCATTGATCTATGCAACTCAGTAATATCCACACTAGCCTTCTGAAGTAGTGATGTCACTGATAGAGGTGGCTGTCAGACTTGCCCCAGTCTAATCCCTAAGGGAAGAAAAACCCTCGACTCCATTTGTTTGAAGTGAAAGGTACTTTTACTAAGAGATGCTGGTTGCAGTAAAGTCAGGCAGAATCTGAATTTTCCACGCAGCAAGACCAAACTATTTCTTTCAATCCCATCCCTCCTCCTCCCATGACCAATCTGACCCCAGCCAATGCAATGTTGCCTGGATTTTTGGGAATGTTGAGGTGTATGGACTGGTAACTTTCCACACTCAGGGCAAATGCCTTGAAGACACCTTTGCACGAACCGGTCCACAGTGATTTGCTTTTTTTCAGATGTCATTCCCCCATCCCAAATTCCTTTACAAAAATGCATACAGGTACCAGTATATTCCTGACCATTTGTGTCCCCCTCATGTTTCCCCCCACCCCCCAGTCTTTGATGGCATGACACCAGCACTGCACTGAGCCAAAGATGGTGGACCTGACAGGTGATATTTTAGCTCTGCTGCATCAACTCTTCTCTCTTTAATTTTAACTACAGAGCAAAAATGAACACTTGAATTAACATTGTTAATTGATAAGATACTCCTAATCTAACCCATATGTTACTTGCATCTACCTAGCCATTCTATCTTCTACAAACATGCTACCCTCTTCTCTCTCCAATCCAAATTCTATATCAATCTCTCTAGCCTTCCAAACATCTGATGGTAAGCTACCATTTATAAAAGTTTATTTTTATTTAAAAAATAAATAAAAGGTATGTCAGCGTTCCAAATATCCAGAAATAAAGCAGAGTCCAAGGCAAAGCTATCCTTAAACTTCCAATTCAATAAGAGAGACATGTTGGTACATCTGTGGCAGGCCAAAGATCCTAAAAACAGCCTGACAACTTGATAGAAAAAGTATTCCCAAATACTCCTGGTAACCTGTTAATTTTTTGTCAACATTCCCTTAAGTACATCCTTTGATTTACATTCCAGAGTTTTTGACAAGAGACTAAATCTCATGGAACTTAAATAGCATTGGATCAATAATTACGTACAGAAGATTTAGTAAAATTCTAAAGGATGTAAACTAGATATCTTCTTGCTACACATAAAGAAATACAGTTAAAGTTTTCATGTACTTAGCTCAGGGGAAATGATTCTTAAGTAATATTATCTCTAATGTCAGAGAGACATCACTTTTGATTTCATATTTAATTATTTAAAAGATTAATGATTAAATTAATGCTGGCAAAAATTGGTTTTTTCTAATGAAATCGCCTTTTAAAATTCATTGCAGGATTACATGATGGTCAGCTGAATATTCCTCACAATAGGTTTTTCGAACCTGTGCCACGTAAGGAAACAGTTTAGCAGTGTTGAAACTTAAAATGTTTACTGTATCAGCTATATAGTTTCTAATGCTCATCTATCATAATGGAAGTAAAACATTTCGGCTTTCGAAGAACTCGAGTTGAATTGCTCCAAATAATTCCCAATTCTTGCAGCAAATAGTTAGGTAAGCTAGAAAATGAATACTGGTAACCCTTGCGTTAGGATTTTAATGGAGCCTGCCAAAAGTCAGGAAAACATTAAATGAGCCTGCCTCAAGTAACAACCAGCCATCTCTGCTTCCCCCAGTGCACTCATTAAATGAATGCATGGGCCATTAATTGGAATTCAGAGGTAGGAAAGATCCTGAGAGGTCTAATGCAGGCCAAGATCACCTGTCTCCCAAGGCTTCCCCCACCCTGAAATTCTCCATGCTCCCCTGCCCCCCCCCCTTTGCGTGCCTTAAAAGGTCACTGCTGCTGTGGCCTAGAGGTGGGGCTCTTGCCTCACTTCTAGGTTGTGAGTTCAATGCTAGGTAGAGGCAGATGTAGGGTCTCCTGCTTGAGCAGGGGGTGGGACTAGATGACCTGCAAGGTCCCTTCCAACTCTGTTAATCTATCTACCCCATCACACAGCCAGCAAGAAATAATGGGGAAGAAAAACACTAGGCAAGCCTGGCTTTCCTAATACTGCTCCTACCTTTCTTCTGCCAAGGTGCCCTACCTTTCTGGGACAAAAAATGGGAACAGTTACCTAGCCTTTCTGAGCTTTCTGCCCCATCAGCTGAAAAAAATAATAATCTCCAAAGGACTTCCTCTACCCCCTAGGCCTGTGTTTCTCCACTTTAAGAGGTGTGGACTTCAACTCCCAGAATTCTCCATCCAGCTATGCTGTCTGGGGAATTCTGGGAGTTGAAGTCCACACCTCTTAAAAGTTGAGAAACATAGGCCTAGACTGCAGAGGAAGTTCTTTGGGTATAAATTCTGGGAGTTGAAAGTCCACACCTCTTAAAGCGGCCAAGGTTGAGAAACCCTGGGCTTTATGTCCTAGCTGGGCTCTATAGACAGCCAAGAAAGATCCAGCACTCTCCATTTTGTTGCCCGAGTCTCGAATCAGCTAAACCTTTGGAGATATTTTTTCCTCAAGTTCAAGGGGAAAAGTTGCAAAATGATTTTGCTCGCTTGCTTGCTTCCATTCCTCTACTCTTCAGCCTGGAGTCAAGTTAAGATTTTAAAAATAGAGACTGGTGAGCAAAGGAAGGGAGTTTAATTTTTGCACCTAATGTTTTTTGGGGGGGCGGAGGGGATATCAACAAGCCATTCCTCTGCCCAATCAGAGCCTTCCTCTTCTGCTATTTTCTTCCACTTTTCCAAGTTTTAAAGCCTTCTCCAGATAACATAAGGGGTCCAAAATAGAATAAGGCCAAATATATCTATCTACAGTAACTCTATGTCCATCTGTATCAACAATTATTATATTTTTATCTATTTTACCTGCATCTATATATCACCTGCATCTATATAATTATATAACTTTTACCATCTATATTTATATCTTTATAAATGTTTATCTATATATCCATATCTCTTTATTACATATATTGTAAGTTTTGGTTAATTTATTCCTTTGCTTATGGAATTGACTATATGTACAATCAATTCAAATAATGCTAGATTTAATTCTAAGTATTATCGTACAGGGTTTTTTTCTGAATTTTTTATCCAAAGAATGCATTTATTAGCATTTATTCCTATTCAGAGAGAGATGGATACAGGTAGCCCTCCTTTAACTACCAGAAATGAGACTGGCAACTAAGCGAAATAGTCACTAAGTGAGAAATCATGTGATTGTAACTATGCTTTCTTCCCCCCCCCCCCCCTTCCCCTGCTCATTGGCCCTAGGATAGCTGGCTTGAAATTGACCAAACTAATCAGTTTCACACGTTCAGCTTTGGTTTGCCTCCTCCTGCTCTTTGGAATGTTCATCCCAGTGCCAGGATGATTAATAAAAATGGAATTAATGTATTTACATTTATTGGAGAGCAATGGATTACAAGGGATTAAGCAGGCTCACAATGGGGAGCATACATCAAAGGGAATGCATTGGCACTGGCAACCACAGGCACCCAATGCAGTCTGGCACATTCCCCATTGTGTACCTGCTTACTTTCTTGTAATCCCTCCCTCTTCAATCCCTCTGCTCTATGAGAGAGGCAGGGGAGAAGAGCAGATCCGGCACAGGGGAGATCGTCTGTAGAAATGCTTGCTCTTTTCTTCATCCCAACTGCAACCTCTGCGGAGTGGAGATATTACAGAGCACCATTGCATTCAGTGAGGAGATTCAAAAATTTTACTACTGGTTCTGTGGGTGTGGCTTGGTGGGCGTGGCAGGGGAAGGATACTGAAAAATCTCCATTCCCTCTCCACTCCAGGGGAAGGTTCCTGCAAAATCCCCATTTCCTCCTGATCAGCTGGGACTCGGGAGGCAAAGAATAGATGGGGGCGGGGCCAGTCAGAGAGGGTATTTACCGGTTCTCTGTACTGCTCAAAATTTCCACCAAAATTTCCGATTCTCCAGAACTGGTCAGAACCTGCTGAATACCACCTCTGATTGCATTCCTTTTGATGGGAGTGAAGAATAAAAAAGGGATTTCTGTAGACAATTTTCTCTGTGCTTTACCGGCTTTTTTCTCCAACTCTTCTGCAAGGAGTGAATAACATTAGGTGAGGCATGGAACAAGGTGTACTTGACTGTAATGGTGGTCACACTGCAATGGTCTTAAATGCAGGCATTGGCTGTAAAAAAAAATTGGGGGGGCGCATTGTTGTAACTTTGAATGGTCACTGAGGGAGGCAGTCAGTAGGCCGTGTCTATTTGTAATCAAAACAGGGCAATGTTAAAAATATCTTCCTTTTTTTTTTTTGCTCCACTGAAATACGTCCCAAACCAGAGGTGATATTCAGCAGGTTCTGACCAGTTCTGGAGAACTGGTAGCGGAAATTTTGAGTAGTTCGGAGAACCATTAAATACCACTTCTGACTGGCCCTGCCCCCATCTATTTTCTGCCTCCCCAGTCCCAACTGATCAAGAGGGAATGGGGATTTTGCAGTATCCTTCCCTGCCACGCCCACAGAACCAGTAATAAAAAAAATTGAATCCCACCTTTGGTCCTAAACACTCCAATAGGCCCCACTTAACTTGGATTTAAAACCATTTTCTCTCCTTCTCCCCTATACACTTTAGTTTCAGATAACGCACAAAACACTAGGAAATATTTTGGAGTCAAAGAATCCCAACCCAAAAGACAGCGGGAAAAAGTTCTGTTGATAATATCGACTGTGAATCTTCTGCTTCTGCTCATGCTAACTGGGTGCTGCATTGTAACTGTATGGCTTCATTCCAGGAATGGCAGGTAAGTGTCTCATCAAAATGCCAGTTGAAAGTACTCATGGCAAACCATTGCAAGAAATGTGAGAATTCTTGCATGATCAAATCTTATTTAGTGTTGTGGCCTAAATAAGGCACAGATTCAGCAGCCAAGGCAGAGATTCAAAAAGTGAGGAGGTTGGGGAGGAACATGGCCAGTCCTGGAGTCTGGGGAATGCTCTGATGAGGGCTCTGTGTCGGAGGCAGAGAGGGGGGCAGAGTCATATGCCAGTTATCAGCTGCCTTCAGAGTCAGACATCAGTGAGGCAGACAAACAGCTGGAGCCTGTTCCCAGTGTGTGCATGTGCAGAGTTGTCAGGCGAAGAGAACAGCTAAGGAACAGGGGTTGACTTGGGAATAAGGCCACAGGTGGATGATGAATGGTTCCTCTCAGAGGAAATGAAAGAGAGCAAAAGTGGAGTGGAGTTTCCAGAAGACAATTCGTTTGCTTAATTGGTTTGTGACTCTCCGAGACTCCTTGCCAAGTTTTGCAGATATAGGTCTGTCAGCAATCCAAGCCAGATAAGGTCTGTGACTGTAAATCCTCCCTTGAAAGACTTTGTTGGATGTGAATGAGCAGAATTCACAGTAAATTAATAAAAGGGGTTTTTGTAGGGACAAGGAGTTTGCCTCATGCTCTTGCGAAGCCTCAGTCAGAAGATAGACCCTGACCTGATTACAAATTATTACATATGTTAATACAATTTTTAGGATAATTATTGTAGTTAAGGATTTTAATATGATGCTGAACTATGCATTTCTAAAATACCGGATTTAGGAAAAAACATTATTTTTCATAATAGGAAACTCCTGAGCTTAAGGAATGGATCCAACATGAGTTTGTTATCTGTTTTTGAAAGATCTCTGTGCTCTAAACATAGGAAGATGAAGCAATTTGTGTCTATATGATTAGATTTATGCTTAAAGGTAAAGGTTCCCCTCGCACATATGTGCTAGTCGTTTCTGGCTTTAGGGGTTGGTACTCATCTCAGTTTCAAAGCCTGTGCTGTCTGAAGACGTCTGTGTGGTCATGTGGCCAGCATGACTAAATACCGAAGGCGCATGGAACACTGTTACCTTCCCACGAAAATGGTTCCTATTTTTCTACTTGCATTTTTACATGCTTTCAAACTGCTAGGTTAGCAGAAGCTGGGACAAGTAACGGGAGCTCACTCTGTTACGCAGCACTAGGGATTTGAACCGTTGAACAGCCGACCTTCTGATTGATAAGCTCAGCATCTTAACCACTGAGCCACCATATCCCTGATTTATGCTTAGATTTAATCATAAACTATAACTATAAGGACTGAATTCATTTTACATTACTCCAGTTATTACAAAGATACCCCCCTTTTTTGTTAGTTTTCTTTTTGTGGCACATAATTCATAGCATATCTATATTTTTCTTCTGTAGTTGTTTTTTTCAGTTCATGCTGTACTTTTTCTTTAAATTTCACTATAAAATAAAATAATAAAATAAAACATGCAGGAGAATATCAAGTCATCACTCCTTGAAGAGCAAAATGGCTAAATCAGTGACTCCAAACAGCCTTAACTGAATGGATGCAGAGTAGCAAATTCAGGCTATTGTAAAGACCACCGAGACAAGAGGTCTAACCCAGGGGTCTGCAAAGTTGGCTCTTTGAAGACTGGTGGACTTCAACTCCCAGAATTCCCCAGCCAGCTAGGCTGGCTGGGGAATTCTGGGAGTTGAAGTCCACCAGTCTTCAAAGAGCCAACTTTGCAGACCTCTGGTCTAACCCATTAAAAATGTTGCAGCAGCACCTGAAACAAATCACTTGTGCTAGAAATCTTACAAATGTTACTGAATACAAGCAGGGAAACGGGATCAGAATGCCTAGGAAGAAATGAGAGATATTTATCACAAATTCTAGGAAATGTTTGGTTGTACTTATTGCTGCTCAAAATGCTAGAAACACTTATGAAATCTGAATGAAAGATTAAGTTCTTATGGTGGCACCTTGGCGTTCGGGTGTCAAATGAGTCTGAAGGGAAATAGAGCCATGAATGAAATTTAAAACAAAACAAAAAAAACCAGATGAATGAGTAAACACAAATTCATTCCCCATCCTAAATCATGTTAAGTCTATAGGAAAGGTTTTAAATCTGTACATTGTACTAAACTCCAATGTTATGACACTTCCCGTCCTTAGAATGAAGTTTTTCTGCCGAAAGCAAATGGGCTCTGCTGTACCTTCCAGAAATTGCCAGACAGAAGATATAAATCCAGTTCCCTTTTCATCTATGACGAAGATTGTGGATGAGGTATCATCATATTCAGATGAGTCAGAGCGTGCACTGGATCAGGACCCTAAGTTAACACCCAGTATGCCTCATCCAGTTACCCAACCACCCAGAAGCAGGCCAGAGCAAGCAGCATAAATTCCTTTCACTTATGTATTTTCTGTTACATTTTTTTTCTTCCTTTATTTAAATTATTTGGTTTCTATAGCCGCCCATCTCAGCAATTAACTCTTGTTCCCCTGTGTAAATTTATTTGTCCTCCTATCCTTTTTGTTTCGATATTAAACCCTGTGAACAGTTCCCTTTCCTGGCTTTTGTTTAGGTATCACAGTTGATTGCAGTTGGGACTTTATAGTGTTTAATCCTTGCAGTTGGGACTTTATACTGTTTAATCCTTGCATAGAATTGGCGTGAGCAGAAGCAACAGAGGGGAATGAGAAAATACATTCAATAAGCATCAGTGGAAGACTGTTGTACATGGAGAAACATGGACAACAAGAACATTGAGAAATTCTGAATTACCAGCAAAACCTTACGTGGGGTTGTGATGGAGATTTACCCCCAATTTCCCTGATAATTCTTCTCATTATTCCAGAAAGGCCTAAGATATCCAGCTTGCTTTGAACAAGCTTTCTCAGCCATTGTCCTAGAGGTGGATGAAAACCACGCTTAAGAGTAGACCGGTTTTAGCCATCTAATCAACCCAACAGGTTTTGTTGTCTGGCTAAACTGCTTCCAGAAAGAGATTTATGGAAAAGGTAAGTAGACCTGGGTGTGATGGGGTGGGTGGGTGGGACCTAGCAAGGGAGGATGGGGATAGGATAGACAATGGGGGCACTCATTGTGGTTATAAGGACACACAGATTGCCAAATGCCAGTATTTTTGTTCAAGTGACTGCAGAGGCCCTATAGCAGCCATACCTTCAAGCAGGGCTTATAAAGTCATTTTATTCATGCATCATCTAATTTTAAAGTGTCACTGAACGAAACATCAAAAGTCAAGGACTGCCTATATTAGAATGAGAGACAGGGAGGGAGGGAGGGGGGAGAGAGTTTTGTAATGGTAACACTAACAGCATGTCCTCTCCCTCCATTGTTTACCAAGAAAACTTAATTTCTCCATTTTAATTCAAAAAATTCAGTGGCATGTTCACTTTTAAACAATCATGAATCATGAAATGCATGAATTTCAGTGTTGATACATTATGCTAAATTGCTAAAAGAGCAGTAGAAGGGGGAAAAATAGTACAATGCAGCACAAAACTCACTAGGTAGAGGCAGATGTAGGGTCTCCTGCTTGGGCAGGGGGTTGGACTAGATGACCTGCAAGGTCCCTTCCAACTCGGTTAATCTGTTATGTGTCTGTTAAATGTACCAAAAAAAACCCAATGAGACTTCCAAAAATCCCAATGCTTAGAAGTTTTGGATTTGACCTCTAGCACCCTCAGGTGGTGTGCGCAAGCAATTTCATCATCATCATCTACTTAAGAAACACGCACAATCCCAGTTAAAAAAAACAACAACCAAACATTTGAAAAATCCCAGTCCTGGAGGATCCTTTGATTCAACTATTCCCTTATACTATTTTACAACCCTATGGTGAAAAGCTTCCACCAGGGACAGCAGGTCAAACCTCAAATCCTGAAATAGCTTTGCCAGGCCAGGAGGGTTTGGGGTGCAGGGACTTTTTAAAACTTTTGATGATGGTGGTGTCTAAATTTGTCTAGGCAACTGCAGATATTTTAAAAGTAGCCCGGTTTGTATCCAAACACTTTGTTTCATTTTCAATTATATTTTGTAATGGTGGTGAACACTACATAATGTCCCTGAAAGGGAGTTAGAGAAAGCATCTGTTTTCTTTTTTAAACCATTGGAGCAAGGGGCAATTTTTGTTAAAAACATTCCAACTTAAAAGATGACTGCATTGTCTCCTTCTCTTGCTCAGTGTACATCCACTGAGAAAATACATCCTCACCAGATTTAGGAGTTTAGTGTTGCAGAGACCTCAAAAAACCCAACACCCTAGTAATTTAGAAGTGTCTCAAGGCTTGGACTGCCACAAAGCCATCAGATGACAGTGATCTTTTGCGGGCCTAGTAAGTAACAAACAAACAAACTGCTATGTGAAACAAACCACTAGGAGTTATATCAGGGGTCCCTAAGCAGGGGTAGGATTCTACTGGTTGTTAAACTGGTAGGATCCCACCCCTGTCCCTAAACCTCGGGCCATGAGCCACCACGGGGCCATGGCCTGTTCAGAACCAGGCTGCGGAAGCTGGTCAACACACATCCGCAGTTTGACTTGCGTTAAGTGGCAGGCTGGTGCCCGCACACACAGCTCAACTTGCACAAGTCCCCCTCCACTCTGGATTGCTAAATGGTAAAGGATAATATGACAGCATTTAAAAAATCCTGGCTCAGCATGATGTTCCAACCCAGCCAATGATTACATCTTGTAAGCAAGATTCTGGATTCAGTAGCTTTAATCAGGCTGATACTTCTGGGTTCTCCTGACGCTCAGGGCCAATGGATTGAAATGTGTTGGCTGAATCCCAATGCCTGTCCGTCTGAGAGCATGGGCACCGAGGAATACAGAATTTACTGCTATCTGTAAACCTAACCATTGTTAATTTTGTTAAATTGTTAAACCACGGTTTATGGTCTCATCTTGTTTTTCAGCCACAAGTAATGAGTAGTTAGGAAAATTTCAAACCAGTCTCAATTCCAAAGCTTGTAACCAAGTACAGCCCCCCCCCCCGCTCCCCCCCCCCAGCCACAAATTAGCAATGACTCTCTGGGTGTGTGCAATATGTGAAGTCAGCTTGATTTATTAACAAGTCTTGCCAGTCTAGACAATGGTAGGTTCATTAATAACCCACAATTAAAATCATGGTTCTGTAGGATGAGCAAACCAGTTGCAGTGACGAGACATTGAAAGGTACCAAACTGGAATGTATTGCATAAATTCACCCAAACTAACATGGATTGGGGAAACTTGGGTGAAAAACATACCAAAAAAAAACAAAACCCAAACCCCACCCAGCACCTGCTTCTTGCAATTCTTCCAAAACTGTCTACAGACTGAAATGGAGGAACTCAAAAATTGTAATTTGATATACATTTTCTATGTATGTATGGGAAGTCTTCCCCCAGGTTTGAATAATTAGAAGAGTTTTTAGTGTATTCAGCTAATTCAGCATACAACCTATAGATTCAGTTCAACCTGGTGCAGCTGACAAAGAACTTCAAGCAGTTTTAATACGGTGCCTGGAAATACACTAGATATGAAGAATGCAAATACGGTGTAGGCTGGGTTTACTTCTTCCAGATGGAGTAGATAAAATTACACTTGCCAAGTCCCATCATAAAAATATTTAGTCCAGACCTGTCTAACTGGTGGCCCAAAGTACTGGACAGCTAGTAATCTGGCCCCACAAGATTGTAAGTTTTTGACATTGTGATTTATATACATTAATTATATTATGTATTTTATATGCAGCCCCAGACAGTTCGTCATTCAATGTGGCCCAGGCAAGCCAAAAATGTGAACACCCATGATTTAGAAATGCAATCTTTGCTCTCTTTAAACAAAGAGGAGGGGCTAATAAAGATTTTATACTCATGTACAATAGATTATTTTAGGTTTGGAAGTTTCACCATCGTAAGCATGTATCCCTCCAGCCAGTATTATCATCTTATATAATGTTAGGGGAGGGAAACTTTGCAGAATTCTACATCCATGTAAGCATGAACAAAACTATACAACAGACTATTGATAAAAACAAAGCATTCCAAGTGTGCAAGTCTTGGCATTACATATGAAGTTGAATACAGGTGCATATTCAATGTAAGGCCATATAAAGGCATTTTTATCATGAAAAACCTCAGCCACAATCAACCGAGACTGCTTCTCTTGTGAAAATGCTGTGTAAAAGGACCCATCCTTGTGGAGAATGCCTGATTTCATAAAGCAATGGTGCTGGTCTTTTGGCCACAATAAGGAATGTATTTATTCGTAAGGCAGAGCAGCATTTGCATCAATCCTAGTTTAAATGTGGTATTTTAACAGTTTTTTAAAAGTACTGCTGAAGCGAATCGGTCATTGTGAACATTTTTGCATGTCTTCAACCACTTCACTGTAGTATAGTCCAGCAGCTAAACAGGACCTCAGTGGCTGTTCAGAAGACAGCTGAGTACTGGCCTATGTATTTTAGAACTAACATTTAAAACAAGGGGCGAGTGTAATGGGTTGTATTCCTTAAGTTCAAATGCCAATACCTTTGGTACATCAACTCTTCTAAAAAGAAACAGATGTCAGAAAATATAAACTTCCACATATGGACAGAAATCTATCTTAGTCCCTGCCAGTGATATTTGCTTGCTGTATAAGACTACAAGACGACAAAATATTTCTTATGCTGTTCGTATCATGCTGTTTTTAAGGGCCAAGTCGTGCCCTTATAGCCCAATATATTTAGTTCAGTACCAAAACACACAATATTTGCACAGGGATGTAGCAAAAGTCATTTATAGTCCAAGTGTTATGCCACTTTGGACTTTTGCAAAAACAAGGCCTTCTTTGTGCACACTCCGGCCTCCTCCATTCCTAACGAAGTATTTCTGAAATGTCTATATCAGCTTGTTGATGAAATAATTCTTTAGTGCAAAAAAAAAAAAAATTCTGAAAAAATGTTCCTCTTTCAGAATAAAGTGCAGACTTTACTTAAAAGGAAGATACAGTCCAATTCAAAGTCCAGAATGATGGATCTCCAGGCAATTTCAACTTTATCCTTCAAATGTATAAACAGAAGTTTTTTCAGACTTTGGGGGAGTTTTATATAGGCAATATATAAATATATAGGCATTTAAATCAAAATAGCCATAATCTTGCAGACATTTCTTTAAGCCTGATTTGTTATCAGTCAAGATCTCTGGATTCTGGCTTGTTAGCATGTTAATTTTGCCAATAAAAAATAGGAAACAAATGGCAGAGTACCAGGCTGAATGCAAATCTTAATTTTATCAAGCTACACAAAGTTGTGGTGCATCTTGGTGTGGACTGCAAAATCCAAATGTCCTTCTGTTCTGCTGGAATGTTTCAATTCTTCAGGTGTTCCACACAAGGCAAGTAGGGAATTTGATTAAAAGAGACCTTGCATTAACTTACTCATCAAAATCCTTTTTAAAAACACACTAGGAGGTTATGCATATACATTAGTCATATGTGGAAAATATCAGAACACAAAACAACCCCACTAAGCTTGTGGAAAAGATTTTAGAAACAGGAAACTTGAAATATTGAAGAATTGTATTGTTCAAGAATTGTTCAAGAACTAGGTTGAAGAAAGAATGTTGTTTGCTGGAATCCTAACCTCATTGATGTATTTCACCGCATGGCCATTTAAAATGGCTATTCACGCTAACCTATTAAGGAAAAAGAGCTTTGTGTTCTGAGTTATAAGCTAATTTATCGCACCAAATTTTGCACATAAGCCACTTCATCAGCTCCATATACAGAATACCTGCATAATAAAGTGGTGAATCTTTAAAGGTTCATAATGTTCTGCTACTCTTGTGCAAGATAGCAGGACAGCTGCAAACACTACTGCACACCTACAATGTTTTATGAGTCACATGTCCTGCAGGTTACAATTCCAGATTCTGGAAGTTTTGGTAGGTGGAAATACCTACATAGCTTTTTTTTTAAAGCTCTGACGCTACTGTAGATATATTTTGGACTATAATATTCTATAGGAGAAACTACATCCCTCATCATCAGAAGGCATATTGGAAAAATGACCTTTATATAGTATTCCTTTCATATGGTAGAAACCTGGTCTTTGGCTTTTGACTCTAAAAATGTTTGCCTCGTGCATAACAATTCTTTATTAAATCCTTATAACAGTAGCTGAAAAAAGGCATCTTAGCTTATCCTTATACACCTGGATACAAATGGCAATACAGAGATAATTATTAAACAGATATAGCCAACTATCATTTTACAGGTGGCTACTTGATTAGGCCTTCAGAACAGTACAAACCGTGAGGGTGTTTTGCATTGTCTAAAGGCCAGCTGAAAATGCCGTCGCATCTAAACCAGCATTCCTCAACCTGGATCATCCATTTGGTATGTATGACTGGACTCTCATCTCCCAAACCAGCATGCCGTTGCACCCAAGAGAATGAGGATTGCTGGACCAAGTACAAAATATAATTCAGTGAGACTTCCAGTTCTCTAACTTCTTTAAAACTTTCAGCCTTCCTCATATATAATGAGTTTCTGGTGGGCTCAGAAATGCTTCAGAAAATGTTAAGTGGAAAAGCTTCCCTCACCCTACATACATGGTAGGAATACAATACACTAGGGTTGTCAAACTGGCAGCCTGCGGGCTGGATGCGTCATGCACAAGCCATGCCCATCCCAGCTCCGCAAAAAAAAAAAAACGTTGCAAAAGTCACATGACAGCAACATGATGCTGCGAGTTTGACACCAGTGCAATACATAGTAGTAAAAGCTGAAAATTGTTTTGCTCTTGCATCGTATGGCAACAATCCACAGGATTGTATACTGTTCAAATTCAACCCTATCAATAACATGCTGGTATTAACACAGAAGTGATAGCAAAATGGATTCCTGAATGTTGTACTGAATCAATTTGGTGGCCCATGGACCAGTTTAGCTCCCTAATGTTGTTAAATTTGGGTTATCCAGAATATTATAAACCCACACCAGTACTCAGCTTCTGAAAAGTGAGGAAGATTCAATAAGCAGATTCAGATTCAGTAATCACTACCGTTTCCAAACGCTACTTTTTTATATTTACTATTACATGCAGAGATGTGAGGTGATAACGCTCATATAAGCTAGCAACCACTGAGATATTTGACGATGCTTGCTTGGATATTTTATACTGGAAAATATTTCTGTATATTCAAAGTTATTGGGCAAAGACATGAGGTCAAAGTAAATCAGAGAAACAGACAGATGCCGGTCACTGAAAAGCCACACTAGATGTTCATCCAATGCAGCAGCCAGGGTGGATTTCAGATCTGAAGACTGAAATTCCTTGCAAATCAACTTCTCAAGTAAACACAAGGTGCATTTCATCATCAACCCTTCATTCCAGTTCTTGTTGCTTCTGGTTATGGTGGGGCTCTGACAGTCAAAAATGTGCAAAGTGTATAAAGTGTTCTCCACCTGTTTGGTTCACTAATGAAGTCATGAGCTCTCTCTAACCAACTAGCTATTATAGTACTATTGAAGGGACTAAAGACCTTCTCCAGGAGATCTTTCTCCAGTAAACCAAGTGATTCCTTGGATGAGAGGACTCTTCTTGTTACTTTGCTCCAATGTAATAAGACATTTTCACCAATATCAGGCAGTGGGATAGCTTGAAACAGTGGGCAGCACCCAATTTTGAGAGAGAGAGATTCCTTTTGCAAGTGATGATTATCCATATGAGAGCTCTTCACTAAGGAAAGGATCCTTAGAAAGTGAAGGATCTCCTTATGCTGATTTAGGTTAGTACTTTGCTGCAGGTGATGGTGTCCCAAATCTTCTTCTGGGGCCATACAGGTAAAAGAGAAAGGCATCATTTCCCTGTCCTCAAAGCTCTGCAGTGTAGTAATCCAAAGTAAATGGTGGAATGTTTTCTGGTTGCAACATAAGACATGATTTAATGAATCTCAATATGAACCTGCAAAGAAAGTAAAAACACAGGTAAGTAAACTTTTGTTATCATTAAAATCATAAAGTTAATCAGTTCAGATACCTTTATCTGTAACTGAACTGACCAGTTAACCATTTTAAGGGACTGTTAGATTACAGAAATTTTGATGTGGAATATGACGATAAAGTATAATTTACAAGCATGAAAATAATCAGGAATTGCCCCTGGGATCTCATATTGCCTATCTGAGGAATCAAATAGGTTTGTTATTACTTTGAACTGGGGATAGATTAAACTAACATTTGATGAAAGAATCCAAGGTCATAAAGTATGATTTAATCTGCATTTGATTCAACAAATTCAATCATGATTTTTATGATCCTATCCTGTTTCAGCACAGTATGATTTAAATATTTATAATTGACTTTTTTGTTTGTTGATGTTTTCCTATCTGTATATTATTTTGATATTATTCATGATTAAGGGCATCCCCATTTTAGAGGAAAAAGTAAAATATACATTTTGGTTATAATCAATTTGCTGATGTGTAGATAATATAGTATGCAGATTTAAAGTATTACATTTAAATAAATCAGATTTAAAGGATTTAAAGGGGCTTGTCATAAACTGGCAGTCAAAGTTGCTAATGGCAATCATGGCTGCAGGAGCAAGCCTTGCTGCCAAATGCTTGAATCACAATAACGTCACAGTGAAAACTGTGACAATTTCAACTATGAGATACTGCAAGTACTCCTTGATCAGCATAACTTTGGTCACTAAACAATGATACATTAAGTGAGGACCACCTGTAAGTAGTGGCAGTACTAATAAACGGATGAGCTTTATTTTACAGAGAATAGTGTCTTCCAACAATTGCTTGTTTAGACTCCACAGGGATCTGTGGTGTCACACTTCAGAATTATTCTGGAACATCTTTTCTTAAACACATTAAATGAAATATTAAATCATATTCAGATTTAAGGGGCTTGTTTTCAGACCAAGATGATTACAATTTTCATCACAGGAAGGACACATTATGGAGAAATACATGAACAAAAGAGAAATCAATTTTAAGAAACGGAGTTCTATCTGCACAGAGTAATAAGTTTCATATCCCCAAATAAAATATTACCTGTTGCCTTCAATTATTAACATACAGAAAATAGCAGTGCAGCAACGTTGGGAAGATCAGTAAGATATACAGAACTGCCTTTTACCAGCTGACAATATTTCACCATTTACTGTAGGGCGATCTACAGGAATCCAGATGTTTATGAATTACAAATACTTTTGGTACAGGGGTGTCAAACCCATATTGTCACATTGTCATCACGTGACATATCACAATTTTTCCCCTTTGCTAAAATGGGGGGTGGGCATGGCCAGTGTATGGCGCGTGACGCAGTTTGACACCCCTGTTTTAGAAGCGTGACCAAAGCATGTATGTAATTATATAACATCTGAAGGCCACAGATTGCCTATTAAGCTAGTGTAACATTGTCTGCTGATTTGCTGGCTAATCAATCCTTTCATAGGATTACATCTGAGATATTTAGTATTCACAGCATTTAAATCCTGTTCTAAAAGATCATCTAAGGATCACCCAACTGGGAATGAATCAGTGTAACCTGGAAAGTTCAACCAAAATATGTTTTGCACAAATGATAATGAAGAGTTCAGAAAATATATGTATTGGGGAGGAGAGAGGAGACTTCACTATTAACTCATTTATGTTATTAATTTTGGATAAGCCACAGCTGAAATCCAAGAACAGAGATGAGTGACATTTGCTTTTCTCACCTTAAAATTGGCAATAGGAAACAAAACTGCATTATTCTAACCATTTACTCAATCCAATTTTCTAGAACTACACAACACAATTACTCATAAAACGAATTGGCCAGCCAAAGGTTGGCTGTTTTGTGGCTTGGTGTACTAGTGAACACAACTCCAAAAGCTTCACAGAGGGGCTCTTATTTTCTAAAAAAGCATAATCTGAACCTCAATTTATCTTGAGATTTGCTCTTAGTCTTTGGACTAAAGCAAGAAATTTATAAACCTAATTCTGGGCACTTAAATTTGTGTACATGTTGTTCCCCGATTGTTCTGTCAGGAAATTTCTCCTTAGTTCTAGGTTGCTTCTCTCCTTGATTAGTTTCCATCCATTACTTCTTGTCCAGCTTTCATGTGCCTTGAAAAATTGATTGACCTCTCTTCTTGCGGCAGTCCCTCAAACATTGGAGCACTGCTATCAAGTCACTCCTAGTCTTTTTCATCAAACTAGACATAACCAATTGCAGCAATCAGTCTTTGTATGTTTTAGCCTCCAGTCCCCTAATCATCTTTGTTGCTCTTCTTTGCACTTTCTAGACTCTCAACATCTTTTTTTGACACTGTAGCAACCAAAACTGGATGCAGTATTTCAAGTGTGGCCTTAGCAGGGCATTATTAAAGTGAGATTAACACTTCACATGATCATGATTCTATCCCTCTGTTTATGCATTTATTTATTTGATTTATATACCGCCTTATTCTCCCTGGTGGGACTCAGGGCGGTGCACAGAAAAATAAAAACCCACAGCAAGTACACACAGTATAAAATAGAATTAAATAGTTAAAACTGTGCTAAAAATAGATTAAAACACTTAAAATATTAAATTTAAAATTATTGAGGGGTTGGGATTGAGAGGCACCGTATTGCATCCAAGTATTATTGTCTTAAATGTTTTTATTTGGTTGTTAGTCACTGAATCTCTAGGGTTGGCCATAATACACCTGCTAATAATATATTTTTAAAAATCTAATTCCACTTCAGGGTGTTGCAGGAAATTCTCCAAGGGACTTATCTGTTGGTTTGGTGCATCCTGAAAATCTGCGATACAGAGTTAATTCAGAAAACCTTTGAGGTAGGTACAGGTAAGCATTACAAATCAACATGATTTGCCACATTCTAGTTTAGGCCAGGCCATTTTAATCCTCAGCAGCTACCATTCACATCACACATATATCTTTGATGAGACTGAACCTTGTCTTCGCCTGGTATGCAAACTCCTTTCAATTCCTTAATAAATCAGCACGCCATATGAACCCACAACGTAGGGTCACTCAATAAACCAAGTGAATTAGGCAGAAAAAAACCAGAAAAGCAGGGTTAATTCGGTTGAAAGCTATTATTTCATGTCTCTATGGTTACCTCTGCTTGGGATACGAGTCCAGGAATGTGAGCTTACTGATAAACCCATTTATCATTTTATAATATGTATATTACCATTTTACAATATGTATATTATAATATTGTGTGTGTGTGTATATATGTATGTATAAATACACAAATACTATATATATATACTCCTGTTCAGGGTCCCTTTAAGGGGAGGAGACTCAACGTCATCCCTCTCTGCCCTTCGACTCATCCTTATTTTCAGCCCTTAAAAATTCTAATATATGTATATATACACACACACACACACACACACACACACACACACACATATACACACATACATACACACATACACACATACATACACACATACACACCAGCTGGTATATACTATATACCAGCTGGTATATACTATATACCAGCTGGTATACTATATATATAGTATATATATATAGCTGGCTGAATGGCTAAAGGCTCTTGCCTGACATGCAATACAGCCCCGGTTTGAATCCCAATAAAGGTATGGCTAGCTGATGAGAGCTAAAAAGCTCGAAATACATCTATACTAGTCTCCCTGATTTATTTATTGATCATTTCATAAAACTAACACACATACACACACATATATATGTTAGTTTTATGAGCTGATCAATAAATAAATCAGAGAGTATGTATACATACATACATACATACACATACATACATACATACATACATACAGTATCACAACATCCTGGTAAGCCCCAAATATGGGGCTTATTATTTGTCAGCACAAACGTAAAACACACACACACACACACACACACACACACACAAACCAAAGACAAATTACTTGTGTGTCCAATCACACTTGGCCAATAAATAATTCTATTTTGATAAATTTAAATGTATACATTTTATTAAATAAAATTTAAAGAAGCAAAGCTGGGAGAGGCTGGACCCATGTGGGGAGCCCTTCTGATTCTGGTGATGGTTTCTTCCCCCCACCCTCTCCCCAAAGGAAGGCTCACCTGTAACCTGACGTTGAACATCATCGAAGCCACCAGGTACAGATAAGGGAAATTGATGCGGAGCTTCCAAGCCAAGTCGAAGAAGATGAGGAGGGTCCGCGTCAGCCCTTTGCAGAAGATCCCGTAGGTGCGGGCGGTGGCCGACTGGGAAAGGCGAGTAGCCAAGGCGGACAGGAGCACCGACGTCGCCGCCGCCGCCATCGACGCCCTCCCCACGCACACACCGACACACACACACCTGCCGAGCCAGGCCTCGTAGGCTCCGCCTTCTCCGCACGCACTCGCAGAGACCCGGATGTCCATGGAACGAAAGCAGCGCGGCTGAAGGGCTTAATCAAGTCTCTAAGCACCGTCGCTAGCCATGACGTCAAGACGCAGAGCGTCACCTGGTCCAATCCAAAGGCTTTCTATAAGGCCATCTTCTTTTTCTCCTTTCCCTCCCAGGCTTTTCCACTCTGCTTCTTTAACTTTCCGCTTTGCTGGGATTGGGTGTTTTGTCTTTCAATCTTAGGGCGGGCTTACAGCAACCTTGTTTTGGGTTGTTGTTTTATATTCCATCTGTTTCTTTGCTCGCCCAAATGCAAAACCCATAAAAAGAAGCAAGGCAGCCAAAACTTTTTTTCCAATGCCGTCCTCTTGCAACAGACAATTTACTAAACAAGGAACGGTAGCTGACTTCATGAATTGCATATTTGTGTTGCAACATCATTACACACATGACGTTCTCGTGGCTTATATTAAATTTCTAAGGCTGCAACTCTGATCTGGAGCAAACACAGCTGGCAGCCATCATCCAGAAGGGCTATTTATCTTGAATCAGAGTGGATGAACAACAGCAGCAATAATATAAACGAATTAAAGTTCCACTATGGGACCAGTCAGCAGGCCTTCTCTGTCACATTACTGCCTTCTAGAATGATGCACACCCAGAGTCTCTATTCACACAATAAATTACAAACTTTACGCTGCTTTTGGGAATCATGCCAGGATGTGTATGTTTGTGTGTGTCCCCTTTAACTTTCTTTTTTGTGCACTACACTGGTTGCAAACAAGGGGAAGGGGTGGATGATTGAATTTGCCACCCTCTAGTCCCATGATGGTAAACCTATGTCACATGTGCTAGAGGTGGCATGCAGCACCCTCTCTGTGGGCATGTGATCCGTAGCCCCAACACAGCTTTGCTGCACATGCGTGTGCGCCTCCAGGCAGCTGGCTGGTCTTCAGGTCTCTGCCACTTAGGTGTAGGGTGCATATGCGGGAGTTGGGCACATATAGGGGGCTATGTACACATGCACCGAGTGGGGCTTATGCAGGAGACGCATGCATATGCGGGGGCCACATGTGCAGGGGCTGCGCATGCATTGCATTTTGTGGGTTTTGGCATGCACACTTTGGGCACTTGGTCCAGTAAAGGTTAGCCATCATGGCTCTAGTCCTTTGGTGTCCGGTTGGGAGGGGGCAGAGTGGCCATTTTTCATTGGTGCTAATGGGCAGTCCCTTGCTATAGATCACTGTTTCTCAATTTTAGCAATCATAATCTAGTTTATTCAATAAACTTCGCATGTAGATTTTAATGCCCCAAATATATAAAGGAATATGTATTTGTTTCCAACAATATGAGTTCTCATTTTTCATCATACCCCTCAGTGGGCAGGTCAAGATTAGAGAAGGGCAAAATTCTCCATCCAATTCTAGATAATGAACAGCATACAGTGTGAATCTTGGGATGATGGCTTCAGAATGCAAGCTATTTAATACAAAGCAGGATTATTCTGCAGAAGTTGGTCCTTTCTGAGGTTTTTATGCACATCATGATGTGAAAAAGTCTTGCACTAGACAACCTTTCCCACAGGTACATGATGTTTTTACAATGATACTAATAGATAATGCATGTATTTAACAAAACATATATAACTGCAGCGGTAACTTTTGGTTATAAAGATGTGAACCAGTCTCCATTAGTGGAATTAATGATTAAAATATGTTCATTATTATCTATTATTGCAAGTATTATAAAAGGTATAGTGTAGCAACTTTCTTGCTGTCATAAGATCCAGGTATCTGCATTCTCAAATAACCAGATGATTATGATTATCATTTTTTTTTTCCCAATGAGTAGGACTGTGAGGATTTAAGAAACTGGGCCTGAATTTTACAGCTCGGGAAAACTTGTTAGAATTTTTGCAATGTAAACAGTCCACCTTTGCAGTTTTAATCAGCATGATACCTACTCTAAACTAACCACTGCTTCTTTTTAAATGGAACTCTAAGCTTTCCATTGTAAAATATAAACTTACCCTATTTCCCCAAAAAGAAGATCTCCCTAAACAATAAGCCCAGTCGGGCTTTTGAGAGTGTGCACTAAAATAAGCCCTCCCCCGAAAATAAGCCCTCTCCAAAAATATTGCAACACAGCAGCAGCCATGAGGTGACCACACTCGCCACCTCCTACATCTCAAAAATTATAAGACCTTTCCAAAAATAAGGCCAAGCACTTATTTAAGGGGTCAAAAGAAAATAAAACCCTATCTTAAAACACTTCTAAGGGGAAGTCCTTAGAAAACTGATTAACCATAGTACAGTTAAATGGTAAAGCAGTTAACAAAAGAACTGTCTGGCCATTATGAATTTTTTTATTTTTATTTTATTTTTATTTTATTAAATTTATACCCCGTCCTTCTCCTTGTTAGGACCCAGGGCGGCGCACAGGGATGTTAAAATACATACA
This sequence comes from Rhabdophis nuchalis, assembly GCA_039707465.1. Lineage (NCBI taxonomy): Eukaryota > Metazoa > Chordata > Lepidosauria > Squamata > Natricidae > Rhabdophis > Rhabdophis nuchalis. The sequence goes on along the minus strand of CM077644.1, from coordinate 160,488,143 downwards.
AAATATATGAAATTTAAAATACTTATTCTAATAAATAAACCCTGCGCTAAAAACCGAATTAAAATCCCAAGTTTAAAAACTATCTAATAGTCAGTATGGAGGTTACGCTAGGCCGGCTAGATGAAATAGGTGTGTCTTCAGACACTTGCGGAAGAGGCGGAGGTCGGAGATGGTGTGGAGTTCAGGGGGTAAGTCGTTCCAGAGGGCTGGGCCCGCCACAGAGAAGGCTCTCCCCCTGGGTGTCGCCAGTCGGCATTGTCCAGCCGACGGCACCCTGAGGAGGCCCTCTCTGTGGGAGCGTATCGGTCTGAGGGATGTATGGGGCAGGAGACGGTCTCGCATATAACTAAGCCCCGAGCCATGGAGCGCTTTAAAGATGGTCGTTAAAACCTTGAATGTTGGGTAACGGCTGTTTCATAGTGTAGCATGTATCCTTGTTCTTTGCTACAAGAGGATACATCGGGTTCCTTGCTACCAGTTACTAAACATAAATCACATTAAAGGTGTCGGTTTAATAAAATGTTACAATATTGACTTAAAACACATGCACAGCATAATTAAAATAGACAAGAACACCCCCCCGCCCCATTTGATAACTGGTCTCCAGTGGACCCTTTGGCCTGTAGAGTAGATCAGCTCCAAGGGGTGTGATCTATAAGCCTCAAGTGAGAATGCCTCAAAACCTGCAGTAGGTCATAGGTTCTTAGGCAGTTTGAACCAGAGGTGGCATTCAGCAGGTTCTGGAGAATCGGTAGTGGAAATTTTGAGTAGTTCGGAGAACTGGCAAATACCACCTCTGACTAGCCCCAGAGTGGGGTGGGAATGGGGATTTTGCAGTATCCTTCCCCTGCCACCAAGCCATGCCCATCAAGCCACACCACGCCCACCAAGCTACGCCCATAGAACCGGTAGTAAAAAAAAAATTGAATTCCACCACTGGTAAATTATCAAAGCATGATTTGAATTGTTTTTTTTAAAAATCACTAAAACTCTAGCAAACGTGGCAAGATCAGAAAGGAATAGTAATGAAGTACAATTGAACTGAAAGTAAGGAAAAAAGCAAATTATGAGGTAAGCCAACAGTAAAATGAAAATAGAAATAGAGGAGAGAAAAATAAAAGCTAAAAAGCAGTGCTCAAATGGGCCATAATTTAATGGAAATTATTTGATGGCCATGTTTCCAGGGGGCTTCTAACTAATCCAGCTGGAGAAACATCTTGAGGGCTCCCTCAACATTTAAAGTTGATGGCACCATTTTAAAAGCCCCAGGAGGCCTTGTCCATTCACAGACATACTACCAGTTAGAATTGATTGTGTATCACTCATTTATTATTATTTTTTATTTTATTTACATTTATATCCCGCCCTTCTCCGCAGAGAACCCAGGGCGGCGCACAGGAAATTTAAAAAACATACAGAATACAAAAATAAATACACAATTTAAAATATAAATTAAACCATCTTATCCTATGCTAAAAACCCATGGGAGGTTAGGCTAGGCCGGCTTGTTGGAATAGGTATGTCTTTAGACATTGGCGGAAGAGGCGGAGGTCGGTGATGGTGCGTAATTCGGGGGGTAGGTCGTTCCAAAGGGCTGGGCCTGCCACAGAGAAGGCTCTTCCCCTGGGTGTTGCCAGTCGGCATTGTCCGGCCGACGGCACCCTGAGAAGGCCCTCTCTGTGGGAGCGTATCGGTCTAAGGGATGTATGAGGCAAGAGGCGGTCTCGCAAATAACTAGGCCCCGAGCCATGGAGCGCTTTAAAGATGGTCGTCAAGACCTAGAAGCGCACCCGAAAGACCACAGGAAGCCAATGCAGCTCGCGCAGGATCGGTGTTATGTGGGAGCATCTAGTGGCTCCCATAATCACCCGCGCGGCTGCGTTTTGGACTAACTGTAGCTTTCGGGTGCACCTCAAGGGAAGCCCCATGTAGAGAGCATTACAGTAGTCGAGTCGGGACGTCACGAGAGCTTGAGTGACTGTGCGGAGGGCAGCCCGCTCCAGTAAGGGGCGCAATTGGCGCATCAGGCGTACCTGATGAAACGCCCCCCTGGCCACGGCCGCCACATGGTCTTCCATGGACAGCCGAGGATCCAGGAGGACACCCAAATTGCACGCCCTCTCCACGGGGGCCAGTGTTTCGCCCCCAATGGCCAGAGTTGGAGTAATCTGGCTGAACCGGGGTGCCGGAAACCACAGCCACTCAGTCTTGGCAGGGTTGAGCTTGAGTTTGTTGCCACCCATCCAGATCCGTACGGCCTCCAAACACCGGGACAGCACTTCGACGGCATCGTTGGGGTGGTCTGGGGTGGATATGTACAACTAAGTATCATCAGCGTACAGATGGTACTCCACCCCAAAGCCACGGATGATCTCACCCAGCGGCTTCATATATGTGTTGAAAAGGAGGGGCGAGAGGACCGACCCCTGAGGAACCCCACATACGAGGGGCCTCGAGGTCGACCTCTGCCCTCCCGTCAACACATATTGCGACCGACCAGAGAGGTAGGACGAGAACCACCGCAGAACGGTGCCTCCCAGCCCCAACCCCCCCAGTCGGCGCAATAGGATACCATGGTCGATGGTATCAAAAGCCGCTGAGAGGTCTAATAGGACTAGGATAGAGGAATACCCTCTATCCCGCGCCCTCCAGAGATCATCAACCAACGCGACCAATGCCGTCTCGGTGCTGTGACCAGGTCGGAAGCCGGACTGGCGCGGGTCTAGATAATCAACTTCCTCCAGGTGTCGCGGAAACTGTTGGGCTACCACACTCTCAACAACCTTCACCAAAAAGTGAAGGTTGGAGACCGGACGATAGTTCTCTAATAATGCCAGGTCCAGGGACGGCTTCTTGAGGAGGGGCCTCACTACCGCCTCTTTCAAGACGGCAGGTACGGACCCCTCACTAAAAGATGCGTTGACAATGCCCTGGAGCCAGCCATGTGTCGTCTCCCAGGATGCCAGTACAAGCCAGGAGGGACACGGGTCCAATAAACATGTGGTCGCCCTAAGTTTCCTTGACAACCTGTCCATATCCTCGGTGGTAACAAAGTCAAACTCCTCCCAAGAAGGAACCTCAAGACTAGTCTCGGACAGTCCCACCGGACCACTGGCGAAGGAGGGTAGCTCATTCCGAATCCGAGTGATTTTCTCCTGCAGATAAATCCCAAATTCCTCTGCTCGCCCTTGTAAAGGGGCTTACCGCGGCCTCTGATGAAGGAGGGAGCGGGTCACCCCAAACAGGGCGGCAGGGCGGTTATCTGCGGATGCAATAAGGGTGGCACAGTACTCCCCTTTGGCCACCCTTATCGCCACTAAGTAAGCCCTAATATGGGTTCTCACTAGTGTTCGGTCGGCTTCGGAACGAGAGGATCTCCATCTGCTCTCTAGGCGTCTCTTGTGGCGCTTCATCCCCCGAAGCTCCTCAGTAAACCAGGGAGCCTGGGTGGTTCGATGCCGCAAGAGAGGCCGCAAGAGTGCGACTCGGTCCAAGGCCCCCGTGGCCGCACTTAACCATGCGGCCACTAGGTCCTCAGTCGAGTCGCAAGGCAGGGTCACAGGAATTGGCCCAAGCTCCCTCTGGAACCTTTCCGGGTCCATTAGAAGCCTGGGGCGGAACCATCTAGGAGTATCCGGTTCCGCCTCCCCGCAGTGAGGTGAAGCGATTGGAAAGTCTAGCCGAAGGAGAGCATGATCTGTCCATGACAAGGGAGTGATGATTAGATCCCCTATTACCCTCTTCATTATTTCCTACACTACCTGGGTGTTTTTTCTTCCTATGCAAATGGAAGGAAGCACATTTCTGGAGCTACTCATTGACTTAATGGAGTCCACCTGTGCCCAACAGGCATTTCTGGATATAATAGTAGTGCTGGATGCATGGGCTTTGCCGACTTTTGATTTTTTGAAACCTAATATACAAATACAGAATTCTGGTCACTCTGTTGAGTAAATTGTCCAGAAGATACACTTGTAGGATATAAGCTACTTCTCAACTTCTATATGAGGATTTCTTGGAGTATTTTAAACATTTTTCTCTACCTTACAGGATTTCCAGAAACAAATTCGTCAAGGTGAATGAGCTGTTTATAGATATGCATATGCCTCTCCTATCTTTTTCACAATTCTAGATTTTTTCCCAAAGTACTCTTGAACCAAACAAGGCTAGTTACTTTGCCTAGTTGAGATAGAACCAAATGCATATATTTTTATTACAATACAATACAATAGCAGAGTTGGAAGGGACCTTGGAGGTCTTCTAGTCCAACCCCCTGCCTAGGCAGGAAACCCAATACTGTTCCAGACAAATATTAAAGAAAACAAAGTTGGTATGATTTAGCTAGAGTTTATGAGAACCATAAATTGCTATAAACTATAAACGTTGTCATATATAGAAAGCAAACTGTTGTAATCACATTTGATTTGTTTATGGGATTTTTAAAAAAACCACATACAGGGCCTATTTCCCCCTCCTCCTTTATTTGGTGCATAGATTAAAATATGAATCAGAATCAACACAATATTACAAACAATGTTATTAACCCATTTGAAAAATCATTTTATTTCACTGACACCACAAATCTCATCAAACAGTTGATTTTTAAATTTAAATCACGTACACATAACTTGTTCTATAAATGTATTGGCTTTGACATTTCTAAGGGCTGCATTTTTTAATTCAATGTATGTGGCCAAAGTAAAAAGTTGAATTATGCAATACTGAAAACAAAAATGTACATTAAACACTTGGAAATAAATTCACAAGTTCTCTCCAAACTAGCTGGGAAATCTTTCCTACACCATCCCGGATTAGACAAAAAACATAACTGCATTTTAAAAAACCTCTTGGAGTATAAAACTGAATTTCTTTCAAAATAGAAATATTTGAACCACAGAAAAAAATGTACTTTTCGTTTTGTTGAGCTAGACTTCAAAGGTAATTAAGCCTACACATACTACATTTTTGTCTGTGTTTGATATTTCAAAATAGCTTCATGATTTGCTTTTCATCAGCTACTTTTGATGAAACACTTTCCTCTTTAATACTATATGTGGAAAATGTAACTTTTGCTGGAAATATGCACAGTCAATGTTAGGCTGTTCCCAAATACCATGTGTTTGATTCACTAGATTCCTATATAAATAATAAATCCAGCCCGTTGCCCATGTTTGCACCTTTCCCTGGCTATGGCTATTAGCTGTTAACTAGTTTTCATTTAATTATGACATTAGCTGGATTGTTTTCTAGCTATGCCCACATCTGGTACTCTCAAGTGTTTGGATTACAACTCCCAAAAGTATGGTTCTTTTGACAACTGTAACGCAACCTTGTCTGAGGGACACCTCAGGAGGACAGACCTTAAATTTAGCTTAGTTTAGAGCTCTCAGATGAGACTCATCAGTTTGATCTCATTCTGTGCAAGATAGGCAAAGTTCTGAACTATTGAGGTGAGTGGCTTGAACCCTTGTTTTAATTGAAAATACATTTCCAGTTTCTGTCTCTTCAAATTACAAAAGTCAACCTGTGTTCTTTGCTTTTTCTAAGTAAGGATTTAGAGTTTGGTCACTGCGTGCAATATAGATTAACACAGATTATTGCTGGTTATTGCTTCATTTAACTCTAATCGCCCTATTCCTCCATCAAACAGAATGTGGTTCTGATCTATATATTAGCTCCTCTTGTTTAATTTATTCAAAATAATCTATTATTAAGTTACTGTTAAGTCCCAGATAAGGAGAAGTAATCCCCAACTTAAAAGTTCTTTAAAAACAAAATAAAACAAAATCAAGTATTAGAAAGACTGGATATATCGGTCTCCATGTTTTATAAAAACTACGTATAGAATAATTGTGGAAGTACCCTTGCTATAAATTTATCTTCTGGACTCATCCCAGGGAAACTGATTCTGTGATATTACAGCAAAGAACCAAAGGATCCTGTAACTTGAGAATTTGAAACCAAAAATGGACAGACATAAAAACATAACAAATAAGCAAAAAAGAACCAATTTAGACTAGCATCTATTTCAGAAGGCAGTTCATTTTATTCTTTGCTGCCGAGCATGGCACTCAAGAAAAAAAATCATTGACTTTTAGGTATCTTATTTTGTATCTTAATCTAGGACACATCACTAAAACAAACCAGTCCTGGATTCTACAATTTATAATTCGATATAAATTATCTTGACGTCATGTTAAAGTTGGTATTAAATTCTTGTAAGAACATATCAATATAAAAAAAATAAATTCTTACAATCCTTACAAATCAATCATCAGCATCATTTAGTTATATTGTTATTTGTGGCTAATTCACTCAAATAATGTATCTACATTTATAAATCTTATTTGTATTATGTTCTAATATTGATTTTGGAACAGCTCAGGAATAACAAATTGCATAGGGTCAGCACAAAAGGCCAAAGCCTGAAAGAACACATATAAATTCTAAATTCTGGAATTAATTCTAAAATTATATCATTAAATTTGAAGAAATGTACCACACAAATACACTATTGTTCGCCTTGTATTCTTTATCTTCTTAATTAAAGAAGATAAAAGCTCATTAATTATTTAGTTATGGATACTCTTCAGCAATTCATTGAAATCATCAATATTAATTTTGGAATATCCCATTGGACAATTTGCTATTTATTAAGTTGTGGAATAATTTTTTTATCACATATTGAAAGAAATAAAACTAGAATTTCTAATTCCATCTTCATCCTAATAATCATTTTTGTTTAACAATGTTTGTTTTTCAAATTAAGAGAAAAACTAAAAACGACTAGGAAGCAACGAGAAGCACTTACTATATTTGTATGTGTGTGTATTCCAATTATCTGTATGTACAATTCATAGACTACAGATCTCTTACACGTACAAGTGCATTGATTATGAATAATCTCCAAGAAAGTGTTCTGCAGTTCCATTGTTTTAAAAACCATCTTAATTGGATATGTTCTTCATACCAGCTTTGGATTTACACCTCTATAATCAATTTCTGGATAGGTACAATAATTGTCAAAAAGAAAAGCAATTGAGTAAAAGATGTATTAATTGAGGCACAGTGGTAGTTCAGTGTATTTACCAGGAAATGTGGAAAAACATAAAAAGACAGTCTAGAAAGCTGCATAGATATGATCACAATATGAAATACAATATTAGCAAAGTCTAGTGGTTTTACTATATTTGCTCTGTGTATTTACACATTGAACTTAGCACTCTGAAGAGTCCTGCAGTCACTCTAGTTTCAATAAGTCTAGGAAATGAATCTAAGTAGATGCTGTTTGGGTCAATAGATGGGATTTTTCATTTTTTGTACTACCTGGTATTTTCCCACCACATGGAGGTTTTTCTCTTCCAGATTCTCCCTGAGCAGTCTTTCTGTGCACACAAATATATTTAGGCAGAGATGCAAATCACTTCTTTTTCCAAATAAGGATACAAATTGTTTGCCCTGCACATCAATGGATTTTTGTCTCGGTCATCATTCATGCAAATACGAAGATGGAACATTTTTATATTGCGTGTGCCTGGAAAACAGATGTGTCCTTTGCATGAACACCCAGTTATGATAAAACTCACTGTCAAAGGGACTATTTTTATTAGTGATCCCAAGGATTTGGGCATTGTGATTCTTGCTGCTAAGATGCAAACTGATAACCTCATACAGCAGTCCATGTACACGGCTGTAAAGAAAACCAATGAGATGCATATGGACAGTTGGAAGTGTTTCAAAAGCCACTATCTGGATAAGCAGCCATGCCAGTTTTAAATGGAAAAAAACATTTTGTCCATTCAACTGGGTCATTATCTTCTTCCCTGCCTATATTCTAAAATAGATGTTTGGTCAAATACACATTCAACATTTTTAAGTGCCAAGTGACTTATTTCCTATCCCTATTTGAAGAAATGAAAAGGAACACACTATTGCTAAGGCTTTTCATAGAGGCTGCCTGTGCAATAATACCATCACAGTTTAGTGACTTAAGGTTTGTATCAAAATGAAGGTTAGAAAGCACATCTGTAGTAAAGTTGTAAGAACAGAAAGTTGGAATTGATTTGGAACTCCTTCTCAATCACTCAGGGTCTATGCAAAACAAAACAAAAAAGCTTTTTTTCCCTTTTTTCCTTTACAGATTATCCACAATGTTCCAGAGGAGTACTTAGCAGCCTGGTTAATGTACTTATTGGTGCCAAGTGTGTGTGAAAGCAATAATCTTCTGTTTCTAACTTTCCTGCTGTTTAAGAATAAGACGGTAAGCCCTGGCCTACATAGGACTGATATATCTTCTAGCTTTTCTTCAGTTAGCAGGATATTGCTTCCTCTTTTCTTTTTCTCTCCTCCATATAGCTACTGTTCTTCAATGACACATCCGTGTTGTCATCTCTTTCTGGAAAATAAGATAGGAAAGATCAATAACAACCAATGCAGTAGGTTATGAATCCATACACTTTTCTACTTTTCTCTTCAAATTCCACAGCAAGCTTGTTTGTGTAAATTTCCAAAATTTACACTCCTGTTTATTTTCTCTAATGTTCAAGAACAATATGCATGGATGGCAATCATTTATCCTGGAAGACACCTTGCTAAAGAAGGTCTGGAAAATGCAAGGTCCGCCTTCCATTTTATCTAGAAGAACATATAAACACTTTGGACAGAGAAACGTCCCCCCCCCCCCCCCAACTTGTTTGTTAGAAGCCAATCAGAATTTCTGGAAGGTATAAATCGGAGGGAATTACAGAAAGAACAGGAATGTCTGTATTTTCTTTGTCTTCCTGCTAAATAGTTAACTGATATGTTCCATCAAAAGAAAGAGAAGTGGACACGGGAATAGGTGTGTACATGTGTCTCTAGGGCAAGGTTCCCCAATCGCCAGCCTGCTACTGGGTCATGGCCGGCTGGGAACCAGGCCACCAAAATGATGTTTGAGCATGCAAAGCTTCACTTGCACATGCGAAATCATTCCACATCCGCCACTGAAACCGCTGAAGCCACCACCTCTGATCTGCAAAACCAAAAGATTGGGGACCCTGCTCTAGAGTATGTAAACTGAAACATTAGGATTACAGTGTAAGCCTTGACGCTTCAGAGTGGATTCCAAATTTATTTCTAGGATAATTGTGATTTGGAGGGAAGGTATCAGTAGGAGGAAGGGCTTAACCCCATCTTTTGGATTGCAATATCTTTCCAAGCTGATTGTCCACTTCATTCCCATTCCCATCAGACAGGCGTTTTGAGACCTATTTTTAGTCAAGAGAAAAAAAAACTGGAGAATTTTAGAAGGGGGAAAAAAACAGATGGATGATTAAGGCTGAATGTCTGTACATATAATTACTTCTTCTATGCTATAGATTTTGCATACTGGCATATGCAAAGATACAGCATACAAGACCCCCTTTTCTTGCCACAGAATGGCCTGTTAATATATCACACATTTGAAAGGTTTGTTGTAATATGATATATATCTATATATATTCAGCTGTGTCAAGTGCTTGGCCTTCAAATTAAGTATTTATCATAAAACCTGGCCCTTTTGATTTCTAACCCAATTCTACTTCATCAAAAATTAGGAATATATCTGAATGGCAAACATGGGCAATGTAATAGTTTGGGCTACAGAGGCCGAAATGAAAAGGTTGCGTAGGCTTGCAAATATTTGCAATTCCAAAACCGAAGCAAATTTCCCCCCTCCTTCTTTAAACAATTTAGTGCCTATAAAGGCCAAACAACAGATTAATTTCTTGGCTATAGACACAAAGCTATTTATTAAGTGTGAAACAAGCCCGCCCACCCTCACATTTCAAGGTCTAGTACTGTACTGCAAAACATCAACTTAATAGTTAGCCCATTTATTATGAAATCTACACTGCTGGCTTTTTCATAACAGTAAGTCTGAGCTTTTAACCATGCAGAGAAATGAACAGATGGTTAAGTAAACATTGAAGAAATGCTAAATGTTTCACTTTAGTCAGATACTGCCTGGAAATTGAACTGACGCTTATTTTTAATCCATGGAGAATTGAGGCACGACTCCATACAAACCATAGGACAAGGTAGCTCTAATCCCATATACTCTTTGTTGAAAATATGTCAACTTGGAATATATGTAGCTGAGTACAGAGTTGCAAACCTTTTGCCATGGTCAAAAACATACAGCAGGAATATATATTTTGATTTGATTTTTGACTTTATTTGATTTTTATACCGCACCTATCTCCCAGAAGGGACTCAGGGCGGTGCATAGGAAGTTAAAATATAGACATACAAACATATAAATACAGTGGTACCTCGGTTCACGAACTTAATTCGTGAACTGACTCTGATCGCGATCCGAATTGGTCGTGAAGCGAGGCACAATTTCCCATAGGGTTCAATGTAAATCCGGTTAATCCGTTCTGACCTTGTTTTTTGGTCGTGATTCTTGAACTGACTCTGTTCGCGAACAGAATTGGTCGTGAACAGAGGCACAGTTTCCCATAGGGTTCAATGTAAATCCGGTTAATCCGTTCTGACCTTGTTTTTAAAATGTCCGCGGCTCCGGTTCGTGAAGCAAAACTGAGTTCGTGAACCCGAGCATTTTTACGAACTTTTCTGTTCGTGAAGCGAGGCGGAGTTCGTGAAGCGAGGCGGAGTTCGTGAAGCGAGGCGGAGTTCGTGAAGCAGAGCATATTTTTACGAACTTTTCCGTTTGTGAACCGAAACGGTGTTCGTGAACCGGAGCACATTTTTTGGAAAATTTCTGTTCGTAAACCGAATTGGTCGTGAACAGAGGCGTTCGTGAACCGAGGTACCACTGTAAGTGCAATTACAAATATTAAAATCTGATTAAATTTGAGATACCCTGTGCTAAAAATACAACTAAAAATTCCCAAAAATTAAAATCAATTAAAACTCAGTCTATGAGAATGGTCTCAGGGTCTAAGCTATATATGTACGTACATATGTATGTATATACACATACATACATATATACATACATACATGTGTGTGTTGCATATGTATGTATGTATATAAAAACGGATGTATTTGTGTATGTTCCAGCATAGCTCTGGAATGCCTCAAGCAATTTCAACCAAACTTGGTAGTCAGATAGACTTACTCTTTGGAGAAAAATATTGTGGGTGTAAGAAACCCCTAAAACCCCTTGGTGTGTGTGTTCTGTTAAGATACAGCCTGTTGTGCCTTAAAATGACTTTTACTGCACTACCTTAAAATAGTTTCTACTGTGCAGCCCAGTGGAGTTGCCATGGTAATGGCTTCACAGTACTCCACAAGGGGGCTCCCTCTGGTAAGGAGGAAAATACAATATTAGAAATTACATTTGGTCCAGACATTCCCCCCCTATAAATAAATACCCGGGCAATGCCAGGTTATTTGGCTAGTGGAAAATATTATCTCTCGTGGCCAAAAGAGAGGGATGTTTGAAATTATAGTTTACCAACCATCTCTTTCAGTTTTCAAATCATACAGTAACAAATTCTGTTTCTATAAGCCTTCTTCTAAAATCTTCAAAGCATTTGGGAGTTATCATCTATCAACTGAAAGATAAAGAATTTGCTGGTATCTATTTCAGAATTACTTTCACAATCATTACAGCTCTATCACTGTACGTGATAAAGTAATTACTTGCCAGCCAACAAAAGAAATTCTCAGGCCCGATTATTACAGACATTCTGGCCAAGTTAAAATCTGAGACAGGGACTTTCTCGCCACACAACTAATATTCTTTAATTACAACACTATGTAGGCTGTCTTGGAGAACCGCTTAGTGATCCTGAAGATTATGTTTTAAATTTCATATACCATTTCATGGAAAGCCTTCTGCGTTTTCCCTGTAATTGCAAAATATTTCATACCCTTTGTTGTTAGAATTTTCTTTCTAGCAATACATGATATGAAATATTTTAATGCAATCATGTAATGGCAACTCTATGCCAATCAAATGTCACGTATCTACAATACATTTTGAAATATGGTAATTAGCATAAAAAGCACAAAGAAAGAAACACGCATCTGATCTTCAACATCTTAATTCAATACCCTTGGCACATTTTTCTTCCTTTTGTTTTTCTTCATAGAAAATCTCCCCCTGAAATGCTAGAGAATATGCCTGCCCATAGTTTCAAAGCCATCGCATTCCTTGCACAACAGTTATGGAGAGAAGAGGAACATGTGCCTGTGGATCCTTACAATCACAACTGAGCCCAAAATTTCTTAAGACAGTTAAGTGAACTTTGCTCCGTTTTACAACTGTCCTTCCCACAGTTGTTAAGTGAATCACTGCAATTATCAAGTTAGTAACTGTTCTGACCTAGACTTCCCAAGATCATGAAGCAAACTCCTGGTCCCAACAAAAACCCTTTTATTAATTTACTGTGAATTCTGCTCATTCATAACCAGCAAAGTCTTTCAAGGGAAGAGTTACAATCACAGACCTTATCTGGCTTGGAGAGCTGCCAGGCCGATATCTGCAAGACTTGTCTCCTGCAAACTCCACTCCCTTTTCGCTCCTCTATGCCTTACTCTAATGACCCCTGTTCTTTAACTGTTCCCTTCTTCTGGCAACTCTGCACATGCACACACTGGGAACAGGCTCCAGCTGTTTGTCTGCCTCACTGACAACTGGCATACGGCTCTGGCCCCCTCTCTGCCTCCAACACAGAGCCCTCATCAGAGCTTTTCCCAGACACCAGGTCTGGCTCATGTTCCTCCCCAACCTCCTCATTGTCCGAATCTGCTGCCAGATCTACTGGCCGCTGGTGGGCCACTACAGTAACATGGTTGTTAAGTGAATCTGGTTTCCCCATTGACTTTGCTTGTCAGAGGTTGCAAAAGGTGGTCACACGACTCCAGAACACTGCAACTGTCATAAATACATGCCAGTTGCCAAGTGTCCAAATTTTGATCACATGACCATGGGAAGGCTGCAACAGTCGTAAGCATAGGATCATAACTAACTTTTTTCAAGGCCATTGTAACTTCAGTCATTAAACAAATGGTTGTTAAGTTAAGGACTTTCTATATTTGCACACTTTAAACATGATCAGAAGTGTGGGGTATAATTCTTAAACCATGTCTTTAAGTGAATAGCAGGCTCTCATAAAGATGCATTTTCCTGAAAGAACTACAAGGAGACACTAATGATAGTAAGCCACAGCTCAGCAGTGAGTGGGAAATAATATCAGATCAAATCTCAAGTCCAGATGGAGTGTCCAATGTATTACTAAAATGGCAGTTCAATCATTAATTACTTGCCAGTCAACAAAAGTAGGCTATAAAGCAAATAAATCTTGAAATTCTCAGGCCCAAATGTTTGCCTGAGCCTGAGAATTTAACAGATTTGTTCAGGTTGCCTGAACTTTCAGAATCAAATGTAAAGTTTCAAAGTACAGAATGAGTATACGCATTCAGTTTACATTCTCAGGCTCTCTGGAATGATAAAATGTCCACAAACAAGGGGATATTGTTTAAATTTTTTCTTTCATCAAACATATGAAGTTAACTGCTCAAATAGTTTGGCAACAAAGTAAGAGCCTGCTTTCCAATTACTCCTTGTTTCACAACTGTTCTGCAAATATGACTTAAATTACTGTAATTACAGATAAGCAAGCAACCTTTAATCTATTACAATCTACAGAACGCAACATGCAATTTAAAGCTGATTTGAGTTGAAAGCTAAAATACTCACACGAGGAGGAATGTCTTCGTTTTCCTCCATATTTCAGTTAAGATGATATGCAGATATATTTTTTTACACTGATATGTAAGAAATACTGATTCTTCTTGAGTTTGAAAATAAAATATAGTATTTGACTTTAATACAATCAGTTCAGTTCTGGAATGACTACCTATTCCATGGCTAATTAACTTTAGTCAGAGAGGTAAAAAGGATCCTAAGAATATTAACTAAGTATCCAAAGTTAACAAGGGGAAGCCATGAGATCACATTAATTTTATCACTTAATGCAAAACACCTGTACAGGCACAGTACAGGTAGTCCTTAATTTACAACAGTTCATTTAGTGACCATTCAAAGTTACAATAGCACTGAAAAAAGTGACTTATTACCATTTTTCATATTTATGACTGTTGCAGCATCCTCATGGTCAAGTGATCAAAATTCAGCTGCTTGGCAACTGACTCATGTTTATGACTGTTGCATTGTCCAGGGTCATGTGATCAACTTTTGCGGTCTTGTGACAAGCAAAGACAATGGAGACACCAGATTCATTTAACAACCGTGTTACTAACTTAACATCTGCAGTAATTAATGTAACAATTGTGGCAAGAAAGGTCATAAAATGAGGCAAAAGTCACTTCGGCTATGTATCACGTAGCAGAAATGTGGGCTCAATTGTGGCCGTAAGTCAAGGACTATCTGTACATTCTGCTGAACAGAAATGAGGCAACAGAACACAACAGCCAAACAAATATAATTACAGAAACTTAAAATACTTTAGCATGTTATGTTATTCAAGATAATAGATTTGTAAAAAGCTCCAGAAAGTTACTTTATACTGTGAAAGACAATTGATCTGTCTAGTCCAGGATCTTGTTCTACTACAAAGCTTTCTACCAGCTGGAAATCCTATCAGTTTTGCTATCCAGGATCCTTTAAGGATGATAATTTGCTGTATTCTAGATAATTGTCTTGTAAATTCATAGCATCAGACTATCCTTAGTTGTAAAGAATTATATCACAATGTATAGTCTAGAGCAGAGGTTCCCAAACTTGACAACTTTAAGACTTGTGAACTTCAACTCCCAGAATTCTCCAACCAGCTCTTCAGAGAGCATGAACACGTAGAAACACAATTTGAGCAGAAGACTCATAAATATAAGGAAGAAATCTGAGGTGTTGTTTTTTTAAATGCCTGAGCAGAGTTAAAATACTCACCAAAGGTTCTAGTTCCTTACGGTCTATGAGGTTGAGTTCTGTGACAAAATAATAAAAGTGCTTGTAACAGGTGTTGACGTGGGCCTCAGCCCCCATGATTATGATGCGGTCAAAGTGATGAATGTAAACATGTACAAACACCCGAAATAGCCTGCACAGGATCTTTTTGCAGATCTGGAGGAAGTTTTTGGGGAATGGTACACCTGTGAATAGAGATGATTGACATTTTGTTAGCTGAAAGCATAATGTTTTTCAGGACGTTTCTACTACATGAACTTGAGCCTATATGGATCCAAGTTTTTTCTAAGTGTATACACTGAATTGTTTCCACACAAAAGCTGAAAAATATCTACAATGTGATATTTTCAGTGCTAGGAGAATATTGATTTATTCTCGCAGGAATCAATTACTTAAGAGCAGAGGTGGTTAGAGTGCAGTACTGCAGGCTACTTCAGCTGACTGCTAGTTGCAGTTCAAATCCCATCAGGCTCAATGTTGACTCCATCCTTCTGAGGTGGGTAAAATGAGGACCTAGACCAGGGGTGTCCAAACTTGGGAACTTTAAGACTTGTGGACTTCAACTCTTAGAATTCCCCAGCCAGCTATGCTGGCTGGGGAATTCTGGGAATTGAAGTCCACAAGTCTTAAAGTTCCCAAGTTTGGACACCCCTGACCTAGACTGTTGAGGGCAATATGCTGACTCTGTAAACTGCTTAGAGAGGGCTGTAAAGCACTATGAAGCGGTATATAAGTCTAAGTGCTATTGCTAATTTCCTATCTTCCTTCTCTCCTCCCACCCTTTCTCTCATATGGCCACCCATCTCATATAATATTGTATACCTTTTAATGCATAATAATGGTTTTTACTGGTGGTTGTTGTTTTAAATCAGTCTTCTTCCCAGAATGGTAGCTTTTCTATTGGCTTTTTAGATTTTGGATATTGTGATTTTAATTTAATGATAGTAACAGCATTTACCACTAACAAACACAACAACTTTGTTCCTAAAATCTGCAACAATCTAAACAACATAGCATAAGCCTAAAACAGAGATTTTGAAAACCACATTTATCTGACAATGTTTATAGACCAGTGATGGCTAATCTTTTTTGGCTCGTGTGCCAAAAGTGGGCGGGAGCGCAGGGGGGTTGTGCGTGAGTGTGCCACACCCAAAATGCTATGTGCATGACCCCCTGTTTTTGGCGTGCTGTTTTCGCCCTCGCCAGGCTCCAGAGGCTTTCTAGGCGCCTGGGGAGGGTGAAAACAGCCTCCCCCACACCTCCAGAGACTTCAGGAGCTTCCCTGAAGCCTCCAGAAGGTGAAAAACAGCCTCAAAAGAAGGCCTAAATCAACTGGTCAGCACACACAAGTGCGCTGGAGCTGACAGGGCAATGCCTCGCGTGCCCTAAGAAATGGTTCCGCGTGCCACCTGTGGCACCCGTGCCATAGGTTCGCCATCACTGTTATAGACCATCCCAATTTGACTAAATCTGGCTAGTAACATGAGCAAATCAACATCTCTATAATTAAATTTATCACCATATTTTCCATCATATTGCTTAGTAAACACTGCAGAGATGTCCCTTACTCCCTCTTTCAGCAAATATTTTATTTTATTCGTATTTTTTATCCTGCCTTTATTATTTATACAAATAATTCAAGGTGGGTGAATATATCCAACACACCCTCTTCCTATTTTACCCACCAGAACAATCCTGTGGGTTGAGCTGAAAGAGAATGACTGACCCAAAGTCATCCAGCTGGCTTTCATGGCTAAGGTGGGACTTGAATTTATAGTCTCTGGCTTTCTAGCCTAATCACTAGATTAAACTGGCTTTCATATCCTGCAGCACTTGATAGAAGTGGTTCAGAACTGCCCAAACTGATTAATTGAGGTAAAATGAGTGCTTTATTTCTGCTTCCTAAATCACATTGCTTCTGCAGTGCTAATCTCTTCATTTTCCCTTCATACGGAAATGTCTATATGGAGATAGGAGGAAATTACATGGCCCATGATCTTCCTGGTCTTCCATAACACCTCAGCAGTGCCACAGGCTGATAGTTTCCATGCCATGCCGCATTGAGGCAGTAATTGCTGCAAAAGGGACCCAAACAAAGTACTGAGTACATATGCATGCTTATACTTTTCAGAGGTCCAATATTGTTCTATGTACAATCCTTGTTTTATTGATTGCATGTAATATTCTAATTTTCTGAGATTGTGGATTTGGGGTTTTCATGAGCTGTACGCCATAATCATCACAATTATGACAAATCACGTCTTGAACTATCTTGCTTTGCATGTAATGAGTCTTATCTCACATATTAGTTTCACCTTTTAAGTTGCATTACTGAAATAAATGAACTTTGGCACGATATTCTAATTTTTTGAGTTTCACCTGTACATTTCAGCCAGTTTGCAATATGGCCCAAGCAGCAATCCACCAAGGCGACAACAGACATGATAAACATGGGAAAGAGAAATATGTCATCCACACAGAGGTGGCATCAAGCTTGACATCCCCTAGTGCCTGTTCTCAGTGACTCCGTATTGAAAAGCAGAGAGGACTATCATTTGATATCTGCCCTCAATTTAGGAATGGAATTATGACAAAGTTATGCCTTCAGGTTCAATTCTCTTAACTGGACAGAAGGATATTGTAATTGATTGTAAAAACATTATCAGAAGATCCCAGAGGCTTCTTTTGCCTTTCTGGTGATTAAAAATAAAATAAAAATATAGATTGGATATTTCAGCAAGACCTCCAAAATGAAGTTTTTCATCCCAAAGGGTAGGTTGGACTAATGCACATACAGTACGTCCCATTTCATATAGCCAAAAGCTAAGGAAGAATAATCAACAGACCCTTGAACGAAAATAATCAAGCAATGCTTTATTTATAAAAATAATACTAATAAAAGCAAAACATGTAGTCTGCAGATTACGACAATTGAGCCCAACATTTATGTTGCCACGTGAAACATTTGTTAAGTGACTTTGCCCCATTTACGACTTTTCTTGCCACAGTTGTTAAGTGAATCATTGCATTTGTTAAGTTAGTAACACGGTTGTTAAGTGAATCTGGCTTCTCTATTGACTGTTGCTTGTCAGAAGGCCACAAAAGATTATCACATGACTTTTGGACACTGCAACCGTCATAAATATGAGTCAGTTGCCAAGCATCTGAATTTTGACCACGTGACTGAGGGGATGCTGCAAAGGTTATAAGTGTGGGAAAGGGTCATAAGTCACATTTTTCAGTATCATTGTAACTTTGAACCATCGCTAAATAACCCTTTTCTATATTAGATTTTTGAAAGATATAAAATAAATATCTTAAAATGAAATCAGTGGCCCCTAATCAGAGTCCATTGTCTCATGTTCTTGCTCATCTTTCTATTGTTACAACTTCTCACGATCACAATATAAGACGCAGAAGGCAATTAGCGTTTCCCCAAAAATAGACCCTAGCTTGATTTTTCAGGATGCTCATAATATAAGCCATCATAAATATGAGTCAGTTGCCAAGTATCTGAATTTTGATCACGTTTGCAACGGAATGCTGCAATGGTCTTAAGTGTGAAAAATGGACTTAAGTCACATTTTGCAGTGTTGTTGTAACTTTGAACAGTCACTAAATGAACTATTGTAAGTTGAGGACTACCTGTATATTCAGACGAGGGAGCTGTGCCTGACTTATATTCATGTTTAGGGGTCTTAGTATATGCGTTAATAGCTCTGGGGATCCCGCTCCCATCTGGCACAGAGAACCAACCTCAAGGTTGTCGATCACAATGCTGACAATTGGCTTGTGGGAGCATGTGGGAATGAGGAAATAATACTTGCTCCCTATGTTGAGTGAAGGAAATTGATAGGGGAAACAGGAAGATGGTTACATAACTAGCCATAGGAAGAGGTCAATTAAGTTGTTAGAAGGAGAGTAACGATCTAGTTAGTGAGTGGAAAGGCTAAAAGGGGCCAGCCACAAGCTCATTATCGGTACTTTGCAGCACGGGTCAAAGAGTCAGCATGTGAGTTTCTTGGGGAAAACAGGAAAGCGGCAAGAAAAGATTAGGTTGACCATGCAAGAGTTCATGTGCAGAATTGTGTCTTAGAGTTGTAATCCAATACATTTAGAAAGCAATCTTTAAACACCACACCTCTCCCACTGTGTGAATGCATGTCCAATTTCTATCCAATTCAAAGAAGAGAGCCCAGCAATGACTATTAACAGAGTAAAAAAAAATCTATGTCTCGACTGGCAGAGACTGAGCTGAAACTGGGTGAAGTTCCCACCTAAGAAGGCATTGCCAAAAAGATGATAGGCTCAGTCTTCAGGCAGAAGAATAAAGCAATACCCATTCCTAGATCCTCTTCCCTTCCCCCTATGGAGAACGTTCCATTCCCCACTATCCTGTCAGAGATAAAAAAAGCTTCTTGGATGAGAAGCGAAACATCTTCAAAGAAAAAACAAGACCTGCTGGTCTTTCTTGTTTTGGGTTAACGGGGTTTGATTTTGGGCCTTAGGGATTATGTTATGAACATCCTGAAAAAAAATCAAGCTAGGCCTTATTTTTGGGAAAACACTGTAATTGTCTTTTGCCTCTTATATCACAATCATGAGAAGATGTAACAACAGAAAGATGAGCAAGAACATGGGACAATGGACTCTGCTTAGGGACCATTGATTTCACTTTAAGATATTTCTTTCATATCTTTCAAAAATCAGTAATATAGAAAAGGGTTATTCAATGAGGATTTATATACAGGTAGTGCTCAACTTACAACAGTTCATTTAGTAACTGTTCAAAGTTATGATGATACTGAAAAATGTGACTTATGACCATTTCCCACACTTACAACCATTGTAGCATCTCCTCAGTCATGTGATCAAAAATCAGATGCTTGGCGACTGACTCATATTTATGGTGGTTGCTGTGTCCAAGAGTCATGTGATCATTCTTTGCAACCTTCTGACAAGCAACAGTCAATGAGAAAGCTAGATTGACTTAACAACCATGTTACTAACTTAACCAATGCAATGATTCACGTAAGAACTGTGGCAAGAAAAATCATAAAATAGGGCAAATACACTTAACAAATGTTTCACTTGGCAACATAAATTTTGGTGGGCGTGGCTTGGTGAGCATGGCAGGGGAAGGATACTGCAAAATCTCCATTCCCTCCCGATCAGCTGGGACTCAGGAGGCAGAGAATAGATGGGGGCAGGGCCAGTCAGAGGTGGTATTTACTGGTTCTCTGAACTACTCAAAATTTCCACTATCGATTCTCCAGAACTGATCAGAACCTGCTGAATACCACCTCTGTTCTCTCTACATTTGGAATAAAATTACCTTTTAAAAGTATTTCAAGTTACGGCCCTTCTTTTTCTGTATAAAAATCCATGCTGGTCCCCAGGCTACACACATGCCTTATATTCTGCTTTCCCAATGCTTTACAGGAAGAAAATGATATTTAAATAATTTGACTTATAAAGACAGAAACACGTAACATATTGCAAAAGAAGAAATAATTTTACAGACAGGCACTGGAGAGTAGACGATTAAAGCATTAAATCAGCTCACAAAGCAATAATTATTAAAGAAGAAATAAAAAGGGGATTTTTGGGGGGGTGGCAACTATGCTAGTAGCTACTTGCTTAAATAGAGCAAAGGAATGTATTACTGGATGAATGGTTTGGCTCTGGTTCAAGCAGTGTTACCAATTCATCCCCTGAATAAAGGGGTATAATAGAACAAACTCTGTAAACTGGAGTTGACAGTCTGAGGCTCTAGGTTGGGTTCTTTTAAATTGCCATTTATATTTACAAGTAGCCCACCATTGCATTTACAAGCAGTCCATTTGTGCATTTCAGAGAGTTACAATTCTAACCTTGCAAAAATAATGGGGTGCCTGGAAGGATCCTGGAAGGATCCTCATCTTCATCTGAAGAACATAATAATCCCAATAAAACATTGGTATAGCTAAGGCAGCTTGTTCCATAAACAGCTTTCTGTTGTGCGGGACTGGACTGTAATTCCCGCTATTCTACTCATTATTGTAGCATCTGGAAATCACGGGCACAAATGACTTCTTTCCATGAAGGAAGACTATGTGTACCCATGTGTACCCATAATGCAATGCGTGCATGACCCTCAAGCGCGTGCATGCAACCCCCATGCTCCCCCTGCCCCGTGCATGCTCCACCCCAAGCATGCGCACGCAATCCCCACACATGCACCTTGCCCCCTCGTGCATGCGCACATGTCTCCCACATGTGACCCCCGTGCATGCATGGCAGACACCCAAAAACCAGCTGACGAGCATGCGTGGTGGAGCTGAGCTGGGGCGATGGCTTGTATGCCCGCGGAGAGGGCTCTGCATGCCACCTGTGGCATCCATGCCATAGGTTCGCCATCATGGATATATACTGTGGAAGGTAAATTAGTCATGTCCATCAAGGAAATACTGCAGTACCTCAGGAGTCATGTAAAAGCAGCTATCGTGGGAAGCACTTGACACACCCTGATAGTCAGGACGGCTTGTTTGCGAGACATATTGTGAGACGTGGTTCTAATATAGCAGAGATTTACAACTGCAGTTGACTTGGACCTCATCAGGTTTTGAGCTATACATTGAAGGCTGCTGGGATTTTTAAGGCTTATGGCACAGATGCGTAAGACAAAAATCTGTGCCTTAAGCGTTTGCAAAGCTTTAGTCATCCATTTGGCTTCTTAAAACCTCTAAGCGCTATAAATCTGCCAATCGGCCAAAATGATTGGCTCTTAGGGAGGTTCACAAAAGAGTCTGATGAGTTACATTTTTGCATTTTTCATTCAGTGATTTTCAAACTGGGCTCTGTGGAACTCCAATAGATAATCTTGTCACACAGCCTTCCCAAATTTGTTCAGTAGAGAAATCTAACTATGGGTACCTCTAATTCACCAGTGGATCCTGCATTTTACAAATGTTTATTTAGTGGTCCACGATTGGAAAAGCTTGAGAAAACACACCTCAAGAAGCAACCAGTTTTATACATTAGTTTTACGCACAGAGACATAAAGCTCTGTGCTTAGCACTCTATTCAATAATCAACACCAGAGATAGCATTTCCTCTTTTTTTATCTTCAAAACCGAGTCATAGGAGAAAAGTAGAGAAGAAAAAGAAAAACAGACTCCCCTGATGAGAGATTATATCATTTCAGAATTAGTTTGGAAACAAATGTAAGCTTACATTACAATGTTGAATGTGCAAGCTTGAAGAAAACCCAAACAAAATTGGTGAATTTCAAGAATGGAAACTAACACATTCTCTTCCCTTCTTCACAAGCCAGTTTGAAAAGGACTCCTTATAGCTGCCCCTTGGGAACCTTCTGCCCCGAAAAACAGAGCAAGCTTCCAAACCAGATGTTTCGATTTATCTCAGCATGTTAATAAAGGAAGTATCTGTCCTGAATGCCAAAACAAACAACTCCAGTGATGCAGGACTCAGTTTCTCCTAAAATAACGTAACAGCTGCAAATGGTTAGGTAAAGTGGACTACCTATTAATTATCTGCAACTTTCCAGATGTTGAAGCATCTGCAATGGTCCAATTGGGGGGGGGGGAGGAAAACAGGCTGGTGTTGTAATATAATCTACGTTCACACACCAATCTGTTTTATATGAACATTATTATGACTAGCAGAATTCTGCCTCCTCAATACTGTTCAAATTAATCTAGCTGCTAAACCATGATTGCTTCATAATGAATATAGCAATAGCACTTAGACTTATATACTGCTTTATAGTGCTATAATAATAATAATAATAATAATAATCTTTATTGTCATTGTAATAATATTGTAATAAAATTACAATGAAATTGGTTTGAGCGCCGTGCCAACACCTGCACCAGGTGGAATACAGACAGCAGTGACAGCCACAACAGGAATCTCTCCAGGCAAACAAAAAGGCCGACAAATGACAGTTGAAACAAAATGGCCGACAAATGACAGTTGAAAAGGATCAATTGTACTTTGTCTTTACAGCTCTGTACGCGGTTTATAGAGTCAGCATCTCCCCCCCCTCCCCCCCAACAATTTGGGTCCTCATTTTTCCCACCTCGGAAGGATGGAAGGCTGAGTCAACCTTGAGCCTGGTGAGATTTGAACTGACAAATTGCAGGCAACAGGCAGTCATCAGAAGTAGCCTGCAGTACTGCACTCTAAAGGAAAAGGTTTCCCCTATCCCAGGGGTCTGCAAAGTCGGCTCTTTTAAGACTGGTGGACTTCAACTCCCAGTCCCCCAGCCAGCCTAGCTGGCTGGGGAATTCTGGGAGTTGAAGTCCACCAGTCTTAAAAGAGCCGACTTTGCAGACCCCTGCCCTATCCAGTTGTGTCTGACTCTAGGGGGTAGTGCTGATCTCTATTTCTTAGCTGCTGAAGCCAGAATGGTGCAAAGACATTTCTGTGGTCATGTGGCCAGCATGACTATATGCCGAGGTGCACAGAATGCTATATACTCAAATAGAATTGTGGAAGATAGCAAGTTGAAAAAGGCCATTTTACCAAATTTCAGAATATCTGAAGAGAATTAAATGCAGATTTCCATTACCATTACCTAAACAGAAAGAAATGGTATATAAAATATAACAAAAGGAATGTTTTATTTCATAACCATAGGAACATATTAAAGTTGTACAGTCATTGCTGCCAAAATGCATTTGCTAAGTTGCATTCAGGGAACAATAGATTATTAGACTCTGAAATTGTTCTGAGAGGCAGTTTAATCAGGCTAGAAACCAAGAGACTGCGAGTTCTAGTCCCATTTTAGGCATGAAAATCAGCTGGGTGACTTTGGGCCAGTCATTATCCCTCAGCCCAATTCATCAAACAGGATTGCTGTTGTGGATAAAATATCTTGAGAACCAAACATCTTGCTCTTGGGAGTACTTTTAATGTTTTCTACAGTTTTTAATGTTTCCTACTATTTTTATTTCATTTATTTTTATTTAAAAAATAATAATTGTAGATGTTCTGGATTGAAAGCTGCCCAGAGTAACTTACTGAGATGGGTAGCTACGGAAATCGAAAAAATAAAATAAAATAAAATAGGGGGAAGAAGGAGTATGAAGTATGTTTATCACCTTGAATTATTTATAAAATAACAAAGGATACAAATAATTAAATACATTCTCAGAAAGGAAAAAGTGAATATGCCATGCCTTTGTTGGACACTGGTATAAAAAGCCAATAACATAATCTGAATCACACAATCTGAATGAAAGAATAGCACATTCGTATTATAAAAACCAAAGAAAGATCATTCCAGAAATGAGCTGGAAGCCATTTACTCTAAAAAATTTTGGTGATCATACTAACCGATAGTTGTTAAAGATCTTTTCAAAGAATATGAAACAGGACAGTATCAGTATGAGCTGGTGAAGATAAAGGAAATGGCGGCCTTTTAACAATTGATGCTATTTATTTAATTAATGCACTTCCTTGGTTCTTTATAAAAAAAACAACTCAAGAAGGTGAAACTGGGAACTTACACTGTTTTTGGTTATTTTATGAATATCAATAATAATTTTGTGATACAATAAAATTATTCAGTTTTTTAATGGTTCATCTTGAAGTCTATTAATGTTTTATTATCAAAATGTAAAAGTGAAACTTAAAAATGTACAACAAATTATATTTATCAGCCATTAAACATTAGCTCAGAAAGATGTGCTCTAAACCTCGAAGATAATGAATTCCAGAGATCTTCTGAGGTGTCACAGGATATATTGGGTAGCTATACATAAACTTCTCATTGATGTTAGAGAGTATGGGATAGGTATTACTAATAAAGAAGATATCTTGGACCACAGACTTATATAGCATTAAAGATAAGCACATCTTTTATATTGTCAAGAATTGCATTGGCAGCCACTATAGTAGTGGTGGTGAACTTTTTCGCCTCGTGTGCCAAAAGCACACATGCTCGCGCTATTGTGCACCCTCGTGTGCCTACCCCCATAATTTAATGTCTCCCATGCTATGCCCCGGAGAATACATGTGTGACACCCCTGCTGTCTAGAGCATGTACACACAGCTTTTTTGGAGCCTGGGGAGGACAAAAATGGCCTCCCCCCAGAGGCCGGAAACAGCCTGTTTTCTGACTTACGGTGGGCCTGGTAGATCCATTTTTTGCCCTCCCAAGGCTCCAGAAGCTTTCTAGGAGATTTCGAGGAGCCTGGGGTCAGCGAAAAAAGGCCCAACACACAGGAGGGCAAAAAATGGCTGAAAATCAAGGCCGAAAATCAGCTGGCCAGCACGCTCATGTACGCTGGAGCTGACAGGGCAATGCCTCACGTGCCCTCAGAAATGGCTTCGCGTGCCACCTTTGGCACCCGTGCCATAGGTTTGCCATCATGGCACTATAGTGACTTCAGCTCAGTTCAACGCCCTATGTGTCTTTCAAGAGATCAGTCTGGCTATTCTGATTCTGAAATTTATGTTTTGGGGTCAAAAAGATTCATTGACTACAATGAGCCCCCCCCCCCCCCCCCAGGGCTGAAGAGAGCAATTAGGGCAACACTCAACTATTGCAGGCAAAACAAGCTGGTCCTGAACTTTAGTGTTTGCTAAAAGACCTAGCCAATACCCCTGGAAAATAGGAGGACATAGTCTGGAACAGGTTAGAACATTTAGGTACTTTGGGGTGGTTTTCCATGCACAAGGGACATGGAAGGCACACCTGGATAACATATTCCAAGCAGCCATTAGGTCCTCAAATGCAATTAAACATTTCTTTTACACAGGCGGCGGTCAGTTATTACCTGCTGCCTTAAAACTTTTTGAGGTCAAAACATTGGCGCAAATTCTATATGGGGCACAAACAGGAATCCTCATAAACAAAGACTTGATAGAAACCATACAAACCAAATTCCTGCGAGCCATCTTAGCTGCACCCAATGGAACTCCAAATGCCCAGTTAAGAATTGAGGCAGGTATGCCTCAAATTCAGGTAAGAGTCTGGAAGATGATGATCATTTATTGGCTTAAAATGCAATTCTTTCCAGAGGGGCTGTCCCCACTAGTGTTGATTGACAACTTCCCCTCCCCCTGGAATCAGGCAATTGAGCTGGGCACTTATGGGCTCTCACCGGTACTCTTAATGTCCCTGGACTTTGATCAAGCGAAGCAAGTAGTAATCAATAGAATGAAGGACATGGAGTTCCAAGAACTAAATAGATTGCCATTCCACAATAGGAACAGAATCAAACAGGGTGTGTGGTAATCGGCAAGATATTTAAATGACCTCATCTTCCCAAAACAAAGAATAGCTTTCTTCAGAGCCAGATTTAACATTCTTCCTTCAGCACTTCTCCAGGGCAGGTATAAGAGAACACCTATAGCAGAACGGGTCTGTATATGTGGTAAAGGAGAAGTGGAAGATATCTCACACGTTCTACTACACTGTGAGCTATACAGAGCTTGCAGGTCTGCATATAGTCTCCCCTTATTAGAGAGATTACCAGGGAGGGCAGACAACTTTTATCTAGACTTCCTCCTCCAGGACACGAACCTGGCTACCACACATGCAGTGGCAAAGTTCTGTGCAGCTGCAATGTCCATAAGAAAAAAATTGGTTACAGAAGTATAGTTGTCATCTTATACCAATCATTTGGACATATCTCTAACAATTTCTGGACCATTATATTTACTTACATACTTAACGCTTTTGCACCCAGGTAAACCAGCAAGTAACCTGAACAAATTGAGAACATGTATGCTATTTTCCACTTGTAACGCTAACATTTTTAAAATTATATCTTAAAGTTAGTACTTTTTAACATAGGGTTAAATGTAATGTATATTGCTGGTCTTTGACCATAATAAAGATTTATTATTATTTAATATATTATTATATTATTATTATTAATATATTATATTATTATTATACTATACTATACTTATATATTGACTACATAATCAAACGTAAAGATTATTAACATGTATTTTGTTTTAAGAAAGGAAGTAGCTGGTCTTATTGGCTAACATTGCTAAAAGGGATATTTAGCCATTATCTTATCTAGGAAAGCAGAAAAAAATACAGATATAAGAAGTGTTCCCCAAATTCATAAATGCTTGTTCTACAATCCATTCAAAGAAGCTAATCTGTGTAATTCTGCCTCCTCCCATCTAATGAACAACTCCCATCTTTAGCTTCCATTTATTATTCTCATCAAGCCCTTCATTGACTGCAATTACATATTAAAGGAGGCATATTATTAGCCACAGATGTAAATCTCTTAGAAGATTCATGCAGATTCTGAAAACCTCCTCTGAAATGAATTTAGGTAACAAGAAGAGAAGCACTGCAAAGTAATGTCTTCTCTTCCCAAAGTTTTCAAACAAAGTAGAAGGATAAGATGTTTGATACTGTAGTGTCTATTGTTCACCACCAAACAAGTCAGTAGGACTCAACATACTCCAGATAATTCTGAAAGATCCTTCATCAGAATTACCAGGGTAATCTCAGTATATCATTTTCTCTAAGGCCAACTGGAAGTGAGTCAATATATTTCCTTCTTTTCTTCAAGCTCCTTACTTGAAACCAAGAAGCCACTACCCATTTGATATTTTATCTAAACATGGGAGGTTAAAGATCTGTCTATAATTGCCCATTTCCAAAAGATCAAATGCAGAGAAAAACACGTGAATCAAAAATGATCTACCCTACCTTAAAGATGCTGCTTAATTGTAGTTAAAACACTTCCTCCATTACCAATTAACCTCTGAAAAATGCTCCTGGGAATATTATACCTTCACAAAATGCAAGCTTCATGTCCCTGATATGCATGAATAGCTGTAGTTTACCTCACAGGAACCCATAAATTCACTTTTGTCCATTATATAACTCGATCCTACTGTTTTAGATTTTAATAATCATATCACCTTAAAATGCTAAGCCCTGACAACAAGAAAAACCGAGGGTATTAAGGTGGTATAAACGAAAGCTTACTTCTGAAGAGATACTATGATCTTCTAATTTCCTAGCAAAGAACGTTGCACATTTTTCTTAAAAATGTCTTATTTGTTGTGCGCATTCATTATCTGTTAACTAAAACATGTAAATTGCCTTTTGAGGGCAAACGTTATACAGTCAGTTGTAATACATACCACTATTGGAAAGCACAGAATAGGAAACAACATTAGAACACGACTTTGAAGCACGGCAGCAAAATCATTTCCTTATGTTTATTGCTTTAAATCAGATATTCAGGGGGCATATTGGCTATGGCCTATATATTAAAGCGCTCCATGGCACGGGACCTCGGTATTTGCGAGACCGCCTCCTACCACATATCTCCCTCCGTCCTGTCCGCTCGCACAGGGAGGGCCTCCTCAGGGTGCCGTCTGCCGGCCAATGCCGGCTGGCGACCCCCAGGGGAAGGGCTTCTCTGTGGCGGGTCCGGCTCTCTGGAAGAACCTACCCCCCAACATTCGTACCATCACGGACCTGCGCCTCTTCCGCCGGGAGCTTAAAACTCACTTTTTAAAAAGTATTTATATTGTATTTTTGTATTGTTTTTAATATTTACCTGTGCACCGCCCTGAGTCCCTTCGGGGAGATAGGGCGGTATACAAATCCCAAAAATAAAAATAAATATATCAGTGATGGCGAACCTATGGCAGGGCACGCGAGGCATTGCCCTGTCAGCTGGCCAGCATGCATGCGCGTGCTGGCCAGCTGATTCAGCCATTTTTAAAGCCATTTTTCGTCCTCCCCAGGTTTTATATGAGCGAAAACAGCTCCCCCACCCCACTGGAGGCCCTCCAGAGGCTTCAGGAGCTTCCCTGAAGCCTCCGGAGGACTAAAAACGATGCTGTGAGCAAACCGGAAGCATGTAAAAAATTGGGGGGAGTGCCTGTCATGCACGTATGTGCACTGGGGGACACCCATTGCATTATGGGTGTGGCACACCGGTGCACGACCCCCCCTGCGCTCCCCCCTTTACGGCACACGAGCCTACAAAGGTTCGCCATCACTGGCTTATATTAAGCCATATGCATGCCAGCTTTTGACACCTGGAATGGAGTTACAGCACTACAGGGCAAGGGGCTTGTTTAATTTTTTGGCAGTTGGGTTAATAGAAGAAAGCAGAATGGAATAAGTCATATCTAGAAGGCTACATGTAATAAAGCAAACTAATAAGCAGGCAATCATGAACAAAAGCTCTCGAATTTTACATAATGAAATCAGACGCCCAACGAAGCCGGAAAAATGCATGACTGTGCAATGCCTTTTTAGATTCAAAAAAAAGGTACTTCAGAGTACCTGGGAACAAGTAACAAGTTGCCACTCTGAACCATCTTTTTGGTATTTAATCTGAAGCATTGCACAGACTGATTTAGTATATATTTATAAACGATTAGCAAAAACAAGCGGCTCATTCTGTTAGGAGGCATTCCAGAGAGAATATGTTCCTCAGTGGCTTACTTAAGGATCTCCTTAAATGAGACTTGTGCGGCCTAGCGAATCAGATTTCAAAACTGACAGGCAAAATACACTTACTTGAAAGATGCTGATCCCTTGGATTTCACATCTGTAAGCAAATGTTCCATAAGGTAGTGTTCAAAATCATCTACTTATAGCTAAATATAACATTTTGCAGGCATATAGAATAATGCAATATGTCCAAATTTTTGTTCAAACATTCTCCCACAATACCAGTGTATTACAATAACACAATTACCTGTGGAGGCTCTCAGTACATGATACATTCTCCATGAACAATATAGGCTGTTGTTGCAAATAATTTTGTAACCAGTTGCTTTGTTTAACACAAAAGGTACAACATTCTTGTGTAGCACAGCTTGCCAAGAGACGTCAGGTCAAACAAACATGAATGGGTACTCTTATAAAGTTTCCATTGTTCAATTACTATAAAATAGGTTTAGTATTACATTCCTAATGTGCACATTCCATCATTGTCCCCAACCACTGACTGAGATGTAAAATAGTTCTGCTCCCATTTATTTTTCATCTAGTTATAGATATTCATAGATGCTAGGACAATACTAAAAGCCATAGTAATATTGATCAAATTGGGCAGATGGAAATGAAGAGTTTGGAATGAATTCTGGGCCGATATTGGAATTCGAAATTGTCCCTCTCCACCCTACAGGTGTGTGTGTGTGTGTGTGCGCACGCGTGTGTGTACATACATACACCAGAGTGTACCAAAAGTCAAGCCCCACATACAATTTAAATTACGATACATTAAATGTTCAGATTTGTTGCCATTTTCTTCCAAACACTTCCTTACTCATTTGATGATAATCTTTGAACATTCCTAAGGGCAATAAGGTTTTATCGCCAGTAAATAAATGAATAAATACATAGGATATTGTGGTTGGTACACCCTGAATATATAATTTACATGTTTCTAAATTGTTTCAAAATTGTAATAGCTCATGCTGACATACAAAACAAGAATAGCTCACAGTAAGAAATGAAAATTAACCCATCTTCCCACATATATATATACACATAATTATATATAATAATACATAAGAATAATGCACAGATTATAAACAAAGTTCAAAAATAATAATTACAATATATAATTTGCCCCTTTTAAATAATCTGGCAGGTATTTCCATGGATTTTCTTCCATTCATTTGATTATCCAATAATCTCTAGCTTGACAGACAAAGAGTACTTCAAGAATCATCATTCACTTTGAAAACACTGTCAAAGAGCACACAAGATTAAACGCTCTAGCATATCCAGTGGTAGGATCCTCCCGATTTAACAACCGGTTTGGCGATCACACGATTTGTGCATGCGCAATTTGAAGAAATCTTCACTTAACCCTTAGCCCAGCGGTGTCAAACTCGTGGCCCACGGGCAGAATGCGTCACATGCTGCTCCCGCCTGGTTTAGGGAAGGGGGAAAAAGTCCCTATACGACATGTGACGCCACCATGACAACGCAAATTTGACACCCCTGCCTCTCATAACTTCTTATGCCAGTATTCTGAATTTTTTTCCCTAAGCACAATTAAATATTGGCTCTCTTCACACATCCTGCTCAGCTGTTGCTCATTTTAAGAATGGTTTGTTTAACAAGGCTTGATTTACACATTATGCAACAACAAAAATAAGCAAACCACACTGTAAATAACTGTGAAAGCGAACTCCTTAGCATCAGTGTTAACTATCACTTTAGTGATTCACAACCAGCTTCTGCCTCAACCCAGGATCAAACGTTTACGCACAAAAATAGATTTTGAAGGTTAAAACGTTTTTTGTTGGGGGGGGGGAAACATTAATTCCTCCATTGCCATATTATTGATCTGGATACTCTCTTAGTGCAGCCGGTCTTTATAAACAGAGATGTAATTACAGGAAAACAAAACCAAAACTGTGCTTTTCTAGTGCACAGATGAAACTGCTAAATGTGTAACATTGAGAATTGTGTAGTTAGCATTTTCTGTCCTGCAAAAAAAAACACACTCGGTAATGTCTTTTCAAGCAGCTGATGTGGCATACATGACTAACAGATATGTATCGACAAGCAAGTCTGTAAACATACTTTGTGGGTTTCTAACTTTTATGATTAATGCTAGCTCCTATGCACTAGCTTAATTTGCAACAGACTGGCTAAACTTCATGTTATGCAAACCTCTTGCAAATTATGCATATCAAACACAGCCTTTGGCTTGCCAAGCAAAGTATCAAACCAACATTAGAAACACACCTATTTATTTATCTTGCTTTCTTGCTCAAGACGGCAAACACGGAAGTATCTCCTTCTGCTGGTTTAGTTTTTAATTGTTGCATGAGCAAATTATGGTAGTTAGCTCAGAACAAATGCAAAGCTTCTCCTGTGCAGCCATGCAATTCTGTGTCATTAAACAACAATGCAACCTTTCAGATGTGAAGCATCCCTGGAGGAAGCCTGGTGAGTGAAGCGTGGTATACTTCATAGTTGAAATAGCAAGTGGCACTTATCATAATGAAAGGTTCTCACGCTCAGAGGCACTCAGCAACAAGGTGCAGGATTTTTTTCATCCAGTTCATCCTTTTCTTATTGCGGAATATTAGCATATCAAAGTCTAGAGTGCACATACTTAGAGTGGATCTCAAACTCCATACTAGACCCAGGATAATTAGAGGTGGAGAAAAGGTCAAAAATAGTTCCAACAATTCTTTACATGTGGAGGATTTGGTGCCACAACTGTATGGCCACAACCCTGTTCTACCCTGGACTTCTTTTGCCGTAGTTTTGCCAAAACGATCTGATAATTTTGGCAGGTCATCACTAAAAACCTAGATTTTTCTGTCCAGTTTGTCATTAGACAGAAAAGTAGTGATGATCTGCCCAACAGCTGTTCAATACAGACATATCCAACATGTTTGAAATGCAAGTAGAGACCAGTCTTGTATACTAAAAATGATATTCATAAGAAAATGAAATGGCAACACATCCGATTCCTCTCCCTGCATCATAATAAATTGTCAGTCAACCAGCTCACCCTCACTCACATCGCAGAAAGTCAATCTAATAAAATGCTTGCAGAGAAAAGAATGCCAACTACTTCAGAAAATGCCTGTTAATAATTTTGAGCATATCAGAAAGTCTTGCCAATCGAGTGGATTATATCCCTTGCTATAAATTTTCCCCTCTATTATTCTAGATAATTAAAAAGAATTGTATCTCGGTTTCTTGGCAGATCAATTTACACAATATTTGCAATGACTGTCTCTTGCTGGCTAAAGCACTAGAAGGCAGCAGAATACTATTTTTTATGGAATAGCTGGGCAAAATATTGCATGTTTTCCCTAATATATTCAAAAACTGCAAATGTTTGTTTTTAAATGGAAGTCAAGCATGAAAGCTCTATAAAGACATTAAGTGATCCCTCTGCAATCTAGTTAGGAACTGGCTAGAGTGGAAACTCTAGAATTATGGAATGTTTTCATTGGTGGATCTTAACCAAAAGAGAACAAAAAAAAAATCTTGAAAATTTGGAGGAGAGAAAAAAAACCCTAAATTATACCTATTTGCTTTTCCTTCTCCCTTTTAAAAATATGTGACACCATTACACTGAATAGTGATCTACAGGAAAAATTAAGTTTTCAATTAAGTTTTCATATGCAAAGAAATTCAGTTATGGACACTAAAACATACATTTTTGTCATCCACTGTTTTTATGCTCCAACTCACATATTTATGAACTTTTTGCTATCCAATTCTGCACAGCAATGAGACACAACAGACTTCCCCAAGTTGGTTCCTAGAAAGTAGAGTTAGTCCTCAGTTTACGACCACAATTGAGCCCAAAATTTATGTTGCTAAGCAAGGCAGCTATTAAATGAATTTTGCCTCAATTTATGACCTTTGAATCTGGCTTCTCTATTGACTTTGCTTGTCGAACGGTGGCAAAAACTATTCACACGATCCTGGGTCATTGCAACTGTCATAAATACATGTCAATTGCCGAACATGGGGATGTTGCAATGGTCAGAAGTGTGAAAATCATTTTTTTCAATGCCATTGTAACTTTGAATGGTCACTAAATTAATGGTTTTAAGTCAAGGATTATCTGTATGTGAGACACAATATCCATGCCCCACAAAAAGTATGGTCAAAAAGGTAGGAAATGTTACAAAGCATTAAGCATTAATGCTGCTTCACTGATGGGAGTTTGACAAAGAAATAATTACCTTCCAGGTTTGGGATGTAATTGTAAAAGCAAGACAACTATTCAAGAGTTACTAATGTTAGCTATTTCCCCTTTGAAAGCTATCTTTTGTCAGTCCCAGGGAAGATTACATCTGCACGATATGCTATAAATACTGAAGTGTATATTTATTACTGGAGTCTGGAGAACTTTCTGTCCTGCCCTTTGTTTGACAGAGGAGAGATGAATAAAAACTGCTTTTTTATTGGGACTTTATGAGCAAGCAATGAATATCAGACTTTGACCTTCTGCATCTATGCACCCATGCACTAGGACTCTTGTCAGAATATAAGTCTCCGTTCCCAGCCCAAACGTGTCCCTTTTCCCATCGTATTTATCTACTCTGCACATAAATCTAGAATACTTGTGAATGCAGAGGAGGCACAAAGAGGCATTTCGCACTTAATTCTGGCATTTGCCATATCATGGCAGGTGAATCAAAACAATGCAACAAAGGTTAAAAACTCTTATTGAAATTAACTGTTTCTGCTGCATTTCTACTGCATGCATTTTTAACCTCGGGCAACTGCCAAGCTGCAATATCTTGTTTCTTCTTCCAGCAAACAGTCAATTGTCAGCTGAGACAAATGCCCATTAAATTTACATAGGGCCAAGTATAAGTTATGCTAAGGCAGAAGAAAACAGCATCCAAGCTGGTTTGGAGATAACAAACAAGTAATTTGCCTCCCTCCTGACATTATTACTTCTCACAAATGTCTTATTTTTTATTTCAAATAAATTATATTTTGGTTCCAAATATCAGCATATTTTTTAAAAATTGGGGGGGGGGGGGGGGCTGGCCTTCATATTAATGATGCATTTAATTTCCGCATCAAATATTTCTATGCATTCCTGCCTGGTCTTCTCATAATATCAGTATGGTGACATTTACAAAGGACAGTAGAAACTCTAATGCTATTGAATGGTTTTAGTAACTACTAATGGCATAATTTGAAAATCATTTTCCATAACAGGGACAAGCACTACGTGTGCAATCTGTTCTGCAGCTGAACAAAACATCTGCAAATTAGAAAGGGAAATTTGTGTAAGAAACTTGCACAGGTCGTGTTCACATAAGCAGATCTGACTGTGCATGGTGGGTGGGTGGAAGACAGCTTTGAAATAATATATAAACCACTGGGTAATTCTTTGAAGAAAGAGCTAATGTATTTTATATCTAAAAAATTCTGTTCAATGTTTTTGGCACGCCTTAACATGCCAAGTTACCTAAAAATTTAAACTCACAAATGTCTAATATCCCCAGGGCTATGCAAAGCAACAAAATAGGATGAATGAAGCACATCTCTCTGAATCACTAAAATTTGCAAACACCACGAAAAAAGAACAATCTGTGGATCACTCACATTTAAGGCAACTGTAAAAATTACATGA
Organism: Rhabdophis nuchalis; assembly: GCA_039707465.1. Lineage (NCBI taxonomy): Eukaryota > Metazoa > Chordata > Lepidosauria > Squamata > Natricidae > Rhabdophis > Rhabdophis nuchalis. Next base: position 160,453,124 of record CM077644.1, on the reverse strand, counting down.
ACATTTTGAGTGTTGGCTTATCCACAGGTGGTGCAGTTTTCACAGCATTTGGGGGAAAAGTTTGAGAATCAGTTTATTTGTGGACGGGCATATCAGTAAATATATGCCATGAATCGTTTGATGCATATAGTAAAAACATCCATTTTGAAATGCTAAAATTAACTGTCAACTAGGAAGGAATAGGAAAGGCCTCACCACTGCTGTTGTATAAGCTATACATTCTATTCTGATTTTAATACTCATATTTCATGTTCCACATTTTGCTTCATTATTGTAGGACACTATGTGCGTATGTATAAGTGTTTATTTATATAACCAGAACTTATAAGCAGAACTCTGGGGTAAAGAACATAGTTAAATAAACAAACAATACTCAGTGGCTAGCTGAGCAAGATCAGAAGTGAATCTCCATCTGTATGTATGTCACAGCATTTTGAAGACATGATTGACAGTAACAGCCTAGCAAATTGTATATTGTGTATATTGTATATTGTGTTTTTAAATCCTGGGTCCCATAGGAGATAGGTGCGGGATATAAATTTAATAAAATCTAAAAATCTAAATCTAAAAATAAGCTTGTATTCCTGGGTAGAAAACGCTAAACAAGTGATTCTTAAAATGGGTCATCTGTGAAATATTGTTTTTTGTTGGATATTGAAGATATTTGCAAAAATTTAATATCACCTCATATTTTTCATTATGTTTTGTTTAAAAAAAACCAAATAAAAAAATTAAACCTCATCCCAGTAAATTTTAAAAGTGGAAAGGTGGTTCAGTCAGCGGGCCTGGGGACCCCAAATAGAGAGGGAGCCAATCAAGTAGTTGGTGTGATTGCGTTGCTGCTATCATAAGAAAAGGGGAGTTGTATGGTTTTTATGTTGTGGATTTTTAATGTTGTATGCCATCCGGAGTCATCTGTGAGTTGGACAGCCACATAAATGTATTTAATAATAAATAAATGAAAATCTTCTTTTGACTCAGTGATGCATGTACTATACATGCACACAGAGCTCTAAGCGGCTTGAAAGCAACAATGGGACAATTGTGGGGAGGGGGGGGGACACACAATCTCAGCCCTCCCATTTGAAGAAATAAACAAGAATGCACCAGAGAGGAATACACAGAGACTCAAGTGAGGGTGATATACCTGCAGCAGCTTCCAATAAATGTTGGGCTATTCAGGCCTATTAAAGCCAGCTGACACTACTAGAAACACAATGGTTGTTGAAGCACATTAAATTTTATCCACAGAAAAGCAGCTGCAGAACATGCAAGCATATGGGGCTTCCCCATTTGTTCCCACTAAAATATGAATGTCTCCTGGTAACCTCTTTGTGGGGGGAGGAGAGAAGCGAATCTTCATGAGGTGTCTTTGTAAGATAAAGATAAGATTAAAAGCAACCTCATGAAAATACGCTCCTCCCCTCCCCTCCCAAAAAGGTTGCCAAGAGGTGTTCATATTGTAGTGGGAACAAAGGGGGAAGCACCATATGCTCGCATGTGCTGCAGCTGTTTTTCTGTGGGTAAAATCTCACCCCATGCAGCTCAAAAATTACCCTTCTTGTTCCAGTGTTAAAACTATGCTTTCCCTTTCAGCAAGTAGCAAGCCTTTGCAGTGTCCTCGGGAGTCCAATGTGACTGCTACATTAACTCCTTCAGGATGGGATCATGTTTATGCCATGGGCAGGCGCCAGTGGGAAAAACCAAATACAGTACAAGAAAATGAGATTGATTTCCTACTCCAAGGAAGATTGCTTGGGTACCAGTCAGAGGGGGAAACAAGATGCTCTGAGATTCTTGGAAATAGGCCTCTCTCATGAACATAAAGTATTCACAGTAATAACGGGGACATGAGAATATTGCAACCTAGCGCTGCCAAAGCCTAAAACTACACAAGGGAAACAGTGCTGACTAGTGACCTAAAAATGATACGCAGGAAGAAATTCAATATGCTGAAGGTCATCCTGGATGAAAGAAAGAAGAACAGTCAAACAGTGGGAAGAAGTGTAGAAGAAAAACAACTGAACTCAACCAACTGAAAAATAGAGTTGATTACTGTGGATTGTTTTTTTAAATTCACTTTTATTTTCTTCTTGCTGTCAAGAGATGTAGTGTCCTCTTAAAATTTATTCACATCTTCGGGACTAATGGATATATATCATCCTGACTTCAGAAAGAATAAGTTAACTTATTGTTTATGTTCTTATTACTAAAGTTAACTGGTTTTCAGAGAAGCGTGAGCAATAGTGAGTAGTGAATTTTTAAAAATACCAATGGGCAATTTTTTTGCCAGAAGAGCCATAAAGTTGGCAGTTTGGGTATCAGTAGTCATACACTAGAGCAGGGGTCTCCAACCTTTGCAACTTTAAGTCTGAAGGACTTCAGCTCCCAGAATTCTCCAGCCAGCAATTCTGGGAGCTGAAGTCCTTCAGACTTAAAGTTGCAAAGGTTGGAGACCCCTGCACTAGAGTAGTATGTATGCAGACATTGCTCAGAAGCTCATTTTCACTGGCAGAGTGCTTGGGGCACTACCAGCATCGACACGAGTTACATCGAGCTGGCCACACCCATCCTGGCCACGCCCACCCTGGACCGAGGTCAGACACAACCCTGATCTGGCCCTCAATGAAACCAAGTTTAACACCCCTGATATATAGCATATGTATGTGTACATGCAAATATGTGTATGGTTATACATTTATTTTTCTTTTGGGAGCAGCCATCAAAATTCTATTTTTTAATATATGCCAGTGAGTCCACAGAAAAAAGTGACAATAAAGGCTATCTTATTTCAACCCTGAGTTACAAATATTCTCCTTTATTGATATGTGACTCTATTTAACTCTAATAAAGTTAAGACAGAAAAATATCTTAGTGCTTTCTCTAACTGTTGAATAAGAACAGCGACTGCATCTCTTAAAAATATCCCAGATATTTTCACTTGAGCATATAATGGATGATTCATTCATTCTCTTCCCCTCCCAGTAAGTATTTATTTTGATGTCTTGAGATTAACCCTTATCACAAACCTTGTACAAAATGGGTGTTTTGACTGATGTCAATGGAAGGGAGCCCCAACTAGCTCTCCTTCTTATAATCCCATCTGTACATATGAATCCAGCTTTGCATTTTCTTCTTCCCAACATGGATCAAATTTTACTGTTTCCATCTGTAAAATGTCACGCACTTCTCTAACATAAAAGAAAAAAATGCTTACATATTAATGCACTGGCAGTGGCAATAATCCTTCCCATAGCACTAATTCTGAAAGGATTTGCAGACTAGCTCTTAGGACACAACATTTTTAGAAATTTAAACTCTCTGGCTGGAGATTGTAGAACGTTTTCAAATTCAGAACATAAGGAATCAGATCATATATATTTTTATCATCTGGAGACCATATATATTCATTTGGTTTTTCAATTACTTGCATGAATTCAAGTTGAAAAGGTTTAGTAAAACACAAAACTGCAACGCAACACAATAATGAACTTAGTTGAGGATCCCCCACCACACACACTATTTTGAACTCTTGTGTAATTTAAAGTAGCTCTGCCAAGATTATACAGTTTTCACTAGTGAATATTTCTGTAAATATGTCTATTAAAGTAGATAGGTTCTGCTCCATTGGAATGGACTAAAAAAGGATCACAGCCTGAATTGGATGGCTGCTATTTAGTGTATTAAAATGGTTATTTCCAAACTCAGTTACAGCAGTCCTCGACTTACAACCATTCCTTTAATGACCATTCCAAGTTGCAACAGCATTGCAAATAATGACTTATGACTAAGTCACTAAGTTTTAAGTTTTTCATAATTAAGAGCATTGCAACAACCCCATTGGTCACATGATCAAAATTCAGACGCTTGGCAACTTGCTCATATTTATGACTTTTGCAATATCCAGGCTCATGTGATCACCTTTTGTGATCTTCCCCCAGATAAAGTCAATGGGGAAACCAGATTTATTTTACAACCATATTACTAACTTAACAACTGCAGCAATTCACTTAACAATTATGGCAAAGAGTTCATAAACAACGCAAAACTCAGTTAACAACTGTCTCATTTAGCAATTTTGGGCTCAACTGTAGATATAATTTGAGGACTACTTGTATTTCTCTTTATTTCTCACTATGGTTTTACTATTTTATCATTTTAATATTTGTATGGACATTTTTTTCAAAATTTGGTCTAAGATCCTAAATAAGTAAACAAAAAAAGAGGGTAAGGCAAATTAAACTAATACAAATTGAAGAGACTCACTCCTATAACTGAGATTCTTTTTTTTTTATAAAGCAATTTTATTGGTTTTACAATTTTATAAAGGGAAAAGGGTATATAGGGTGTTATAAAAATGTGTTAGAGCTTCCATGCCAGAGGTGGTAACCGCCTCCGGGACTTCATACAAAATCAATTTAAGTAAAAGGTGGAAAGAGATACATACATATCATATCATAGAGTTCATGCATTCAATCATTTGTTTCTATTAACATCCGTATAGGAATTACAGTCCAAAAAAAAGAAAATCATTTTTGTGATCTGAGTCTCTTTGCTATTGTTTCTTCTTCTTCCCTCCCGCCGATGGGTGGAGCCACGGCCCCTCCCGTTCCCTCATCTTCATCTTCCAGGATTGAGGAATGTTTTTTAAGAAAGACCTCCGCCTCTGCTACTGTTTTAACTCTGATTCTACCTCCCTCCCAGAACACCAGCATTCCTTCAGGCATTAACCACTTGAACCACACCCCTTTTTTATATAATTTTTTGGACAAGAAGGAATACTTCCTCCTTATCTCTTGAATTTTTGGGGGGATCTGCTTCAAAATGGAAATCTCTTTTTGTTGATATGTCAAAGGCCCTCCTCGCTGCGCCCTCAGAATCTCATCCCTTGTAGACCTTCTTACAAATTTAATGTGAATCTCTCTGGGTACATCATTTATTCTGGCATATGCTGAATTAATTCTATAAATCAGGTCTATATCCCCCCAGATATATTCTTTATTCTTTTTAATATACTCTGCTAAAATTGTACTCATTAAATCTTTTAAATTCTCTGAATCTGACTCCAGGACATTTTGAAACCTTAGAAAAAAATACATTCTTTCAAAATCCATTCTTGACATATGAACAGTAATATCTATAATTTCTTTTTGAAATTCCCTTATCTCTTCCTTCATCTCAACTGCTCCCCCCTCCAATCCATCAATTTTTTGTTTATTATCTGTTATAGCTCTTTGTGCCTCCAACAGTTCCAGTCTCGAACTTATCATGTCTTTCCGGATTTCTTTTATTTCTTTCATTATGCTTTGGAGCATGTCATCTGTTGATAGTGATTGAGTGTCCTCTCCTGCTGCTTCTTTCTGTAGCATTGTAGTAATCTTTGTCTGTTGTGGAGTTGGACTGGCTTTTGTTGAAGCAGGGGCGGAAAGAGATTTTCCAGTCGGAGGCTTTCTTGCCGCCATAGTTGCAATTTTAAGTTCTTGTGGCTAAAGATGGCGTTGGTGGGCAAGCAGTCCGTGAAGTCCGAGAAAACAGGAAAAGTCTATATCAAAGTTCAAACTATGCGTTTTATAAAATCCAGAGAGTTAATTGTATAATCCAGTCCAAAAAGGAAAAGAAGGATTCACAATGGGAGAAACACTGAGAGTCACTTGAGTTGGCTTACTATATGGGTTTTAAACTTGATCTTATAAAATTGAAGGAATGTTCAAATCAAGAGAAAGTTTTCTATTGGGAACAAAGAAGCGCCATTTTTCCGCCGCCTTGCCGGAGGCGAAGTAGCAGTAAAAGTTCCATTTCAACTGTAACGAGGCTCAGATACAAAGTTTCTACAGCAATTCCATATATGGCAATACATTTCCTTTTAGTTAATAACAAGCCGGATGTTTAACTTTCTCTCTCTCCCCGATCCCGGGGAGCATTTTAAAACGCCACTTTTTTTCCGAGGGGGGGTTCCTACCATCAAACTCCCCCCTCTATTCTTCTTTTCCAAAAGGTCGAATGCATTTAAATAAGAAACTCACAGTCCACACAGCTGATCCGGAGTCTCGGTGCGCTCCTCCAACTCCAGCATTTCAGCCCGTTCCTCAAGTTTCCATTGTTCCAGCAATCCTTCGGCGAGAGGAGTCTTCCCCCCGCATTCAGCCTTACAGCTCCTGGGGCGAAGCGGAGCGGCCCCCACTGACCGTCATCAAGGTGGGGGCTTCCTGCAGCCGCCTGTACGGTGGGGGCTCCCTAGAAGAGCTCCCCTGCCCCTGAAGGCGCCCACCAGAAGAAGCAAGCGGCGGACGTGTCGAGAACTCGTCCATCGCCTCCGGAAGCCGGAAACGATCTCATAACTGAGATTCTTTGATGTAGCACCCAAAGGGGCAAAACCTTAATGAAAGGAAAAAATCCTCCAAATCTAACCTGTTAGAGATAAACAGCTGCCTTGGTCTTGAATTGTAAATAAACTATTATAAATAATAGTTGCTTATTTCATTAATGACAATTTGATCCAAACTGCAGAAAACAAGGAGATTCACAGTATTCAGAGAGACTCTGCCTTAATGAATTTAAATCAGAACTAGGATTTCTAATGCTATGCTTTAGCTCTAATCTTGTATTAACATACTTTCCTCTGTATACTTCTAGCTTTCTTTATTGTGGCCCACTCTGAAACGCTTGAGATGAACTTAAACATCTCTAACCAGAACAAGAGGCTGCTTAAAATGATGTACACAATTAATGATGCATGAACAAGACATTTAAAGAAACTAGGCGCTTTGCTAGGCAGATAAAATATTTTGTTGGAAGCTCAAAAACAAGGCGATTCTGAATAGGCTTCTCTCAGATGATAGCTTCATCACCGTGTTCTCCTATTAGCATTCTGTAAAAAAATTGTATTCTTTCTGGATATTTCCCTCCCACTACATTAAATACGTCTTCATGTTTGTAATATTGTTGGGATACTCCTGCCTATAATACTCCTTTGGGCAATTTTCTTCTTGCCTTCAGTGACTTTTTCATTATTATATTATAAAAGCCACATTATTTTCAAATCTAATATACAAAATCCAATGTACTATAACGATACATTATTGTCTTAGCTAGTTTTTGCTTAGATTAAATATTGGCACTCATATGAGAAGGGTCTAGCAGGCCAATAGAGATGACTAATGGGATGACTGGATCACAGTTTACTCTACACTAGGTGTGTCAAACTCAAAGCCCACAGAGTGCTTAGATCTGGTCCGTGAGGCCGCCCTGGAAACAGTGAAGAACCAGCCCACCCTGGCCCCATACTCCAGCCCCCTGAGGTCAAACACAACCCAACCCTGATGTGGCCCTCAATGAAATCACATTTGACATCCCTGCTCTACACTATTCAAAACTGTTTCTGGGTCTTTCCTGTTTGATCTCAACAGGAAGTCATCTGTGTAGCATCATCATTCATTGGTGTACAGGAAATAAGAGATCCTTGTCATTCTTATCTGTCTGCAGCTTCTCCACCTACTTTTTTTTTCTCATTCCTTTAGATACCGATTTAGAGTAGGAAAGAAGAGCATGAATTTCCTGCAACCATCCTACAACTTTGAAACTGCCAAACCTGTCTATGTTGGAAAAAATTTCTATAGCAAATTTGAATTCTGAAAATGTTTTGACTGAATAGTGACATTCAAAAACTTTCTCCAAATATCAAGAAGTGGGCTGAGGATTTAACATTTGCCCCTGCAATTCAGCTACTGATTATCACACATATTGTCGCAAATATTTCCAGTATAATTCTAAGAACTCAAAATTCAAATCTTTGAATTCAAAGAATTCAAAACAGAAATCTTCTAACGCAGCACACACAGAGGTTTTGAGTTTTCTTTTGGTAAAATAACTCCCACAAAATGTGGTTTTAGTATACATTACCAGTACAACACTCATTCCTCTTGTTCCTACTAGTCATGTATTACAATCAATCTCAGTGTTGCTTGAGCGGGGAAAACAAGAGAAAATGTAAAACGAAAATTGGTTATCTCAAAGCATTCATGTTCTTCCAGAAATTATTTGCTTGCTCTTTAAGAACTAGCTCTTAAACAAACAGCCTACTTAATTGCATTTCTTGAAAGCCTTCTTTAAATACTTTATATGGATGCATATAAAATTAAAGGACGATTTACAAGGATTAACCCAGAAAACATACTAATACTGCAAATAACCATTAGAAATGCCATTTAAGCGGTATAAAGTAGTTTATACAGCAGTGTAAACTAAGACTCATTTCTAATAATAGAGGCCTAAATCCAGCAATATAAACCATCTGTGAGATACAATCTGATGGATAAAGTGTGAGCTCTCCAAGGAACTGTTGTCTTCACAGAGGAAGACATATGGGACACTTTACCACATAAGGTTGCGGTGGCTCAGTAGCTAAGACTCTGAGCTTGTTGATCAGAAAGTTGGCAGTTCAGTGGTTCAAATCCCTAGTGCCGTGTAACAGAGGGAGCTCCTGTTACTTGTTCCAGCTTCTGTCAACCTAACAGTTCGAAAGCACATTAAAAATGCAAGTAGAAAAATAGGAACCACCTTTGGTGGGAAGGTAACAGCATTCCGTGCATCTTAGGCATTTAATCATGCCGGCCACATGACCATGGAGAGATCTTCAGACAGCGCTGGCTCTTCGGCTTTGAAATGGAGATGAGCACTGCCCCTAGAGCTGGGAATGACTAGCACATGTGACGGGGATCTTTACCTTTACACTAAGACTCACTTCTAATAATAGAGGCGTAAATCCAGCAATATAAACCATCTGTGAGGTACTGTCTGATGGATAAAGCGTGAAGCCGAATCGAATCTAATTTTATTTATAACCCGCTCTCTCTCCCCGAAGGGACTCGAGGCGGGGCACAGGGAATTAAAAAGTTAAAAAAGGAATACAAAATTTAAAACAATAAACGTACATAAATACTAACTAAAAGGCATATTAAACAGAAAACCCTGCGCTAAAATTCCCAAATATTTACTAAAAATCCCTAAACAATCAGAAGAGACTATCCTAGGCCGGCCAAGCGAAAAAGATGTGTTTTTAATTTCAGACGGAAGGAGCGGAGGTCCGTGGTAGTTCTAATATCGGGGGGAAGGTCGTTCCAGAGGGCTGGGCCCGCCACAGAGAAGGCCCTTCCCCTGGGCGTCGCCCGCTGACAAAGTCTAGTGGACGGCACCCGGAGAAGTCCCTCTCTGTGGGAGCGAATCGGCCGTGAGGATGTATGGGGCAGGATCCGATCCCGCAGGTAGCTAGGTCCCGAGCCATGGAGTGCTTTGAAGATGACAACTAACACCTTGAAGCGCTGTCCAATGAACTGCTCTTTGTCTGCACAGAAGCAAATGTATTTTCCTAAAACCATCACCACAAAAACAGAAAAAAATAATTGATGTTGCCACCATGTTTTTTTGACACACGCCATGAGCTAGGCTTAAGCTAATTAAGAGTTATATTCTGATAGAGGAGAATATCTGTAGCTCAAGGTTGAAATGAGGGAGTCCTTGGTGCTCTCTGAGCTTGGTTGTTTTCTTGCAGACATTTCGTTACCCAAAGTAGGTAACATCATCAGTGCAATGATGATGTTATTTAGTTTGGGTAATGAAATGTGTGAAATAATCAAACTCAGGGAGCAGCAAGATGTATTGCCCATATCTCTCCTCTTTCTCTAAAGTTTATTATACTTTTGGACACCCCAGATCTTTGGAGGAGCTCTTTTTCAGTACTCTGAGTGACTGGGGATATTTTCTTCAATCCAATACAAGTAGGACATTATTAAGAATGAGACATCATTAAATTCCAAGTAATAACAGGTAAAATATCAGCACTGAAAGGTTTTGCCATGGCTGTAGGCTATGCATATGAGCCGTCCTACTGCTAACAATTGGAGAACTCCTTAAAAATATAGGATGCTTCTTCACTATGGTCCTTTTGCAATGTATATAATAAAAAAATTACAATAAGCAAAAAATTTAGGGGATGTTTGGTATAGTGCCGTGATGGCGAACCTATGGCACAGGTGCCACAGGTGGCACGCGGAACCATTTTTTAGGGCATGCGAGGCGTTGCCCTGTCAGCTCCAGCGTGCATGTGTGCGCTGGCCAGCTGATTTAGGCCTTCTTTTGAGGCCGTTTTTCACCCTCTGGTGGCTTCAGGGAAGCTCCTGAAGCCTCTGGAGGTGGGGGGAGGCTGTTTTCACCCTCCCCAGGCTCCTAGAAAGCCTCTGGAACCTAGGGAGGGCAAAAAAAGCACACCAAAAGTAGGCTGTTGCACACATAGCATTATGGGTGTGGCCCATGTGCTCCCCCCGCTTTTGGCACGTGAGCCAAAAAAGGTTAGCCATCACTGGTATAGTGGAAAGCAGGAGATCTACCCCTCCCTTGAGCCCCAGAACATGGTTGAGTGACTTTGGGACAGTCACTCTTTTGCAGTCCAACATACCACACAGGATAGTTATCATGAGAAAAAAAGGAGGCATGTGCATTAGATGTGTTGCTTTGAACTGTACTAAATTTATGTTTATGTTTATTTTTTTATAAGGCTCTTGGATTGGGGCTGAAGGAAAAAAGCGGAAGCAGTATGCTTCATGCCATATTTGGGTAGACCAGGTTGTCCTGATTTAAAAAAAAACACTTTGAGCAGGACAAAATAAATGTGGGCTATATCCATCCATCCATCCATCCTTCCATTCATATTTCATGTTTCTGACTGGATCAACACAGGAATAAGGAAGTCCCTCCACAACTGTAACAAATACTCAGATAAAAAGTACAAATTCTACGTAGGAGTAACTGGCAGAGATACATGTATTGATTTGTTTTTCTTTGCTTAATTTCCATTTTTAAACAGAGAGCAAGAGAAGATGCCTGCTATAAAACTACAGGTAGTCCTCGACTTATGCCTACAATTGAACCCACATTTTCAGTTGCTAAGTGAGTCATTTGTTAAATGAATTTTGTCCTGTTTTGCTACCTTTCTTGCTGCGGTTGTTAAGTGAAACACTGCAGTTGGTAAGTTAGTAACTCTGTTGACTTTAGTTGTCAGAAGTTCGCAAAAGGGGATCACATGACTTGTGACACAGCAATGGTTATAAATATGAGCCATTTTCTAAGCATCTGAATTTTGATCACATGATCATGAGGATGCTGCAAAGGCTGTAACTTTCAATGGTCGCTAAATGAACTGTTTTAAGTTGAGGACTACCTTCATTGCTGGAAGAGGAAGCCGGGAAACCAACCACCACAAAGATACTGCCAGAACATAATAACAAAATTACTGGCACCACAGATAATACTATAAATAACATTTCAAAATGTACAATCCTACCATCTGGATCTTTTTAAAATGGCAGCTGTGCTGCCATTGGACTTGGTCCTAAATAAAATAGCAGAATGTAGAAAAACCATATTGTTCTTAGGTCTCATTATAAAACAACATATGTTAAATCAGCAATATGTTTCTGTCGCAGTGCCTGTCTGCCTTCTGGAATGAGTTTCATGCAAAATTTGCACAGCCCCTCCCAACTTGATAATATAGGGTAGATTTTAGAGGAGATAGATAGATAGATAGATAGATAGATAGATAGATAGATAGATAGATAGATAGATAGATAGATAGATAGATAGATAGATAGATAGATAGATAGATAGATAGATAGATGTTCTATATGTAGTGATGTGTCCTGGATTGCTGATTTGTTATTTTCCTTATTGTATACTTTATTTACATTATTGTTTTGTATTCTGTTTTTATATTTGAGCTGCACAAGTTGCCCACAGTTGCTCTGTCACTGAATTGAAGAAATAATAATTATAATAATCATCATCTTTATTGTCATTGTACTAAAATTACAATGAAATTGGTTTTAACTTCACTGGTGCAAAATTATAACAGAAACAAACAAAAGAGAGAAAAGAAAAAAGAAAAAAACTAGCATGTGCATGGAGTGATTGCGGTTGAATTTAAAAGTCTCACAGCCCAAGGATAGAAGCTATCTTTAAACCTGTTATAATAAAGAAGTATATATAACAGAAATAAGCTGAAATTCAACTATGTACATTCAATATCCATTTTACATGACAGAATGTAAGGGCCAAGTCCTGAGGACAGAACTGATGACTTAATTACTCCCACCCCCTTTTTGTTTTTGCTACTCTGGAACGTTTCCTCTGTAACAAATACAAATCAATGTCTCTTTGCAATTCATTTGTTCATATACGCCAGGGGTAGTCAACCTTTTTATACCTACCGCCCACTTTTGTATCTCTGTTAGTAGTAAAATTTTCTAACCGCGCACTGGTTCCACAGTAATGGTGATTTATAAATAAGGAAATCAATTAAATTAAAAAAAGGAAAGTGCTTCGGTATCGGACAAAATCCCTACCGCCCACCATGAAAGCTGGAACGCCCACTAGTGGGCGGTAGGGACCAGGTTAACTACCACTGATATACGCTATACAACGGACAAAAATCGAATCTTTAATAAAAAGTACTGAAATTTCTATTTTTAATGTTTCCATTTTTAAAATACCATCAACAGATTCTAGGAGAAAACCATTCAAAGGGTACAATTCTGAGACATGGATAAACTTACCTACACTAGTTGGAAATATGTCCTCATTATTGATCTGCACCTCAATCCAGTCCATCAAAAGATTCATATACTGGGGTGCTGGTAATGCTGTAGGTTTCTTGTACTTTAGATCATCCTGCCATCGGTATTCATACTTAGGCCCACCTGACATCATAGGGCAGGTTCTCTCTGTGCAAAACTCACAGATAGTTCCATAAATCAGGTTGATCCTATTGAAAAAGTCAACTACGTGAACAGCAACCCAATCGTTTAGATCTTCTCCGGTGGGCAGCTGCACAGCTCCCTTCAGGTTCACTCCAGAATTGAGTGAGGCTTGTGCACGTTTGTGAAGCTCAAACCTCTGGGTCCCAGGTTCAAATTTCCGTTTGGGCCGGAACGTCTTGTCCTTATTAAAAACTTGCTTGAGTGCAATGGACATGTCTTCCAACTGCCAAATTCCAACAACAGTGAGGCACTAGAATAATGGTATTCTTATATATGTATATAAATATATATATATTTTCAAAGGTAGAAAAAAAGATTCCTCCAACAGAAATCCTTAATCCGCTAGGTATCCTGGCTTGACGTTTTCTTAGACAATGTCATATTCCTAAAAATTCAAAGAGAAAAAAACAACTACAGGTCAGTTCTAAAAATGACTCCTGACAATTCATTAGAATTTGCTTTATTTGAAGGGCAAAGTAGTTCAAGTGCTATTACTTAACTCATGATTGTAAAGTTCTAAACAAGTCACAATTTTATTTATCAATAAAGTTGCTTTGCATGTATCAAAATATACCATTTTATAGGAAATTGCATTGCTAAGCAATAACACCATTTATTGCTAAGTTGGTAAGAAAATGCCTCCTGTTTAATTTTCCCCATTAGAAACACATTCACACGGATGCAAATATAGGCACTTTGAAAATTTCGCAAGAGACACATTTTTAATTCATTCTATCTTCAGTTAGTAGACTAGTCAAAGCATTCAACATCCAGTTATTACTAATCTTAATTTTTGAAAGAGAAAGTTGGAGAGTTTAAAAAGAACATAGCAAAATGCCTGAGGAAACAGACTCCCGACCTCAGCGGTTTCACCCATTGAAGCATGAAAAGAAAGGTGAAAAAAGAAGAGGCAGTTTTATCTATTTTAGCTCCATCTGCTTTTCCAATAGTTCTTGAAAGTTGACAAACTCTTTGCTGTTCTCTTCGAAGGTTCTATCTATGGTTACAGGTAGTCCTTGACTTACGAACATTCATTCAAAGTTATTGATCTGCGGTTTGGTTTTAGAAAGGACACCAAGATAATTGTGTGCCTAGCTATTGTTTTATATTGTCATTATGTATAATTTATATTTGATTTATTGAAATATTATGTTAATTGTGGTTTTAATCAATTGGTTGTTTACTTTGCATGGCATTCCTTATTTATTCTTTTGGAAAAAGAAGGACAGTCGGAAACAGGACAGTTTAATAATAACAGCAACTACATTTTTAATGCATAATTCTGGAGACACTGTTCTGACGTTTTGGCTGTCTCTTAGGATATATAAATCATCTGACTCATCAAAATTTATAGTTCACCAACTACAAGGAATATAATTGAAGACAGAGCTGTGAAAATAGCAGATGACAATTAGTAAATGAGAAACAGTATGTTTTTCCACTCTTTCCATTTAAGGAAACTGAACGAAAATTATGTACACACTCACACATACACACATCATGTGACTTTCATGGGATTCTGAGATCATTCCAAGCGTCTTTTTAATATGATAGTGCTATTTTTTTTAAAAAAAGATACAATTCTGTTTTGTAAATATCACTAATTTTTCTTCCTCTTTTCTCTGCTGAGATCCTGCCATTTTCTATAAAATTTCCCTTTATAATTTATAGTTTTTAATAGGAAATTGATGCTACTGCAACCCCAATTCTAGATGTTCTGCAATCAACTAGATCTATACACTTTAGCTCACATATAGACTTCCTCTGGGGCTGTATTAGTATACAAAGTGCCTTTTATATATTAAGCATTAGTTAAGATAGTATGTGTTAACACAGCTAAACAGGAAATGCATATACCTGGTGGTCATGCAGTTATACCGGCAATTAAGTAATACATTTTATTGATTTTGATTCTCACCTTAAGATGTCATGTTTCTCACTTCCAATTAATCATAATATCACTATTTAGACAGTCTCCAAGAAAGAGAGCAGCAAAATGCCAACAACAGATCCTAGCAAATTTGAGAATCTGTCCTAAATTCAGGAAAATGAGTTACTTATTAGTTCAAAAGTCCAGTGCAATTGAAGCTCACTGGTGTATTCAGTCTTATGGAGACTAAAAGGATTTGAATGCAAAATTGATCATTAGATCCCTAATAGAATGTTCAATTCATGTAAAATGTGATGTTGATCTAAAAAATAAAAATCAGTTGAGAAAGGATGTATGTAGATCTGTTTTCTACTAATGTTAGAATACTGGCCATCCAATGCTGATCATCTAGAGTTCTGACACAAAGATTCCTTGATGTTGCTTTAGACCAGAGGTGGGGAACAATGACCCCTTTTATGAATTGGGGACTTCAACTCCCAGAAAATTCTGGGATTTGAAGTCCAAAAGTCATAAAAGGGCCATTGTTTCTCTTCCCCCTCCCCCACTTTAGACAGATGCTGCAATCCCAAAGCAGAGTAAAAATGCCAAAACTGCCTATGATTAAATGGCTTTAAGATAGTACCGTATTTTTCGGAGTACAAGACGCACCGGAGTATAAGGTTTTGAAGAGGCAATTTTTTAAAAAAAGTAGGTAGGTAGATAGAGGGATAGAGAGGGAGAGAAAGAGAAATACAGTAGGTAAGTAGGTAGAGAGAGAGTAGGTAGGTAAATATTTACAGGTGTATTTACCCATGCGCTGGAGAAGGAAATCACTGACCACCTTTGGAACAAATCTTTGTTTCTGCAGGCACAGTACTTGACCAACGTAATTCTCATCAATCACTCTAACTAAACAGCTCTTCAATAGGGGGGGAAAAAACCGTTTTTGCACTGTGAAAATCTCCCCCAAACGGCCCGTTTTTTGCCAAAATGGCCCCCCTTTTTTTTCAAATAAAAGGCATGAATAGCCTTGGGGGGGGAGGCTTGCAGAGTGCTCGGGGGGGGGGGGCAAAATGAGGAAAACCGGCCCTTTGTTTCATGAAAACCGGCCGTTTTTTGGTCAAAGAAATTGCATGCATAGCCTTATGGAGGCTTATAGAGTGCTGCTGTTTTTTGCTCATTTCTGCCCTCCCCAGCCCCCAGGAGCTCTCTGGAAGCATAGCCTCCATAAGGGTATGCGCGTGGCCATTTTGGTGAAGGGGCGGGGTTTCAGGAGGCAAAAAAATGCTGTATTCAATGTATAAGACGCACCCAGATTTTCAGCCTCTTTTTAGAGGAAAAAAGGTGCGTCTTATACTCTGAAAAATATGTTACTTTCACTCTCTTTCAGCCCAATATATTTCACAGGGTTGTTGTGAGAAGAAAGGAGTATTAGCAGTGGTGGGTTACAACTGGTACGCCCTGGTACGGGGCGTACCAGTGCCTGTCGGGAGCATCAGGTACCATTCTGGTATGGTGCTCCAGAGGCCCCACCTATACAGGCGCTCCCACCTATACAGGCGCTCCTTACCTGTATTTGAGCTGTTTGGGGCTTCTGTGCACGGAGTGTACGGCACCTGCGCGACGCTCCGCCAAGCAACTGGAGCGTCACTGAGGCATCGCAGATTGTCGCAGGCGGTAAGTATGCATGAGCTGCACGCATGCTGCGTGCGTTCATGTGGTGGATGCCTAGCCGCCACTGAGTATTAGGTATGTTTGCTGTCTTGAGTTACTTATCAAGTAATAAAGATGGAATAAAAATCTAATAAATAGGCCACAAAATGATAAATAGGCTACAAAATGAAGGAATGGGACAACGGTGGAATCCAAATACTTTCACTACTTTTTCTTCCCTTTTTATTTTACCTATGGATTTCCAAAGATAAAAATAATATGTCTATAAACTGTGGTAATATCGTACCAAAAAAAAAATAAAATCATGTGGCTTTTATTATGATACTGTATGCATCCAGATAGAGCTTTTTACATATTTTTCATGCAATCATATGAACATTAACCAAATAAAAACATCTGCTAGGGAAGGAAAAGACACTAACATTATCTCATTCTCCCCAAAAGGGGGGGAAAAGCATACCCATTGTGCACTTCTGACTGTTACAATTATTTAGAGTTCTACAGACACTGCTATATTAGCACTTGACCTTTCTTTCATGCTTATTAACAATTAGACAACCTCCCTTGTGTCTGGATTGAATACTCTAAGGCCACAAGTGTCACAGTTACACGAGGCTGTGGGAACTGTGAAACAATCTGTGTCATTATTTCAAAAGTGCTTGCACAAGCTGGCACTGCCTTCCACCAACAGGAAAAAACCAATTATTTTGACAACACATGTTGTTTGTGGAACTGTATATGCCAATCTAGGTGAAATGGTAATATAATAATAATAATAATAATAATAATAATAATAATAATAATAATAATAATAATAATAATAATAATAATAATAATAATAATAATAATAATAATAATAATAATAATAATAGCCAAATTTATTGACCGCTCCCTCTCCCCACAGGGATTCGGGGCGGTGCACAGGGGAAATAAAAACAATAAATATACAACATACATAACAAAATTAAAACAGATTAAATTAATTCCTGTGCTAAAATCCCATTAACTAAAAATCCCCATACATTTAAAAACCCATAGAGAGAGAGACTACCCTAGGCCGGCCAGGCGGAAAAGATGAGTCTTCAATTTCAAGCGGAAGGAGCGGAGGTCCGTGGTCGTTCTAATATCGGGGGGAAGGTCGTTCCAGAGGGCCGGGCCCGCCACAGAGAAAGCCCTTCCCCTGGGCGTCGCCCGCTGACAAAGTCTAGTGGACGGCACCCGGAGAAGTCCCTCTCTGTGGGAGCGAATCGGCCGTGAGGATGTGTGAGGCAGGATCCGATCCTGCAGGTAGCTAGGTCCCGAGCCATGGAGCGCTTTAAAGATGATAGTTAACACCTTGAAGCGCACCCGGAAGACGACAGGCAGCCAGTGCAGCTCGCGCAAGAGCGGTGTAATGTGGGTAAACCTAGTGGTTCCCATGATTGCTCGCGCGGCTGCATTCTGAACTAACTGAAGCCTCCGGGTGCACTTCAAGGGGAGCCCCATGTAGAGGGAGTTACAATAGTCCAGTCGGGATGTCACAAGGGCACGAGTGACTGTGCGAAGGGCGTCCCGATCCAATAGGGGGCGCAATTGGCGGACCAGGCGAACCTGGTAAAACGCCCTCCTGGCCACGGCTGTCACTTGCTCTTCCATAGACAGCCGGGTATCCAGGAGGACACCCAGATTGCGCGCCCCATCCACAGGGGCAAGATGTTCGCCCCCTATGGCCAGCGTTGGAGAAAGCTGGTTGAATCGGGCAGCCGGAAACCACAGCCACTCGGTCTTGGTCGGGTTGAGCCTGAGTCCGTTGCTTCCCATCCAGATCCGCACGGCTTCCAGGCACTGGCACATCACCGCTACGGCATCGTTGGGGTGGTTTGGGGTAGATATATACAGCTGAGTATCATCAGCGTATAGATGGTACTCTACCCCAAAACCACGGATGATCTCACCCAGCGGCTTCATGTATGCATTAAACAGGAGAGGCGAGAGGACCAACCCCTGAGGCACCCCACATGTGAGGGGTCTCGGGGTCGACCTCTGCTCCCCTGCCAACACAAATTGCGATCGGCCAGAGAGGTAGGAGGAGAACCACCGTAAAACGGTGCCTCCCACCCCCAACCCCCCCCAGCCGATGCAATAGGATACCATGGTCGATGGTATCGAAAGCCGCCGAGAGGTCTAATAGGACCAGGATGGAGGAACAACCCCCATCTCTGGCCCTCCAGAGATCATCTACCAACGCGACCAATGCCGCCTCGGTGCTATGCCCGGGCCGAAAGCCGGACTGGCGCGGGTCTAGATAATCAACTTCCTCCAGGTGACGGGGAAACTGTTGTGCCACCACACTCTCAACAACCTTCGCCAAAAAGGGAAGGTTGGAGACGGGACGATAGTTGGTTAAAAGAGCTGGATCCAAAGAGGGCTTCTTAAGGAGGGGCCTCACCATAGCCTCTTTTAGGGAAGCAGGCAAGGAACCCTCACTCAAAGAAGCGTTGACAACCTCTTGGAGCCAGCCTCGTGTCACCTTCCAGGATGCCAGTACAAGCCAGGAGGGGCACGGGTCCAATAAACATGTGGTGGCTCGCAGTCGCCCACGTAGCCTGTCCATATCCTCGGAAGCAACGGAGTCAAATTCCTCCCAAACAAGATCGGCCTCGTGGCACCCCACTGGACCAAGAATGGGGGCTAACTCGTTCTGTATCTGAGCGGTTTTGTCCTGCAGAAAAGTCACAAATTTCTCTGCTCTACCCTGTAGCGGGGCTTCCCGCACCCTCTGTTGAAGGAGGGAACGGGTCACCCTAAACAGGGCGGCAGGGCGGTTTTCTGCGGATGCTATGAGAGTAGCACAATGATGGCGTTTGGCCACTCTCAGCGCCACAATGTAAGTCCGTAAATGGGCTCTTACCTGTGTCCGGTCAGATTCAGAGCGAGTAGCCCTCCATCTTCCCTCTAGGCATCTCTTGCGGCGTTTCATCGTCCTCAGCTCCTCGGTAAACCAAGGAGCCGGGGCGGCTCGGCGCCGCAAGAGAGGCCGCAAGGGCGCGACCCGATCCAAGGCTCCCGTGGTCGCAATATTCCATGCGGCCACGAGGTCCTCCATCGGGGCGCGGGTCAGGGGTACAGGAAGTGGCCCAAGCGCCATCTGGAACCCATCCGGGTCCATCAGGCGCCTGTGGCGGAACCAGATAGGTGGTTCTGGCACCGCCTCCTCGCGGAGGGGAGTAGCGGTCGGAAAGTCGAGCCGGAGAAGTGAGTGATCCGACCATGACAAGGGTGTGATGACTATGTCCCCTATACCCAGATCACTCTTCCATTGGCCTGAGACAAAAATGAGGTCCGGTGTGTGTCCACCCTCGTGGGTGGGGCCTTGAATTAGTTGGGTCAGGTCCATGGCCGTCATGGAAGCCATGAACTCCCGAGCTACCTCGGATGATTCGCCCAACGATGGCAGATTAAAGTCCCCCATGACTATAAGTCTGGGGGTCTCCACTGCCACCGTAGCGATCACCTCCAGGAGCTCGGGCAGGGCTGCTGCTACATAGCGAGGAGCCAGGTATATAACCAGCAAGCCCAACTGCCTCCCTAGGCCCCACTTCACGCAGAGGGACTCGCAACCGGAAGTCTGTGGCACAATGGTCTCTCTTGGCTCAAGACCTTCCTTGATAATGACCGCTACCCCACCGCCCCTACCTTGGACCCGGGGCTGATGAAAAGCGCGGTAGCCTGGCGGGCACATTTCAACGAGGGGAAGTCCTCGTTGAATGTATATATATATGTAATATATATTGTAAGACCATATATGATATGACATACTCTAAATAAATAAAATAAACAACACTTCAAAATAGGAAGAAAGGTGCTCAGAATATATTAAGTGTAATATAAATACTCATAATGATATAAAGTTTAGGAAAAAGAAGACTTGAGTTCCAAGGGAAAAATAATCCAATATAAGCATGCTCACTCCTAGCAAATACTGACCACACCTATAATTATTTTCTTTGCCAATATTTGTCTTAATTCCTATCAAGGGATTAACAAATGAGAAATTCAACAACTGATTGGCAATCCATTTTAAATTCAAGTTCAAGAAAAAGAATGGGATTCATTAAAAAGTAGTTTCCTGCTTTATAAAATGTGTAGTCCATGCTCAATAAAATTAAAGTGAAATATGGGAAGCTGGAATAAATATAATGATTTTCTGTGTATCTGTTTTCACATGTTGTAATATGCTCCAATGAATCATTGATTGTGATGAAAGACTGGATAATTTCTGATAGAAATGTGAACAGGCAAATTCAGGCATCTCACACATGGAGCCCTTTATCTACACGAGTGGTAGTTAACCTGGTCCCTACCGTTCCAGCTTTCATGGTGGGCGGTAAGGGTTTTGTCCGATACTGAAGCACTTTCCTTTTTTTAATTTAATTGACTTCCCTACTTTATAAATCACCATTACTGTGGAACCGGTGGGCGGTTAGAAAATTTTACTACTAACAGAGATACAAAAGTGGGCGGTAGGTATAAAAAGGTTGACTACCCCTGATCTACATTTTCCAATAAGAAAGCAGCTGCTGCATGGAGAAGAAAACACAAGAAATATTTTAAATGATTTTTTAAATCAACGTCAACATTAAACACAGTATCTAAAATGTTTTGACCAGAATGTCAGATAAAACATACCATTAGAGTGCGTTTTAATCATGTTCCTGTAATATCTGGGATTAACCCAAAAAGGTCATTCTGCAGGTAATTCAGCGGATGTGTATATATCAGCTTCCTTGTCCAGCTTCCCTGGAATTGTAAATTGTTTAACTTAATGCTTAGGTATTTTTATTATAAGGAAGCAGTTTTCATTTATTCTTTTAAAATACATGTGTTTGCTTTCAATTTATTGTTTCTATAGTTACATATTTTTCTTTTTTTAAAATATTGTGACAGAGTTGAGAGCTGCAGACATGTGTTAGACAGCACTTCTGGAGATCAAGGAAGGTAAACAGCATTGATATCTGAAATCAGAGATTCAGAATTATTCACCCACGTGCTCCTGTCAAGAAATATAATTTTTTTATTCTGCTTTTTGGTGTTTGAATCTCTTAATCTCATCACCAACAACCTCTAAACATATCTGAAGATGCTATAAATATTTGCTCTGATGTTTTAAATGGACATGAGGAACAATGTGAAAATCTACCAACTTTTTCATTGGCCATTATTTTGGAACTTTTAATAGGAGCTTGACCAACACACAGTTAGCAGAAGACAATCATTATACTATGAAAAGCATCACTACTTTTTTTTTTCAAGACCAGTTTCCTTTTTTCCCCTTTTGCTTCTCAGCAATCTCATTTCAGTCTGTTTCAAGATACAAGTAAGTTAGGCCTTGAGTCTAATTCCTAGAAGTTCTTTATAGGATGCCACCCAAAATCACCATCCTACTGGGCTGTCTGTCCAGCCAAATCCAGCTGGATGGGATTTAGTGCTAGAGATACTATTGTCATCTCATTACACAAAGCTGTTGATACAATCTGGCAAGAAAAAACTAACTTTGGCTTAGTTAGCCTAACTGAAATTTGTTATGTATGACTTCTATTTTTAAGTCCAAGAACTGCAGACCATGACTGTCCAACTTGAGAACAATCAGTTGGATGAAATCCTCCTGGTTATTTTGTACGACCCAAGCTTCCCTGGCACACACTGGATAGTGATACCTGGATGTAAGGCATCATCCTGTTCTCAGTCAGATGCTATAGATCAAGGTGTCAAACTCACCATATCATGTTGCCATCATTTGGCATTTTGTGACATTTTTTTCCTTTGTGGAGCTATATTGGGCATGGCCAGCACATGATTTCTCCGACCCACAGGCCACCAGTTTGACAACCCTGCTATAGATCCTCTCTTGGATTAAGAAGAAAATGTAGCACCCTGACCAAGTAGGACACCTATGCAGTTGACCTTGCAGTCTACTACCTTAAGCCAGGGACTGTCAGCTTGCCACTGACAGAGCAGACCTAGAGTACCAATAGGCAGCATATACTGCTGTCTGCAAGTGAAACAAGCTTCTCGACTTACCTAGTACTTTCCTTTTTTTCTCCTAACAACTTCCCTCTTTCCACCCCTGATGAAGAGGGAGGGAGGGAGAGCACAACATGCAAGATGAAGCCAACACGGCTCTGGAGCACTGAGACATGCACAATAGCTGCAGTGTGGAATGGGACAACTTGCCACAGCCAACTAGTCATGGTCAGCTCACCACATCCAACTCACTGTGGGACAATTCAATTCAATTTAATTATTTAAAAATAATTTAAAAATTATTTTAACTTTTATCATTCACATTTCATTTTGTCCGTCCTTTGCCATCTTTTATTTAATGATTCCATTCCACTTTTTTTATATATATTTTTTTTTGTGAAAAAAAGTTTTATTAGTTTTTACAAATTTTTAAAATCAGGAAAAGGGTATAAGGTGTTAAAAAGATATTTTGAGGACATCTATGTCGGAGGTGTCGGCCCCCTATGAGGCTTCATACAAAAAAGGTTATACTATATAGAAAAAAAAGTCATTTGTGAGATCTGAGTCTTTTAGCAATTGTGTCTTCCTCTCCCTGACCTCCAGTGGGCGGAGCTGTGGCCCCTCCCATTCCCCCATTTTCATCCTCCAGGATTGGGGAATGTTTTTTAAGAAAGGCTTCCGCCTCTGCAATTGTTTTAATTCTTACTCTCCCCCCCTCCCAGAACACTAACATTCCCTCGGGCATCAACCACTTGAACCAGACCCCCTATTTTTTTATTTTTTTATTATATTAATGTAACTTTTTTTCCTGTAGCGAGGTGCCCCACAGCGACTTGGCCATGGTGAGTTGTCGTAGACTCGCTGCAATGCAAAGGAGAGAAGGAGCTGGAAGCAACAAAACTAAATTCTAGACCAGGGGTAGGGAACTATGGCTCTTTTATGACTCATGGACTTCACTACCCAGAATTCTGGGTATTGCAGTCCATGAGTCATAAAAGAGCCATAGTTCCCTACCCCTGTTCTAGACTAACATGCTGACTCCCTTGAAGAATATCTTAAAATATATTTATTGCCCACTTGATTTGGTTATTTTAAGAGACTGGGTGGGTGGGTGTCAGATTGTCATTGTTGGTAAACCTTTTGTGCTTAGAAAGGTTAACTTTGCTGCATCACAATATTTTAAAATCAGAACATCTTTTTCAAATGGGCTTGATGGATTCCATAACCTGTAACTCCCAAAGAACATGGTCATGAAGGACAAAAATATAAGAATACATGTAAAAATAAATTCATGTTAGAATCTGAGTTCCATTACAGTTCGCTCAACATTCCTTCCTCAATGAAATTCTCCAAATGCCACTTCAGTTCCTACCCTACAATTGAATGGTGTAAACGTGTCATTTTGTTGAAGTAACCTAGCATTACAAAGAGAAAATAATCTAAATATATCCACTTCCCACAACAAAGATTTAACAGGCAGCATCAGATTTGACTGCCACTAACCTGCCTTCAAACTGCACTTTTCATAAAGTTTCTTGCACCATCCGATATTATACAAACCCAGTATTATATGCAAATCTATGTCAAAATTCTGACAATTTCTGCTTCTAAGAAACAAAGCTAAGTAAGGAGCAATTTACAGTAGGTACATAGTAATTTTAATTTAATTTAATTAATTGTAATTTTAGTACAATGACAATAAAGATTATTATTAGTATGACATTAAAATGCTTTAAACCCTCCTGCACAAGAAAAGTAATAAAGAATAAGCATCTCTTCTGAAGCAGTTTGTACCCTCCCTTTCTAAAGATGGGACTTCTGAGGTGGTGCCAGATATATGTATTGTGCTGTTTGGGTATTATA
This sequence comes from Rhabdophis nuchalis, assembly GCA_039707465.1. Lineage (NCBI taxonomy): Eukaryota > Metazoa > Chordata > Lepidosauria > Squamata > Natricidae > Rhabdophis > Rhabdophis nuchalis. The sequence goes on along the minus strand of CM077644.1, from coordinate 160,428,908 downwards.
GCAAAAGCACTTAGACTTATATATTGTTTCACAGTGCTTTACAGCCCTCTCTAAGTGGTTTACAGAGTCAGCATATTGCCCCCAACAATTTGGGTCCTCATTTTACCAATCTCGGAAGGATGGAAGGCTGAGTCAACCTTGAGCTGGTGAGAATTGAACTACTGGCAGTCAGTATAGAATTAGCCTGCAATACTGCATTCTAACCACTGCGCCACCATGGCTCTTATATAGCTGAGAAGCAAATGTTTGTTTTCATGAACTCTGCCAAAACGTTCCCTATTCCAAATAATATAAGAAACAGTACAGGTAGTCCACAACGTATAACAATTCATTTAGTGACTGTTCAAAGTTGCAACGGAATTGAAAAAAAATGACTTATGACCAATTTTAACACCACTGTTGTGGCATCCTCTTGGTCATGTGATCAAAATTCAAATGCTTGGCAACTGATTTATATTTATGATGGTATTTATGAAGTCCCAGGATTGTGTGGTCACCTTTTGTGACCTTCTGACAAGCAAAACCAGTGGGGCAGCAGATTCACTTAACAATTGTGTTACTAGCTTAACTGCAGTGATTTACTTAACAATGAAGAAAGGTTGTAAAATGGGGCAAAATTTATTTAACAATTGTCTCGCTTAACAACAGAAATTTTGAGCTCAGTTGTGGTCATAAGTTGATGACTACCTGTATTTATAGTTATACAGTGTATCTGAAAATACTCTGATGTATTGTATGGGTATTAGGAACATTTCCACCTGTTATTCTGGTGCCTTGGACTACCTTTTCTATGTTGGTAGTCCATACTGGCTAGAATTATTAATGGAATTAATAGCCAAGGCAGTCTGTGAGGACTAGACTTGGAGAAGGCTGCTATAAAAGAATCCTATGGGCCTATTAAACTGTAATTAACAGGCTAACATTGAGTTAATGATAGCAGACCTAAGTGCACCCAACCAATTCATGGAGTTCAAACTGAGGAACTGTTATGTTACAGATGATATTCTCAGCTCTTGACCACAAATATACTGTTGCCTGCAAGCAGCCAGTAATTCATGGAGTTCCATAAATTAGGTTTTGCTGCTTCTCTTTCTATAGCAGTAGTTTAGACATAAGCTTGGAAGAGCTACTACTTTCCAGCCATTAACCATTTTAGTTAGACATATGTTTAAATAAAGAGCAGGTGGTCTCCCTAAGGGTAAACCAATAAAATAAAGAGGTGATTAAAGGGGAAAGGGAGAAATAAGGTTTCTTCTTTAAACTCTGGGGGCAGATGGGTACTTTCTCCTTACTGTCCATTTAGAACCAGAGTCAACCTTATAAATCAGTTAGAACTTGGCTGTCAATGGTAGTTTATTTTAGTGTTTCTAAGAACCATCCATATTTCTCATATTAAAGCGAAGCAGCACAGTTCTTTGTGAAAGAACTCAGTGTTCCCATTTTTGCAGGAATAAAGTTGTCATCACAAAAACAGTAACTGATATCACCGTTGCCAATGCTTGTAGAATAGTCCTACTTATGAGTTCTACCTTTTGACTATAAATTCCTTACAGAGCAAAGAATTTCACAACACTTCTATTTTGTAACACTTTAAGACACAGCCAACATTTTCAAAGACTGATTAAGTTGGAAGCAATTATCACAGTGTTTGCCTTGTATTTTATCTGTGTGGTATGGAGAGAATATCCACTCTCTAGCATGCTCTTTAACAGAAGAATAACAGAGTTGGAAGGAACCTTGGAGGTCTTCTAGTCCAGGGTTCTCCAACCTTGGCAACTTTAAGCCTGGCGGACTTCAACTCCCAAAATTCCCCAGTAAGCAAAGCTGGCTAGGGAATTGTGGGAGTTGAAGTCCACCAGGCTTAAAGTTGCTAAGGTTGGAGACCTCTGTTCTAGTCCAATCTGTTCTGCTCAAGCAAGAAACTTTATTCCATTTCAGACAGATGATTGTCCAATCTCTTCTTAAAAACCTCCAATGTTGGAGCACCCACAATTTCTGGAGGCAAGTCATTCCGCTGATTAATTGTTCTGGGAGTTATAGTCCGCCAGGCTTAAAGTTGCCAAGGTTGGAGAACCCTGGACTAGAAGACCTCCAAAGTTCCTTCCAACTCTGTTATTCTTCTGTTAAAGAGCATGCTAGAGAGTGGATATTCTCTCCATACCACACAGATAAAATACAAGGCAAACACTGTGATAATTGCTTCCAACTTAACCAGTCTTTGAAAGTGTTGGCTGTGTCTTAAAGTGTTACAAAATAGAAGTGTTGTGAAATTCTTTGCTCTGTAAGGAATTTATAGTCAAAAGGTAGAATTCATAAGTAGGACTATTCTACAAGCATTGGAAATTTCTTCTGAATTCTAGGTTGGTTCTCTTCTTGATTAGTTTCCATCTATTGCCTCTTGTTCTGTTACTTTGGAGAAAAGGTTGACCCCTTCTTCTTTGTGGCAGCCCCTTAAATATTGGAACACAGCTATCATGTCACCTTTAGTCCTTCTTTTCATTTATTTCATTTCATCTAGACAGACCCAATTTCTGCAACCGTTCTTCATATGTTTTAGTCTCCAGCTCCCTAATCATCTTTGTTGCTCTATATATGGACTCTATGTAAGATATCATCTGACTTGGTCACAGTCACAGGGAAAGAACAAGATTATTTAAACACGAGGTTGATTACAGAGATTCCCTTGTTGGATTGTCCCTCTGTCAGAACATAACACCAGTTTCTCCACATTTGTTATTTAAGTAAGAGGTGGATAAAATAGTGGTCATATCTTTTGGGCTTGGTTTCCAGAAAGCTGTCATATCTCAACACGCACATGATCCAGAGACAGAGTTTACATGACAGCCGCTTGTTCAGCAATTGTCTGCTGCTTCATGAATCCTCCTGTCCTTCAAGAAGAACTAGAAACATTTTTGAGTTCTTCCTAACCGTTGACATCAAATTTGACCTTATTTGCCCATGGTGATAAAGAAAGCAAAGAAATACAAAGTAAAGGACAAGACAAATAAGGATGGGAAAAGTTTCAAAGTTTCTTTTAAACAGTCAAACACAATTATTTTGTCTTTAAATGTCATATGTCTAACTCATTTATTTACAGAAAGGAATAAATACGACTAAATATGAAAGTAAAAAGAAATTCAGGTAATGTTATACATGAAGATATGCAGATTATATATATTCAACATATTCAACGTATGTTGAAGCGAGACTGCACATTAAGATTATATGTATGTGTGTGTGTGTGTGTGTGTGTGTATAAAATAATTTTAATGCATAGTCTCGCTTCAACATACATATGAATTAACAATTGGATTTGCAACAAAATATGCATCTATGGTTTTTTTTGAAGTTTTGATCAGTTAATTATGAAGCTCCTTTCTATATGCCTTTTCACAGAAGACACTCGTATGACTAAGAAATGTTCTTTGATACACAAAGAAATTATATCATCTAAATTAAATAATAAGACGTACAATTTTAGTGATAACCTACTTGGGGGCATTTTTTTAATCCATACTGCACCATATATCTCTCCCTCTAAAACTCCAGACAGTACTTCATTTTATTTTTAGTACTATATGAGATCAGCATTATAACTAAAACAAGCTAGTTAGTAGTCACAAATTAAATCCTATTTCTCTAACCATGATTTCAAACCAACTTTTATATTAGGTGTATCTAACCTTGGCAACTTTAAGATTTATGAACTTAAAACTCCTAGAATTCCACAGCCAGTCATGCCTTAAAGTTGCAAAGATTGGACAACTCTGCATTATATTACACTTTAAAAAATAACAATAGCTAGCATTCAGCTAAATAACTGTGATGGATGCATGCGTATGAAATCCTAATAATCGTAGCTGGGCAGACCATACTGCTCATTTTAAAAAACCGACTGAAACGAATGAACAATAGGTTTTCAAAAGGTATTAACCACAACAGCTGTATGTTAGTTCCAGGATCAGAGCCAACAAACTAAGGAGTGTAAATACAAGCTTGTGGTCTTTTAATTAAGAATGAATTAGTCCTTAGGAATAGAATATTGGGCTTTACAAGTCCTTGCAATGATTCAGTATTGCTTTTCTTAGATTTCCATGTTAAACATTCCTGCGTAAAAATCAGGACATATTCCATTCATATTTATTTTACAATTATTCCATGAAATATAATCTAAATATGTAAGAGCATGCTTATAATTAATAATTTCCCAGTAAAACTGAATAGAAACTGAGTAGAAACTGAATCAGAATCAGAGAAACTGAATCAGAGAAATTTAGATGATAAGCTGGTCAGGAAAAACCCTATAATGTTAATCTATTTGGGGAATTCTTTTTCTTTGTTGACAGTGTATGAATACCCATCACCTTTATTCATTAATTATCTTTTAACACTAAGGAAAATAATCAACCTTCTCTAGCTGGATCCAGAGTCTTAATTTGTTGGACTTTAACTTAGCAAAAGAAAAATCTTGCTTAGATACTAGACTGCAGGTTCAAGTAATTTCTAGTTGTCGAGACTAAAAATTTGAAAAAAGACGAGACAAGAAAGGAATGCCAATCCACTTCCACAGCCAAGGACCATGACGGGATAAAACTAAAGGGACTGAGTAAGCATGACGCACTGATATTTTGGATAGTACATTTATGAATCAGTGTTTGCAAAGCAGCTGAAGAATACGTCGTACACTATATGCATTGTCTTTCTGTGATTCAGTAATACGCGCAGATGGAAGAACACACACCTTGTAGCAACATGTAGCTATTTGAAATAACGTATTTACTTCAGGATGAGTCAAGCATATTCAGGTGGCCAAGGGCACCTAGTTTTATACCACAGAACTGAAAGATTTGACTGATGAAAGATGAATTGAAACAAAACATGTACAAAGTAATGCAAAAGAAATAATCTGTCAAGAAAACAGCAGGCCAAACCTACTGACTAGAGCATTTTTAGTATTCATGGAAAAATAATAAAAAAAAATTTAATTCCAGAAGCTGAAGACACCTTATGCCTGCCTCAACACCACCACTGCATTTCTCTCATTTTATTCAAATGTTAAATCTCTGTAAAAGAAATTGCATGATCAAGGGATCCTACATCAATAGTCTTCAAACTGAAAGTGTACATAATGATAAAGCTAGCAAGGAAGATGTTCCTCCATATTTATCGTCACTCCATCTCAGGCGATGAATGCCAAAGAACAAAGAGATGGTTATGAATCAAACCAAACAGGAGACTTCAACAGGCTATACCAGTAGATGCAACAGTCTGAATATGGCTATCTATAGTATTATGGGCCCAGATTGAGTTGGAAAATATAAATATCAGTTATTGAATCAGTGAATCAATAAATCTGTGCTGATTTTCACTGAAAAACACTTCTACTATTATGATATGTTGGTCTTCACATTGAATTTTACTCAGATTTAACCTCCATTCCACTCCTTGCTCTGTCACGTTATAGTTATACTACTGCTGTTTGATCTACCTGGGGCTCTCTTTAAAGATCATCTGAAAACTTCAGTTGGGGAAGCATCAAGCAGTCCAGGTAATTATGGGTGTATCTAGATTTGCCCATAGGATACCAGTGGTAGCGAAACTGCATTGGCTGCCAATCTGCTTTTGGGTTCAGGGCAAGGTACTAGTTGCCTTTTTCAAGTCCCAGATACTTCAGTGTCTGGATATTTTCAAGATCATCTCCTATGGTTGGATACAAGACTCGTTAAGGCTCCCATCATTAAGAATACACCATCTAAGGCAGAGGTCTTCAAAGTTGGCAACTTTAAGACTTGTGGACTTCAACTCCCAGAATTCAGCTATGCTGGCTGGAGAATTCTGGGAGTTGAAGTCCACAAGTCTTAATGTTGCCAACTTTGGGGACCCCTGATCTAAGGAATCACATAGATGCATTTTGTCACTGATGGCCCTTTCTGTGGAACAGCTTGTTCTTCAGCATTTGGAGTCTGGACCAATCCTACCTTGTTGAGATTCAAGAGCCTTAAATCCATGGCTCTTCAGGAAAATGCATACGGACAATGAGGATTGACCTATCTCCAACAGATGGTAATGTTAATTACTAAGATTACATTTTAATACTTTTTGTTGCCTGATGTAAGCTGCTAAGGCTTTTGCAACTGAATGGCATACAAATCTTATTAAGGAAGTTAACTCTGGGCTGTAATCAACTCCCAGCAATTTACAATACAGTAAATAAAACCGATACAATAAAACTACTTCAGCATTCTCTAAATTATAAAACTATGGTTGCATCATAATTCTAATTTCATCTTCAACGCCTTTCTGAAAGATGCCAACATAGATGCAACATGAAACACTGGGGGCCACCACAGAAAAAACACCCCCTTCAAACTTCTGTTCCCTTAATCTCAAAAATATAGGGCACTCTAAGCTTCAAATGATCATGCCAGATGGGTCAATTCTAGCTGGATTTAATGATCACAGAGATAGTTAAAACCAGCATTTTGAATTGTACTCAGAAGCTTATAGGAATCCAATGCTGCAATGCAATGCCAGTGTGATGGAGATATAGTAGCTCTCATATACCAGCTTGTGGGCCTCTGCATTCTGCCCCAAATTACTCCAAGTACTTTCTAATGTCAACTGTGTTTTCATCATCTGAGTGGTGAAAATGGTGTCAATCATTATTGGCAAGGGCTCCCACTCCAGATAGAGCTACAACTGGTATATCACCCAAGGATTCCTCCCCCACCTCCCATCCAACAGTAACAGTGAATAAATAATGACCAAATTATGAACCTACCTTTTTGGTAAAAATAAAATCCAGAATTTAAAATGAAATTGTTTCTAGATAATCAGCAACTCTGTCTTGTTAGGGTACAACCTCACTCTCTTACATCCTATCCAGGCCCAAACAGTCTCCATAATGGATCAAGATTTCCAAAACATCCCAATTCTGCCTGGCAGAAGGAAGAACTGAAATGTTCTACTGGGTATCACCAACATATTGATGATGTTTTACTTTGAGCCCATGGATGAGTTTGGATAGTGGTTTCAAGCAGATGCTAAATGGTAAGAGAGAGAGAGCTAAACCTCCAGCACGGCACAAGAAACGACCCAAGGAGAGGTCCTTTCATCCCCCACCAACTTCAACATTTAAGACTGCAAAACAGACTCTGTAGTTATATGCGAGACCGTCTCCTGCCCCATACATCCCTTAGACCGATACGCTCCCACAGAGAGGGCCTTCTCAGGGTGCCGTCGGCCGGACAATGCCGACTGGCGACACCCAGGGGAAGGGCCTTCTCTGTGGCGGGCCCTGCCCTGTGGAATGACCTACCCCCAGAACTCCGTACCATCACTGACCTCCGCCTCTTCCGCCAGTGTTTAAAAACACACTTCTTTCATCAAGCCAGCCTAACATAACCTCCGCTGTGACTAGTATAGATAGTTTTAATTGGGGATTTTAATTGGTTTTAGCGCAGGACTTGACATTTAATAGGTTTTTAAATTTTTTGTATTTTTGTATTATTTTGTATGTATTTTAAATTCCTGTGCGCCGCCCTGGGTCCATTTGGAGAAGGACGGGATATAAATCAAATAAAACTCAAACTCAAACTACCCAGTCTTCTCAAGTAACCCAGAAAACTACTCATATCCAAGTCCTGATGAAGGACGTTGTCAGCCCTTTAAGGTAGACCAGACTAGGAAAGTCATGAATGCTAATAATACAGAATGGAATGGAATAGAATACAGAATAGAATAGAATACTTTATTGGCCAAGAGTGATTGGACACCCAAGCAGAAGTGGTATTCAGCCGGTTCAGACCAGTTCACCCAAACCGATAGTGGAAACCGCCCACCCGCCTTGGCTCTATGGCATCCCATTTAGGCACTTTTATTAGCCAAAGTGCATGCACGGAACCTGAGCACGTATGCACATACACATACTCACATTTACAAACCGATAGGGAAGGGAAGGGAATACCACCACTGCACCCAAGGAATCTGTCTCCAGTGCAGAACCTCTCACTATACATATAAACAACCAAGTGATTTAATCATAATAGGAGAAAGTAGTAGAAAAGATGAGAAGAAGAAGAATCATACAGTCATACTATGTGGATAAATATCCTTAGATATTAGTACTGTGATAATTAGATGTTCAGCAGAGTGATGGCACAAGGGGAAAAAAAACTGTCCCTGTGTCTAGATGTTTTGGCATGCAATGCCCTGAGGGGAGCAGTTGTAACAGTTTATGTCCAGGTCGTGAGGGGACTCTAGCTATTTTCTCAGCCCACTTTCTGACCCATGCAGTATACAGGTTTTCAATGGAAGGCAGGCTGGTTGCGATTATTTTTTCTGCAGTCCTAACTGTTTGTTGAAGTCTGTACCTGTTCTGTACTAAACTAGGGAGTTACAGAAGTACAAATGACAAACTCAATTATTCCTCTGTAGAACTGTACAGTTACAGTAACAGAATCTTGCAAGGTTGAATGCACTTCTTCTTTTATCTTCAAGAGAACTTAGGAGGGTCAAGCCTGGGACGCTTTCTCAAATTACATTTCTGCCTCTGGCCCAATTTTCTTTTATCTCTTGAGAAATGACTACATCACTACCTCCTTTGAGGCATGTAGCACAATTCCTTCTCCCAATGAGCCATTAACTACTCCAATGATCCTGCTACTCAGACACCTCATCATTGCATGAATGAGTTAGAAGGAGAATGAGTAACTGACAACTCATTCTAAACAGCACTCTATCATGGTTTACACAGGATGAAATGACTCCCAGATGACTACAGAGGACTGTCCCAATTATCACTTCAGAACTTATCCATGCCAAGTCAGGACCCAGGAAAATCTAAACAATTCTATCAGCAAAATGTCCTCCTACACAATATGCACCAAGGTGAAAGACGCTATACTGCCACAGAACAAATTATTTTATAAAAAGAAGGGAAGGGGAAATCCACTGCGAAAATGAAAACCCACAACAAACCTATTTGAACAATAACTTTTACTGAGATATATAAATTAAATGAACTTTAATAATGCTTGATGCACAGTCTCTTTTAATTTCCTAAGCACTCATGGCTCAATAGTCATATTTAATTATTAAATACATGGGGGATAAATAAAATAGCTTTATTTAATTCATTTCATTTTAATTACGTTTTAGTTTATTTTTTGCCTAGGCCTTCCCAAATTCTTCCCATTACTACTTTCTGAGTTCAACTCCCAGCATACTACTCAGAGTCACAAAAATAATCACACCCCCTATTTAAAACTATCTTCATTATTTTTCCAAACATCTGGCATCAAAAATTAACACAGACTCTGAGAATACTTATGACAATTTTCAATTCAATTCAATTCAAATTTAATTTGTAGAACCGCTCCCTCTCCCCACAGGGACTCGGGGCGGTGCACAGGGAAAGTAAAAACAATAAATATACAAATATAAATACATAATATAAAAACAGATTAAATCTATTCCTGTGCTAAAACCCGTTAAACTAAAATACCCAACAGCTATAAATAAGTTTAAAACCCCATAGAAAGAGAGACTAGCCTAGGCCGGCCAAGCGGAAAAAGTGTGTTTTTAATTTCAGACGGAAGGAGCGGAGGTCCGTAGTCGTTCTAATATCGGGGGGAAGGTCGTTCCAGAGAGCCGGGCCCGCCACAATTGGTCTTATACACAGCAAATTCCTTAAGGATGACTTTTCATTTCCAATTACTCTACTTTAAAATTATTACAACCATCAATTGATACTACATCTTAGAGTACAGGATATATACTTCGGAGTAAAACCTGAGCACATTACTTTATGAGTCCAACTTCAGTGGAGAGCCAGGAAGATTTAAAGAATAATCAAGGGGCACTGATTCAAAATGCTAAAACTGTAAAGATAAAGATTGTATTTCATTATTTTCTGCATTGTTTAAAACTGAGCATTAGAGAATACTCTAAAAATTATTCAATGGGGGATAAAATGAAAAATAAGGGCAAAGACTACAACAGACTGCAGATGTCTCCTACTCAAAACAATGGACATATTGTATTGTTTTTGTGGTCGTTGTTACATTTGTATAGTATCTTTCCTCTCAGTGTAATCATGTGCCTACAATGGAATGGAGCTGGATTGCTGATGGAGTGGAGCTGGATTGTTGATGGAACGGAGTTGGTGTTGGAGGAGTGGAGAAGGTGAGAGGAGAGGAAGATTGGATGAGAGGAACGTAGATGGAGTGAAGAGAGGAGGAACGAGGAGAAGGAAGGAAGGAAAGTGGTGGAAGAAGGAGTAGGAGATGGGAGAGATGGATGAAGAAGCCAAGCAGCCGGGTCGTTGGTGGATCATGGCCGAAGATGACCCAGGAACACCTCAAAGTGTGTGCTTTCGACTTGGGAGTAAACCGTGGCAGCACATGGCAGCACTTTACATCAGGCCGCACAAGGGACCATCTAGTCGTGCGGCACTAAGTGCGGACTGAGGCCGGTGTTGCCGAAGAAGACAGATGGATGGGGTGGTGTTAAGACTGAATTGTGATCCCCCCCACCCGAAAGAGCTAAGTCTGACTGTCTGAACTGTTTTACCCCTCTGCTCTTTTAGAACTGCGTCCATTTGCACAATTTTATCACTTGTCACTTTACTTGCCCTGGACTCTATTTGTGGACTCTATTTGTGAACTTGCTCTATGTCCCCTGGGTTGGATGACCTCTATGTTTTTAGCAGTGTATTCCAGGTGTGATCTCCTTTGCCTGCGGGAGGCCCCCCTCTCGCAGGCCTGGCCCCCCTATCTAACACGGGCCCACCTCGAGGATGGACTGATAGCTCCTGAGAGGTGGGCGAAGCGCAAATTAAGGGGGTTTTTATTTAAATTTTTAATTCGGATTTTAGGGGGTTCCAGGGTGGGGGGGGAAAATAGTCCTGGGAGGGAACGGCAAACGAGTGGGCCGGCCGGCGGAAGAGGAGTAACGGAGGGAGGGGAAGGGGGGGTCGTTTCCACTGAGGCATTTTCCATCGATCTGGTCTTAGGGAGGGGCAGGGGCGGTGGGAGGCGGAATAGGCGTCATCGGTTGGAAGACCGTGGCCGCTGGACACAGGCGGTCACGCGCTCCAACTCTCCGTCCTCCCATCGCAGACTAGGTGGGCAGGATTCACAGACCCGGGGCCCGAAGCTGATGTTATGCAACGCCAGGTCCGTGGTTCAGAAAGCCCCCCTCATCTGTGACCTTGTGTCAGAGGGGGACCCGGACCTGGTGGGTATAACGGAAACCTGGTTGGGCCATGAAGGGGGTATACCCCTCGTAGACATCTGCCCACCAGGTTACCGCGCCTTCCATCAGCCTAGGGCCCTAGGGAGGGGTGGGGGGGTGGCGATTATCGTAAAGGAAGGTCTTGAGCCGAAGGAGACCACGGTCCCCCAGACAACCGGGTGTGAATCTCTCTGCGTGAGATGGGGCCTAGGGAGGCAGTTGGGCGTGTTAGTTGTATACCTGGCTCCTCGCTATGCAACAACAGCCCTGCCCGAGCTCCTAGAGGTGATAGCCGAGGCGGCGGTTGAGACCCCCAGACTGGTAGTCATGGGGGACTTTAACTTGCCGTCGGCGGGCGAAGCCTCTGGAGCAGCTCGGGAGTTCATGGCCTCCATGACGGCCATGGACCTGACCCAGGTAGTTTTAGGTCCCACTCACGAGGGGGGAAACACGCTGGATCTCATCTTTGTCTCGGGACAGTGGAGTCGCGATCTGGGAATAGGGGACTTAGTCATCACTCCCTTGTCATGGACAGATCACGCTCTCCTCCGGCTGGACTTTCCAATCGCTCCACCTCACCGCGGGGAGGCGGAACCGGACACTCCTAGATGGTTCCGCCCCAGGCTTCTAATGGACCCGGAAAGGTTCCAGAGGGAGCTTGGGCCAATTCCTGTGATCCTGCCCCGCGACTCGACTGAGGACCTAGTGGCCGCATGGTTAAGTGCGGCCACGGGGGCCTTGGACCGAGTCGCGCCCTTGCGGCCTCTCTTGCGGCGACGAATCACCCAGGCTCCCTGGTTTACTGAGGAGCTTCGGGGGATGAAACGCCACAAGAGACGCCTAGAGAGCAGATGGAGATCCTCTCGCTCCGAAGCCGACCGAACACTAGTGAGAACCCATATTAGGGCTTACTTAGTGGCGATAAGGGTGGCCAAACGTGAGTATTGTGCCACCCTAATTGCATCCGCAGATAACCACCCTGCCGCCCTGTTTGGGGTGACCCGCTCCCTCCTTCACCAGAGGCCGCGGGAAGCCCCTCTACAAGGGCGAGCAGAGGAATTTGGGATTTATCTGCAGGAGAAAATCACTCGGATTCGGAATGAGCTACCCTCCATCGACAGTGGTCCTGTGGGACTGTCCGAGGCTAGTCTTGAGGTTCCTGCTTGGGAGGAGTTTGACTTTGTTACCACCGAGGATATGGACAGGTTGTCAAAGAGACTTAAGGCTACCACATGTTTATTGGACCCGTGTCCCTCCTGGCTTGTACTGGCATCCTGGGAGACGACACGAGGCTGGCTCCAGGGCATTGTCAACGCATCTTTGAGTGAGGGGTCCTTGCCTGCCGTCTTGAAAGAGGCGGTAGTGAGGCCCCTCCTCAAGAAGCCGTCCCTGGACCCAGCTTTACTAGAGAACTATCGTCCAGTCTCCAACCTTCACTTTCTGGTGAAGGTTGTTGAGAGTGTGGTAGCCCAACAGTTTCCACAACACCTGGAGGAAGTTGATTATCTAGACCCGCGCCAGTCCGGCTTCCGACCCGGTCACAGTACCGAGACGGCATTGGTCGCGTTGGGTATTCCTCTATCCTAGTCCTATTAGACCTCTCGGCGGCTTTTGATACCATCGACCATGGTATCCTATTGCACCGACTGGGGGGGTTGGGGCTGGGAGGCACCGTTTTGCAGTGGTTCTCATCCTACCTCTCTGGTCGGTCGCAATATGTGTTGACGGGAGGGCAGAGGTCGACCTCGAGACCCCTCTTATGTGGGGTTCCTCAGGGGTCGGTCCTCTCGCCCCTCCTGTTTAACACATATATGAAGCCGCTGGGTGAGATCATCCGTGGTTTTGGGGTGGAGTACCATCTGTACGCTGACGACACCCAGCTGTACATATCCACCCCAGACCACCCCAACGATGCCGCCGAAGTGCTGTCCCGGTGTTTGGAAGCCGTACGGATCTGGATGGGTGGTAACAAACTCAAGCTCAACCCTGCCAAGACTGAGTGGCTGTGGTTTCCGGCACCCCGGTTCAGCCAGATTACTCCAACTCTGGCCATTGGGGGCGAAACACTGGCCCCCGTGGAGAGGGCGCGCAATTTGGGTATCCTCCTGGATTCCCGGCTGTCCTTGGAGGACCATGTGACGGCCGTGGCCAGGGGGGCGTTTCATCAGGTACGCCTGATGCGCCAATTGCGCCCCTTACTGGACCGGGCTGCCCTTTGCACAGTCACTCAAGCTCTTGTGACGTCCCGTCTCGACTACTGTAATGCTCTCTACATGGGGCTTCCCTTGAGGTGCACTCGAAAGCTACAGCTAGTCCAAAACGCAGCCGCGCGGGTAATTACGGGAGCCACCAGAAGCTCCCATATAACACCAATCCTGCGCGAGCTGCATTGCTTCCTGTGGTCTTTCGGGTGCGCTTCAAGGTTCTGACGACCATCTTTAAAGCGCTCCATGGCTCGGGGCCTAGTTATATGCGAGACCGTCTCCTGCCCCATACATCCCTACGGCCGATCCGCTCCCACAGAGAGGGCCTTCTCAGGGTGCCGTCGGCCGGACAATGCCGACTGGCGACACCCAGGGGAAGAGCCTTCTCTGTGGCGGGCCCTGCCCTTTGGAACGACCTACCCCCTGAACTCCGGACCATCACCGACCTCCGCCTCTTCCGCAAATGTTTAAAGACATATTTTTTCCATCAAGCCGGCCTAGCCTAACCTCCCATGGGGACTTTTAGAAAAGTTTTAAATTGGGTTTTTAATAATTGGTTTTTAGCACAGGATTGGGGGATTATTTAATATATATTTTAAATTATTTGTCTATCTTCTATTGTGTATGTTTTTTAAATTTCCTGTGCGCCGCCCTGGGTCCTCTGTGGAGAAGGGCGGGATATAAATGTAATAAAATGAAAAAAAAATGAAATTTTATATTAATTATGCATATTTGTTTCACCACATGCACAGAATCTGTGTTGTCTACTTGACAGCTTGTCAGCTTTGTTGTTATATCAACTAAATGAGATGAACAAATTCCAAAAAAAATCATTGGACAAATAGGACTGTGCATGCTAGTCAGTCTTTTAATATTTGTGCTGCACAAAGTAAGCTTTCTCTTTTTACTATCACAAATTTTTCGCTCCCACAGAGAGGGACTTCTCCGGGTGCCGTCCACTAGACTTTGTCAGCGGGCGACGCCCAGGGGAAGGGCCTTCTCTGTGGCGGGCCCAGCCCTCTGGAATGACCTTCCCCCCGATATCAGGACAACTACGGACCTCCGCTCCTTCCGCTTAAAATTAAAGACTCACTTTTTTCGTCTGGCCGGCCTTGGGTAGTCTCTTTTTAGGTTAGGGTTTTTTAGGGGTAATTTTTAGTTTATAGGTTTTAGCGCAGGATTTATTTAATTTATTTTTAATTCTGTATTTTGTACTTGTCTGTGTTTATTTGTATTTTTAATTGCCTGTGCCCCGCCTCGAGTCCCCTCGGGGAGAGAGAGCGGGATATAAATTAAATTATAAAAAAAAAAAAAAATTTTTTTTGGCAGAATGCACTTTCATGCATTGAAAGAATTCTAACAGAAAAAAATGAACAATAAACACATAAAGTATAACAGCAATTCACTGTTGACTATCAGAGCAGTTGCAAATAATGCTTTCAGATCTACAATGAGTCCTTGTTTAGTGACTGACTTAGCAACTGACTGTATTTATGACACTAATGAGAAAGTAACTTTGGGACCAAATCTTTGCATTTATGATCTTTGCAGGTCTGTAAAGTAAATGAAGCACAACTGTAGGCACAGTTAGCAATTGCTTTACTTTATGATCTGTCAGTCTTTACTTAATGATCTGTCAGTCTTCTGAACAGTGATAGCTAAATGTAATTGTTACTTTGAATGTGACCATTGTGAAAATGTGTTTCTTTTTCTCTATGGGAATACAAATTATTTATACAAGGGCACTATTAAAAAAAATCAGCATGCGTATAAGTGAAAATGTTTGGAGGCTAGTAGTTTGTAAAGCCTGATTAACAAATTGCAGTTTAGCAACAGCAATAGCACTTAAAACTTATATACCGCTTCACAGTGCTTTACAGCCCCCTCTAAGCGGTTTTACAGAATCAGCATATTGCCCTCAACAATCTGGATCCTCATTTTACCAACCTTGGAAGGATGGAATGCTGAGTCAACCTTGAGCTGGTTAGGATTGAACTCCTGGCAGTCAGCAGAATTAGCCTACAATGCTGCATTCTAATCATTGTGCCTCCATTGGTTCTAACTTTCTTTCTTTCTTTCTTTCTTGTCTGTCTGTCTGTCTCTCTCTTCAGGCCACCCTTCGGCCCTTAGAAAGAGTTTGCACATCGTTTTAAAGGTATATACACAGGCACTATTTACTTCAATGTTTTCCTAGCAGCTCGCGGGTTACCAAGTCGCTCTTCCAAAGGATTAGCACAGCGTTATAAGGAAATCTGATACCATTTACTCACATAGAGAAAACTGAGCAAGCATTGTTATAGTATCTGAAAACCTGGAGACATATATGACATCAGAAGAGACAATTTATTGTAACACGCTAATAGATCTCTGCTTCCTTGTTCCCTCCCTCCGCAAAACAATTCAAAACCAGCCTGTTATGAGTCATGCCACGGTCTCCTTAGTTGTACCCTGGATTTTACCACATTCCATAGTAAACAAAAATAAATACCTTACTTTGGAAAACATGGTCTGATTCCTATCTCTATTCTCTGTCTTCACTATCTAATAATTTTTAGTAGGGCTATTAATCATCTGGCTCATTCAGTTATATAAAATTATTACATAAAATGTATGATCTCACTCGGGGCTAGCGTCCAAAGGATGCACATGTGTGGCAATATGCTGACACTGCAAGCTGCTTAGAGAACTCTGTAAAGCCCCATGGAGCTGTGTATAAGTGCTATTGCTATTTTGTCTTTCCCCAAGTAGTAGAACCTGAGGTGACCAGAGGAAATTGAATCCTGAAAGAATCAAGACAGACAAAAGGAAATACGTGTACTAGGGTGTTTTTGTTTTTTTTACAGAGCACATAATTAAACTTTAGAATTAAAACGTGGTGCTTTCTAATAGCTTGCCTAGCTTCAAAAAAAGGCTGCACCAATTCATAGAAGTGGTGGGGAATAGTGACAAAACTCTGATGGCAACTTGACCGCCTCTGAACCAGATCTGAAATTCAACAGGTTCTGACAGGTTCTGGAGAACCGGTAGCAGAACTTTTGAGTAGTTCAGAGAACCAGCAAATACCACCTCTGGGTGGCCCTAGAGTAGGGTGGGAATGGAGATTTTGCAGTATCCTTCCCCCAGGAGTGGGGAGGAAATGGGGATTTCTGCTACACAGATGATCCTTCCACTGCCACACCCACCAAGTCATGCCCACAGAACCAGTAGTAATTTTTTTTGAATTTCACCACTGCTCTGAAGGCCATCAGCTGGGACACTTAGTGGGATTCCCTGGCTAGCCACTGTGAGAAGAGACTGCTGTACTATATGGACCAGGCGTTTGATTCAGCAGGGCATTGTTTTTGCTCCCTCAGACATATTTTCACACACCCACCATCACCTCTTCTCAGTTAACATCATTCATTCATTTGAAGTTACAACAACACTGAACAAAGGAATGTAGAACCAGTCCTCAAAGTTCCAGCAGTTGCACTGCTCCTGCGACTACATGAATAAAATTCTGGCACTTGGCAACCAGCTCACAATTACAACCAAACCAAACACCATTTGCAACCTTCCTTGTCAGCTTCCTATACACAAAGTTAATGGAGAAATTGGCAGGAAAAAAAATATCACAAATTTATTTTTTCTGCCAACTTCTCCATTTGACCTTGTTGCTTGGTAAGTCTGCCTCATCTTTTTTTGCTCACATGCATTGCCTTTCTTTGCTCACATGCATTGTGTCCTTCAAATCATCTGCAGCCTGTAACTGGGCTTCCTGTGATCTAGCTATCCCTCAGTCATCAACACCAGCCAGACATTAACATCCCAATCTACATCTAAAATCCCATATAAATACCAAACACAGAACAGCCACCATATAAATACCACACACAAACCAGCCCAAAGCATACAGAGAGGTTCTCGGAGTATGGGCTCCACCATGAGTCCAAAAGCTCGGAAGATAAAACCTCTGATCCTGGTGATCTTTCCCATGATCTATCCCAGACTCCCGTAGAACCCCTGTACTCTTTACCTGGAACTTCCCACTTAACAACTTACACATCTCAGGTTTATGAAGGCAACTGGGACTTCTTGATTATCGTTAAGTAATACGACTATGAAGCAGTGCATTTTATGACTGCATCACTTTGCAACAGCCAACTGCTACACAGATCATCCTTGCTCATCAAGCATTCATTCAACAGTGTTAAATACTGAGACATAATGACTGGTCCTCAGAGTTGGAGTATCCCCAGAGGCATGTGATCACGATTTGGGCCCTTGGCAACCGGTGCACATTTACAATGTTGGCCACATCCCATGGTCATGTGATCACCATTTGTGACCTTCACAACTGGCTTCTGACAAGCAAAGTCAATGGAGAAATGGCAGGATTGAGCAATTGTGAACACATGACATTGAATTTAATGACTGTGATTCACTTAATGACTATAGCAAACTGCCATTGTAAGTTGGTGGTGTCAAGTGATTTTGCATTTTATGATTGCATGCATGCATGCATACATACACACACACACACACACACACACACACACACATATATATATGTATATATATATATGATCAGGAAGAGAACCTGGTGGCTTAAGTGGCTAAGGCTTCTGCCTAACATGTAATACAGCCCCGGTTCAAATCCCAGTAAGGGTATGGCTAGCTGATGAGAGCTAAAAAGCTCGAAATAGATCTATTCTAGTCTCCCTGATTTATTTATTGATCAGCTCAAAAACCTAACACACACACGCGCACGCACACACACACACTTATATATACATACATACATAAATGCTGATGTATGTATATATCAATACATACCGTAGAGTATGCAGAGTACTCCCATAGAGTGTACTCCCAGAGCAGCAACTGCCAGAAGACTCGGCACCCTAGCTCGGTGCTTTGGAAGTTGGAGAAAGTCATGTGGCGGGCGGCAGCAGCAGCAGAGATGCCCTGGCTCTGCAGGTAGAGTTAGGTAAGGGCATCGTGAGCCTGGGAGTCATGCGAGCAAGGAGTGGAAAAGCCGCTCGTGCAACCCCCCTCGCGCAACAGCCATGCAGAGCCCCCTTCACTGACCTAGAGGCATTCCGAAGGCACCGAGCCGCAGGGGCCAGAGGGTGGCGAACAGGTGCTCCTGCGGCTTGGCGATGCCCCTAGATCAGTGAATGGCGCTGTGCCTGGCTGGAAGGGGGGGTTGCCAGGCAGCTGCTCACGAGCAGTCACCTCATGGCTGCTGTGCTGCTGCTGCAACAGCGCAACACAGCCATTCGATCCTGAGGCTGTGCCCGGCTCTTTGTGAGCCTGCTCACAAGAGAGCAGCCGCCCGACAACCCCCTCTCCAGCTGGGCACAGCGCCGCTGACTGACCTAGCGGTACCCCGAAGGCACCAAGCAACGCGAGCGCCTTTGCCCCCCACCTTGTTCCCACGGCTTGGTGCCTTCGGGATACTACTAGGTCAGTGAGCGGTGCTCTGCCTGGCCGGAGGGGGGATTGTCCAGGGGGCTTATTTTTTGGGTGGACTTATATTTTTGCCCACCCAAAATATGTGGCATGGCATTAGTTTCAGGACATGTTGTATTTTCGGGGAAACACGGTACACATACATACATACATACATACATACATACATACATACATACATACATACATACACATACTTAGTACTTGATGTTGGAGAAGACTCCTGCAAAACCATGGTCAGCAAGAAAACAAATCAATGAACCATAAAAAAATCATTTCCAAAGTTCTCACTTCAGGCTCAAATTATCCTACTTCAGGCATATTCTGTGAAGATTCAGCTCTCTCGAAAAAGCTCTTATGCTAGGAAAGGGGGAAGGAAAGAGAAAAAGAGGATGGCAACAGCAAGGTAGATGCTTGTTACTGTGGCAATGTATATGCTGTTGGGAGACTTGAAAGAACAGCTTAAGGATAGATCATCATGGAGAAAAAATCTATGTACTTGTTAGGAGTCAAAAATGACTTGATGGCACATAATCAGGTTTAATATCTGACATTTTCATATATTGTTTTGCTCTTTTTTCAAATGGTTTTTTTTCTTTTGGTTTCTCAATTACCATATTTTTCGGAGTATAAGACTCACTGGAGTATAAGACGCACCAAGGTTTTGAAGAGGCAAATTAAAAAAAAAAAAGGCATAGATAGTCTTTAGGAAGCTTATAGTGCTCCTGGGGACTGAGGGGGGTGGGTAAAATTCAGCAAAAAACGGCCCATTTTTTGCTCATTTCTGACATCCCCAGCCCCCAGGAGCTCTCTAAAAGCTTTCTACAAGCTATACATGGCCATTTTGGTGAAGGGGTGGTGTTTCCTGAGGCAAAAAATGCTGTATTCAGTGTATAAGACGCACCAAGATTTTCAGCATTTTTTTTTGAAAGGGAAAAGGTGCGTTTTATACTATACTCCGAAAAATACGGTAGCTTGACTGTTGTATTATTTATCTTTTGTAGTTCTGCACTCTATTTTATTTTTTTTGTAATCTATAAAATACAAAAAAGAAAAAGAAAAGAGAGGTGGCAGAACTTAATTCAGAAAATGATCTTTAATTAAATGGATTTTAAAGGAATTTAATCTACAAAATTAAGAGGAAGATTACTCATAGATCAATTCCTTCAAAAATTATTATTTATAGATCAATTCCTTCAAAAATTATTATTCATCCCCCTACCATTTATTTGTTCCGAATTCTAAGCAGTTTACAGAGTCAGCATGTCATCCCCAACAATTCATTTTACTGACCTTGGAAGGATGGAAGACTGAATCAACCTTGAGCTGGTCAGGATTGAACTGCTGGCAGTCGGCAGAGTTAGCCTGCATTCTAACCATTGCACCATCACTGGCTGTTATTCTCTAAACACATTCTTATAAACATTCATATGGATATACTTAACATAAATATGTCAATTCTTTTTCCCCTTCTCTCCATCCCCATTCCACTGATTTCCATAGTTTTGCCCTTAAATGTACTTTGTCAGGGATCCAAGTAACACTCCCAATGAAAGAAGACTCTGAAGCTTGAGGTTCCTCAAAGTTCCATTTCATTAGAGATGTCATATTGGCACATCTGGGAAAACCCAAATCTGAAAGTTTCCAGGTTTTCCCCACCCAGAAAGTCCCTGCTCCATCACATGATCCAATCAGGCACCATCCCAACTGGAGATGCCTCCTAGTCACACCAATCCAGGTGCAGGGCAAGTCGTCCATGACTCTCTGAGAAAGGAATGTTATTTTGACTATATCTATCCCACTCCATGTATTCCCCCCTCCCAATTCCCCACAGCAGTAAATGCGGCAGGTCTGAACGCCCAATACAAAAGACGGGTTCCAGGCCTGACATACCTATTATCTCTCTGTTATCCCCAGATCATTCCTACACAGGACCTAATGCTTTCCCCAAGTCCTTGATTCTCCTAATGCAGTGCTTCCCAATATTTTCCCTTCATTCGCAAGGCTGCTTATTGAAAAGTCTTATTAAACTTTGATGTAGATAGTAGTAAGTCCTTTCCTTCAGCACCACTGTAACTTTGAACGGTCATAATTTGAGGGCCACCTGTATGATCAAAATGATATAATTGAATGATATTTATTTCATTTCAACAAATTATGATTGATAAATTTCATCAAGTTTCAACTGAACAGGAATATTTTGGGATATTTTTAATATTCTTGAAGTTAATTTAAATGCCCCTGTTCTGACGAATAATGGATTCATGTGCTATTACCCCCCAAAAAACCACTTTTCCCCAATTTGGAATAATTTACCCAGATTTGGGAAGTACCGTCTCAATGCAATTTCCAAGGTAAATATTGTGACCCAGACTGGCAGGGTGGGGAAAGAACCATCCCAAATCTCAGCTAGTCCTCAGTTAAAGGAACACAAAGTATATGCCCTAAGGGCATTTAGAAACCCGGAAGAAACTATATTATGATTAATAAATTAACGAGACAGATACGACTCCAAAATGTATTTAAAGAGACTTCAAGAAACACAAGTCTCCGCTATCATCATGATCACCTTCACTCATAACTATATCTTAAAAGTGTGCCTTGTAGTAGTTCTCTTTGCAAAACCAGGTCAATTCTCGGTCTTCAGATGCTCTACTTTTCATGCTCAGTGGAGGCAACTGATCCAGAATAACCTACCTCATCTCTGCAGAACAAATGAAGAAATACCACTGCAATGCATATATGAAGTGACAGACTTCAGATTTCCTCAGGAAGTTCTTGAAGTCAGTAATAGAAGCAGCGCAGTTATAATCTATGAGCTCCTCCAACAGATTTCTTACCTTCTTTCAAATGCGCCTCCCGACCATGCCTGGAACCCAACATGTTTTGAAAACCTAAAGAATGTCCTTTATGAGCAAATGAGGAACCTGGAAATGTGCTTGAATGCAACTGAGAGACCAAGAAATTGTCACAACGTGACATCTTATTTGCTAACTCTAAAAGTGAAGAGATATTTTCAAAGAATGAACAATTTCCTAACTGTGAAGCAATACTGTAGCTGTGCCTGGGAAATGATCCATTCAGAAATTAAAGAATGCATGCTGTTCATAACCCATCTTCTTGAAAAGCTCTAAGGTAACTTTTAAGTGTGCTTTATATATATATATATAATATGTGAGAAGGGAGTAAATATTAATTCAATTATATTTTATAAATATTAATATTAAATTAATATCCATAAAATCAATTTTAAATTAATATTTATAAAAATATTAAGTTAATATAAATATTATTATTAAATTAATATTAAGACTATTCTGTATTTTCATGTTATCTTGGAGATTTATAGAAGATAAGACATTCTTAGATGAAGATAAGACATTCTTAGATTCTTAGACTAACTCTTCACCTATTTTCTAACAGGCAATATTTTCTATCCCTTCGCTCAGGATACCAATGGACATAACAAACACCAATGTTGGAACTGATCTACACCATTCAGAACAATAGCAGTTTCAATTAGCCATGCATTTTGCTGCAGCTATGTTTGCCAACTTCATATTTGTGAATGAAGAACAATTATGAGTTGGTCTACTGAAAAGCCAGGATAATTTATTATTAATTCCATTTTATCCTTAAACACGTATGCTGATTACATCAAAACAGCTTTTAAGAGTCCTTAACAAATGTAATTATAAAATAAATATTTTTATATGGAACTGTTCTTTCTCCTTTTTGCACAACTGTCATAGATTTGAAGATGTTTATCTAGGGAATTGTGAAAATGCTTGGTCACACATAAGCTAAAGGATTCAAAAACTGAATCTGAGATTTAAGAATACCTTGTATACCATCATGAGGACATCAGCACCTAAAACATGCTATAAAACTTGGTTTACAAATCACAGTATCCATTTTCGCAAATATACCTGGCTAAAACACTTTATATGATGTGTAATTTGTGAAAAGTTCTCCTGGAATTAATGTTTGTAAAACAGTGTACTGAGTTTGAGAGTAACTGAGCACACCAGTTAAACGTGCCTGGAGATACAAAATCATGATAGGTGGTGAATGTTGCCATGAACACATTAAAAACAAAAATAATTTCCTTTCTGACAATGTATTTTTTTTAACGACATTCAAATTTTGTTATGTAGATTAAGGTTTTTATGACCCAGCAGTTGAACATGACGAAGATATTTATTTAATTTATTATCTGACATTTCTGCAACAAGTACAAGTTTTATAGCTGCATGTGTAGACAGGAGTTGACTGAAAACCAGTATGTAAGTAGTCTTGAAAGTTTTCAGGGAATAACCAAGGTGAACAACTCATACATAAAAAAGCAATTTAAAAAGAAATTGTAGACTTTTGCTAGAACAGTAGTCCTCGCTTACCAACTGAAATTGGGACCAGCAACTCTATTGCTAAATGATCCAGTTGTAATGTGAAAAAAATCACATGGCCATGCCTGACTTGCATCAGTTTCTCTGTTCGGATCTGCGGTTGCTAAGCAAATCACCGTCAGTCATTTAGCAAGACATCACACAACTTCGACTTGCAACCTCCTGCCAGTTTTCTCATTGACTTTGCTTGTTGAAACCAGGCTGTGAAACTCATAAATAACAATCACATGATCACAGGATGCTGTGACCATCATTAATGTGTGTCAGCTGCCAGGCAGTCAAATCTGAATTACATGACATTACATCGGCTGTAAATTTGAGGACCAGGGGCAATGGTCTCATATAAAAGTGTTATATAAATATAAATATATATATAACTATAACACTATAACTTTGAATGGCCAATGAACAAGTGGTTGGTAAATAAGGACTATTCATTTCTATCTTTTCCATGACAAAGGCAAATAAAGCCCTCTGACAGATAAGCTCTTAGCATTGCATTAATTAGATGTATTTGAATAAACATGTTTCTCATTGTCTTAAATGTTTTCATTATATGGTGAGATAATCACCATATAATTAACAGAAATGCGATTTGACCTTGGATTTATAGGTATGTTTGTTTCAGAAATTCACTGTCTCCTACTAAATTTGTAATTTAAACTTAATAAAACTGTGTTTACAAGTTGTGATAAACTGCTATTTATTTTAACCATGGTTTGTTTGTTTATTCACAATAGTCAGGTTGACATATTAGGCCATTAGTTAGCATTTACAAATCACAATGATCAGATTCACAGAGTACATTAAGTCAAAACCAACTCTGATTTGGGGGTTCTCTGAACAGCACAGAATATTAGCTAGAGGTTCTCCCAAACCCCTGCGAACTCCCAGCAGCCCACCCCTGAATAGGAATGTTATCTTTGATCAAGTAATTTTTAATATTTGTAAAACTCTTGAAAGGTTATAGAAAGAAATTTGACTTCTAAAAAAAGGCAATGTATTCTGGTAAAACATATACTATGTTCTGTGCTTGGATCTGATGGCTGCTTCAGAAACCCCCAACATTTTCTTTGTTATTCTTCAAGTGTGATTGATCAAAAAATGAGTTTTAAATAGTGTTAGCTATCTTATATTTTAGTTGTAATGAATTTGAATGCATTTTCATCATTGTTTTTGGCTGAATTTGTAATATTGCTTATTCTTAGAATATGAACGAGGCAGTTGGAAAGAGGTTATTTATTTATTTATTTTATTTATTTAATTTGTAGACCGCCCCCTCTCCCCGAAGGGACTCGGGGCAGTGCACAGGACTTTAAAAACGCATTTAAAAAGTACAAACAATACAATATTTAAAATAGAATTAAATAATTTACCTGCGCTAGAATATAAAATCTAAAAACCTTAAAAACCCTTAACCCTAATTCCCGGCAAACCCTATTAAAACATTTTAGATTAATATTACAGCTTAGGATGGATAGATTAGGCCAGACCAACCAGATGAAAAAAGTACGTTTTTAGCTTTTGGCGGAAGGAGCGGAGGTCCGTAGTTGTTCTAAGATCGAGGGGTAGGTCGTTCCAGAGGGTCGGGCCCACCACAGAGAAGGCCCTTCCCCTGGGCGTCGCCTGCTGGCACTGCCTAGTGCACGGCACCCGGAGAAGTCCCTCTCTGTGGGAGCGAATCGGCCGGAGGGATGTATGAGGCAGTATGCGATCCTGCAAGTAACTAGGTCCCGTGCCATGGAGCGCTTTAAAGATGGTAATCAATACCTTGAAGAGCACCCCAAAGACCACAGGCAGCCAGTGCAGCTCGCGCAGGAGCGGTGTAACGTGGGAGAACCTGGAGGCTCCTAGGACTGCCCGCGTGGCCGCGTTCTGGACTAACTGTAGTCTTCGGGTGCACCTCAAGGGAAGCCCCATGTAGAGAGCATTACAATAGTCTAGTCGGGATGTCACGAGTGCATGAGTGTAATGATTTAAAGATGTTACTGTACTTTAAAAAATGTACTAAACTAGAATTTATGAAGAATTTTGGCATTCCTATGCATGGATTGCTGCTAAAATATTGCATATTTCTGCAAATTCATGTAAAATGTGTATACATATTCCAAACACTGGATGGATGAAATGTGTCAACTCTCAGCCTTTAAACTGGTTCTTTAGTAACAAAAAGGAAAGACTGAACAATGGGACTTCTGTGTGACCATGGTTTCATCCATTCTTTAAAAACTTAGGTTTAGACACAGCGATAATTATTACAGACATAATTGTACAGGTTGTCATCAATTTACAACTACAACTGAGCCCAAAATTTTTATGGCTAAGCAAGACAGTTAAGTGAGTTTTGCCTCATTTTACGACCTTTCTTTCCTCAGTTGTTCACTGAATCATTGCGGTTGTTAAGTTAGTAATACGGTTGTTAAGTGAATCTGACCTCCCCATTGATTTTGCTTCTTAGATCACAAAAGGTGATTACCTAACCCTGGGACACTGGAATCATCATAAATATGAGTCGGTTGCCAAGTATCTGAATTTTGATCATGTGATCATGGAGATGCTAAAATGGTTGTGTGAAAAACAGTCATAAGCACTTTTTTCAGTGCTGTTGTGATTTTGAACATCATTAAACAAACCGTTGTAAAGCCAAAGACTGTATTAAAGTAATTAAAAAATCATTGATTGAATGAAACATTTGAGGGGGATGTCCTGTTATTTTCTCTTTGCAGAGGTGATACAGGAAGGGGACCAACACCTTCTGAAGATGATGTATCAAACCTGATTATTCAGGATTAAACAGATGGAAGAGGATTAGAATATACTATTCGGAATGGCTGGTGCTGCAAAGCCACCACGTACATCAGTAGTCAACCTTTTTATATCTACCGCCCACTTTTGTATATCTGCTAGTAGTAAAATTTTCTAACCGCACACTGGTTCCACAGTAATGGTGATTAATAAAATAGGGAAGTCAATTAAATTAAAAAAAGGAAAGTGCTTCAGTATCGGACAAAACCCCTACTGCCCACCATGAAAGCTGGAACGCCCACTAGTGGGCGGTAGGGACCTGGTTGATTACCACTGGTGTACATGAAAGCATGCATCATGTCTAATTCCTTTGGGCCATCATACCAACAGCAATTCTTCAAATACTTTGGATGAATCTTGTTCTTCTAGAGAACTGGATCCTTGACACTAGTAACATGATGCTGCCATAGTTGAATAGTATAAATGGGTAACGACTAAATGGGAACTTAAGCATTCCCAATGTAAAAAAAATTGAGATACTATTTTCAAAATCACACCCCATTCTTGCATGATTTAGGTGAGGGATTTCAGAAGCTATGCAAGGTTCTTGCACAGTGTGCTCTTTGTTTTATGTATTTATTTGTCAGCAAGTACAAGGAAACAAGTATGAAAACACATGAAAAAAATGGCACAAATAAATGGATATAAATAAGCAAAACATAGCCATATATACATAAAAAGAGTACATATAAATGGGACAGTCGGACATGGCCAGTACGCACGCTGGTGTGCTTATGCACGCTGTCTTAGGAACCTCTTAAGAAATGCGTAAGGTCCACAGTAGACAGCGTAAGGTAAAAGGCATGGGGGTTAGAGGAAGTAACAACAGGATCAAGTAGAGTGTTCCACATATTTACTACTCTATTGCTGAAATCGTTTTTCCTGCAATGAAGATTAGAACGGATTACATTTAGTGTGTATCTATTGATAGCCCTTGTGTTATTGCAGTTGAAGTAAAAGTAGCCATAAACAGGTAGGACATTATGGCAGATTATTTTGTGCACTTAGCTCAGTTTGGAATATAGGCGGCCTAGTTCAAAGTTATCCAGGCCTAAAATTTCAGGCCTGGTGGTATAAGGAATTTTATTACGAGCAGAGGAGTTGAGTACTCTTCTTGTAAAATACCTCTGGACCCTCTATTGCGCGGTGTGTGGAATTTGCACAAGACACCCATGCTCTTGGGCCGTTTCTGGAGCCTCCACAAATCTAACAAGAATGGGGTGTACTTTTGAGTAGTTTTTGGAGAGTGCAGAGGCTATTGAAGAGCATACTCAAGAATGAAGGCCTCATGCTACCCAGAGCAGTCTTGGGTAGGCCACAGAGCTGTCAAAAGGAAGAAAACACTGCCTGAAGTGAAACAGTGTGCAGTAGTAGGTCATGGGGAGATCTAGGCCATGGGAGCAATCACATACACATAGTCGTGAACATACGACCATAACGGAGCCCAAAATTTATGTTGCTAAGTGGTGAATGTGTTGAGTTTGGCTCCATTTTACTACTTTTCTTGCCACATTTGTTAAGTGAATCATTGCAGTTGTTAAATTAGTAACATGGTTGTTAAGTGAATCTGGTTTCCCCATTGACTTTGCTTGTCAGAAAGTTGTAAAAGGGAGTCACATGACCCCAGGACACTACAATAATATACTAACAACTAGCAGAATAAATCACAGTACATAGCGTTCATTCCTGTATTATTATGTTAATAAGATGTTACCTGAGTGATCAATCTAAAACATTAATAGGTGCAAAATAAAAACAAAAACCATGTATTTCCTACAATTTATTGCTTAAAATGTCCAGGAATGAGTCTACTGGCATTTTGCAGCAATGTCTTTCTTCTGTAGCTCATGGTTTACTATTCCAACATCAGTGATATTATTTCTTGTGCTCCTAAACGCCTTCAGCTTTGATCCAAAATTCCATCACAGCACCTAAAAAAAAAACCTGACAGCAATGCTAGCTGGAAGAACCACATTTTGGTCTGTATGCCTAGATCAAAACATCCAAAGCACACCTCATACTTGCTTGCCCAATCTAAGACCACCCAAAACCGAATAGTTTTTGCACAGATCCCTAGTTTAACTCCAGCTAGCAAATCTATCCTTGTGTATTCTGAACAAAGAATACACGTCATTATGTACACTAAGGAAAGTTTATTGCCTGCATCCAAGTTACAGAAAAGTAAAATAAACCCTCCCCATTGGCTAATTTACCATAAGCAAATTTGGGTATCTGCAGGATATTTCTTGTATATTGATTTGCCTTGTGTAACTTGCAAAATCTGAGTACTTGCCAGGTCAGTAAGAATCTAGAAAGTAATGTGCACTAGCATAATAATTTTAACAAAAGAAGAGAGAGAGTAGCCACATGGTGCAATCTTGTTCTTGCTCAGACAACTTCTATTATAAATAGACATATACAGCCTTGCACTCAAAATCTTCAGTAAATTATTCTGTACTGTACTGAGGATTTTAAATAAAGGAATCCTCAGTTTTGCAAGGAGTAGCTGTACAGAATTTATTGAAAGCACATGATATGGAAAAGGAAGATTTACTGATTGTCCATATCATATTGATTACTGTCGGTAAAGCTGATACCAATTGTTATGGAACTAAAAACAAATTAGTTAACCCAAGGTAAGAACCCTTGTAGTTTCTTTTATTTCTTTGTTGGCAGAATGATTATTTCTTAATCAAAATCTTTAGAAGAAGAGAGTATAAGGAGAAAAAGAATGACTAAATCAACAAAGCTCTACTAGTGTGACTATTATCTCAGATGTTACAGTGTTGTTAATCATCGATGATTCAAGAAGGTAAACTTGAGCAATATTAACTATATCCAGGTGATAAAAAAGAAAGAGAAAGCAAAAAAAGAAAAACCACTGCTATTTTTAGAATTAAAAAAAAATCTCAAGAATTAAACAAATAGGTTTGAATCTACTTATATCTAAACATTTACAAATCAACTAAGTATCAATACAAAAAGATTTTTGGTTTCTGAAAATTACTTGAAGAGTTTGGAACCCTCTGAACACATTTCATCAAGCAGAGGAGGAAGAATGACCAAAAAAATGCCCAAACCATTACCAGCAGACATACAGTAAGTAATTTAAGATCCACTATGCCAAACACAATTCATCAAACATGTCTGGCAATAAAGCCAGCTAAACAAAGCTAGGTTTGCTACCTACTTGAATGGTATGAGATTGGATAGTTAAAAGATGATCAAAACCAATCACAGTACATTTTGTTCATTTACAATGTCCATCTATGAAAAAGAAACACATTTACAATATAATAAAATTCAAAATTTGAAGAGTGTCAGCTTATTACTGCCATAAGTGCCACTAACCTACAAATCATAGTTGCTCTATCTGCGTACCTAGAGTTTCTTCAATGCAAAAGATGTGAGCATGACATCAGAAAGTGAGTAACAGAAGTTAAAAATGAACGCTGAATGAGAAATGGTGCTGAATATAATTAGCAACCTGGGATTCTGACAATAGGAGTTAAAAGGACATGAACCTCTTTTCTCATTCCATGAATCAGGGTTTTTTAAATTAAATGTTCTTTATTCAGATAATTATCTTACTTTATTTTGCAAGCAGCTGTTTGAAAACTCTATCAAAGTATATTAATAATCTTACCTAAACAATAAGAGGTTAATAAGAGGGATGAAGAGAGAGATCTTATTAAAAGAAAACGTGTAGCAAGCAGATTTTCTCATCTGGAAGATTATGTTTACCTGTGCACTTCTAGTAGTTCTGTCAAGTAACAACTAGGCAGTGTATGTGTGGTTCCTCTACCCAACCCAGTTTTTAAACACTTTAATTGAGAAGATTATATACTCAACACAGGTAGATTTAGTTGTTCTTGATCACCTGAGCAATATTGTCAGATTATCCCACCTGAATCAAAGACTGGTCTGAATTGCCATTGTATACAAAGATTCACTTTACTGTCTAAAAAATCTTACACTAAACCTAGTTTATTTTATGTAAAGCTAAAGGAGGGAGAGAATTTGGAATAGCATAGTCCAACAGCAAGGACTGTTTTCAAATATTTTATTAGAGTTTCTTACAAACATCCAATCCAGGGGTTCCGGCAGTCGCTACAGCTGGTTCGTTCATGGCTGCGCCACCCGCCCGCGTGCTTGATGTGCACTGTGTACGCACTTGATATGTGCTGTGCATGCATGCGCAGTACAATAAAAATTGCTCTGTGCATGCGCAGAAGCAAAAAAAAAATATGGCACTGTCTATGGCGCTGCCAGGAAAACCGGTTTGTGGGTATGGCAGGCCTGGGTCGCTGCCTGTTCCAGCGACCCAGGCTGCCAAACCACTACCAGTTTGTCCAAACCAGTCCGAACCAGTAGGAACCCACCATTGATCCGACCTGAAATTTTCTCAGAAAAATCATAATTATACCATAGACCAGGGGTGGCGAACTGTGGCTCTTTTATGACTCATGGACTGCAATACCCAGAATTCCTGAGCAAGCCATGCTGGCTCAGGAATTCTGGGTAGTGAAGTCCATGAGTCATAAAAGAGCCACAGTTCGCCACCCCTGCCATAGACTAATAAGCAGGGTTCTTGTGACCTGCTACAGAATTCCACGTTCATATTTAAGTATTTTAACTGATTGCTGCAAAGTAGCTTATTATAAAGTAAGCCCAATAAGGATTCCAGTCCTTCTTTGTACCTTATTGGTTCCCTTAGTCCAGGGGTCTGCAAAGTTGGCTCTTTTAAGACTGGTGGACTTCAACTCCCAGAATTCCCCAGCCAGCCATGCTGGCTGGGGAATTCTGTGAGTTGAAGTCCACCAGTCTTAAAAGAGCCGACTTTGCAGACCCCTGCCTTAGTCAAAGTTGGCAAGTTTCTCCAAATGCTGCATTTCTCCAAATTTACTGACTTGAACAAGGTCAGGCTTTTCACTGATTCAGTCTTTAGCTTCCATTTATATAACCCCTACTACATCCTTTCCATTTTTAACAAGCATTGCTCAAAAGGTGAGAAACAGGTCACCAATCCCAAAGCTTTGGCAGTAGGCCTCTTTTCCCCCCTCAGTAGCACAATTACAAGAGCTAAGAAAGAGGTTCTGTTTTGAAATTTCCACCTTCTGTCTAAGGGACAGGAGAGATGAATTAGGAAAAGGCTGCTAAACAATATTGAGAACAGCCACTGTTTCATCATCATTATTTTGCCTTGAATCAGTAATCCTCCAGCCCCCCCCACCAACCCATCCACATACTTCTCAGAAAAGGAGGCCTTGTTGACATTTTTTATTTTACGTTTCACCTCCTTTCAGAGATACAAATCAAAGGCATTTAAAACAGCAGATCCTGAAGAACCAGTCTGAGATTCCCTAAAGGCAGTAAAATCAAGCTCCCTTAACAGAAGCAAATATACCAAGGCAAGTTACAGAACAGAATAGTATAAAATAAAAACAGTTTGTGGCAGAATGTGATAACCTAGGATTTCTAAATAAGGTTTTCTTTCTTCTTTTGTTATCTTCTACACTTTGTTATCTTCTACCCTTCTACCCTTAACAAATGTCCTTCTCTTCAAACTGGGTTCTCAAAAGCTTGATCAGATCTGTTCCCACTCTGTCCTTTTCAACTCTGGATATGTGGGTTTTAAACAATAGCCCACTTGCTCTTGTGCCACACAAAATACATAAATACAAACTTCCATTTTTTTGTGAGAAGGTTGGTTTATAAAAAAAAGCTGTTCATCCCAGTGGGAGAAAAAAAGTTTAAAAAGCAAAATCCGGAAGAAAAAGGGAGGTGTTGAGATGCTTGACAGAAGATCCAGAAGAAATGATTTCAATCCACTTTTACTTTAAAAAAATAAATAAACTGGAAAGCCACTGCTGCTATCCTGGTTATTTACCTGGAACAGACTTTAGTTAAGCTTTATTCCGGTTTTATTTTAAGCCTGTTTTTCCCAGAATGGCATGGTTACTTGGATGTGTGGAATGTAATTGGGACACTCAACTTCCCCTGAATTGAAATAAAATATATACGAATCTCCTTGGCATTAATCCTCCCACAAGTGCTACAACATCCCTTAACTGTGTATGCCCCCCTCCCTCCCAAAAAGTGTTGAATCTTGCAATTTCTGTTTCCCAGGCAATTAATCTTGTTCCTTATAAAAGGCCGCCTATACTGAGCGGAGGCAGGAGCTAAACACATGATTCCAGCAACAATCTCTCCTCGCTTCTCCTTAATTCAAAAGGCTCTTTACAGTCATTGGAAGGAGGAGGAATTGAAAGGGGAAGAAGGGGAAGAAGGAGATCAGCAACCCTAGTTGCTAAAAGACTCTGGGAAAAACTAGACTTTGACTTAGGACCACAATTTAACAATAAATTAACAAATTAACAGAGTCGTAAGGAACTTTGTAAGCCAGTGTTTCTCAACCTTGTCAACTTGAAGATGTCTGGACTTCAACTCCCAGAATTCCCCAGCCAGCATTCGCTGGCTGGGGAATTCTGGGAGTTGAAGTCCAGACATCTTCAAGTTGACAAGGTTGAGAAACACTGTTGTAAGTCGTCTAGTCCAGGGGTCTGCAAAGTCGGCTCTTTTAAGACTGGTGGACTTCAACTCCCAGAATTCCCCAGCCAGCTATGCTGGCTAGGGAACTCTGGGAGTTGAAGTCCACCAGTCTTAATAGAGCCGACTTTGCAGACCCCTGGTCTAGTCCAACACACACACACCCTGAAGCAGGAGACCCTACACCACTTCTAACAAATGGCAGTCCAATCTCTTCTTGAACGCTTCCAGTAATGAAGCTCCCACAACTTCGGAAGGCGTTTTGAGCCCCAAATTTGTGTTGCTAAGGGACAGGGAAGTGAGCATTGCCCCATTTTATGACCCTTCTTGCCACAGTGAAGTGAATCACTGCAGTTAAGTTAGTAACACAGTTCTTAAGTAAATCCAGCTTCCCGATTAAAAAAAAAACTATGCTCGTCAAAAAGTGGCAAAAGGGGATCCCAAAAGGGGACACTGCAACCATCATCATAAATATGGGTCTGTTGCCAAGTCTCTGAATTTTGATTGATCGTGTGACCATGGGGATGTCACTACGTTGGAAAGTGTGAAAAGGGATCATAAGTCATTTTTCACGCCGCTGAAACGTTGAACGGTCATTAAACGAACCGTTATAAGTCGAGGACTATCTGTAATAAGGTTAAAAGTATACCCCTGAAAAGAACCAGCCGCAGCACGATCCTTTCTCAACCCTTTCGAGGGGGGGGGGGGTTGTCATTTCTATTGCAACCGGTTCCGAGTAAAATATGTGCCTGGGATGATCCAAATTCAATCTAATTTAGGAGCAAGACGGTCCCGCCGAGCTTCCGAAGAGCCGCCTGAAATTAGGCTTGCGAAGGACGAAGACGAAAGCGGGGGGGGGGAGCCAAACTTTCACGGCGCAATATTGCATAATTCAAGATGCGCAGTTTTCCCCTCCTTCTCCGCTTCCTCGGCGAGATCATCACACACGCACGCAAAGACGCACACACACAACACACACCTCTCCTCCCACCCCCCCCCCCACCCCGGTCCATTTCCGAGAGGAACCTGAAGCGATCCCAGACAGAGGGGACTGCTAATAGGGAGAATCAGCCCGGGCAGAAGGCATTATTTTGGATTTTACCTTCGTTCAACCCGGTAGGATAAGCGGCGGCTTCTTTCTGGTCCTTCCTCCCACAGCGCAAGGATGTTGGACGGAAACCGGGACGGTAGTTTGCATCCACAAGTAAATTAACTCCGAAGAGAGAATTCCAAGGAGAGAAATGGTGGGGAGGACCCCAAACCCCAGCCAAATCAAAACTCCAGCCGAAACAAAAAAATTGGGGAGTTTGTTGCAATGGGTAAGTTGGTCTCTTAACCCGTGCCGCACAATGCACCTCGGTCGCCGGGAGGACGGCGATCAAAAAAAATAAGGAAGAGACGGGATTCCCGCAGCGAAACGCCGCCGCGACATCAACAAACGCCCTTGCACTCCGGCGGGACTCGCGCGGTTGAGCACCGTCCGATACCGAAAGGAGTCGACGAGGTTTCCCCTGGCGGACGCGGCTGAGTACTGCACTCTCCCCTGGCAAGGGCCAAGCCGACCGAAGGGAGCGTCGCTAAAGTTTTCCTCTTCGATTTCAGCGAAGAGATTATTGGTTAGAAGCAGCAGAACCCGTGGAGAAAGGCGGGAAATGTTTGCAAAAGCAAAAGGTGAAGTCCTATGCAAGGGGCCCAGAAGTAGTGTGAGAGGAAAGCTCAAAAGAACAAGAGTATTTTTGTAATCTATGATGATGATGATGATGATGATGATGATGATACTTTATTCATTAAATATGAAACTCAGTCAACGGAACATTCAAAAATGCATCACAAATACTATTGACTGGTGCTACTGGTTGATATGGGTTGTGCCAGCATTCTAGGTCTCAACCAAGTACCTTCTTAAAATATATGTTATTGTTGTTTTGTGCTTTCAAGTTCATGTTGGTTCTTGGCGGCTGGCTTGCATCAATTCCTACAATTTTCTTGACACGATTTTGGAAGAGGTTTGCAATTCGCTTTTTACACCTAGGGCTGAGGGAGGATAACTTAGGAGTGCTCATTTCAAATGATCTGAGCCCCAGAGCTCATTGTGACAGCATTGTCAAAAAGGCATTAAGAGTTGTTAACCTAATTTTGTAAAGCTTCTTCTCCGGTAACATTGTACTGCAAACCAGGGCATACAAAACCACACTGTATAATGGGCATTAATACAATTGAGCGAGTCCAGAGGTATTTCACAAGAAAAGTACTCCACTCCTCGTAATAGCTTTTTACACCTGAGGGATATGCCACTAGGCTTGAAATTTTGGATCTGGACAACCTAGAATATGCCCCCTACAGTCTGACCTAAGTTTAGTACACAACATTGTCTGCTACAAGGACAAGACATTTCAACGCTTCATCAGCTTCAACCGCATAATACACGGGCAAACGATACAAACGCAAAGTAAACCGTTCCAAACTCGACTACAGAAAATACAAAAAGCAACAGTGTGGTCAATACCTGGAATACATTACCTGACTCTGTTGTTATATGCACGATCCTTTCTCAACCCCCCCCCCCCAAACTTTAACCTTAAACCAGGGATGTCCAAACTTGGGAACTTTAAGACTTGTGGACTTCAACTCCCAGAATTCTGGGAGTTGAAGTCCACAAGTCTTAAAGTTCCCAAGTTTGGACATCCCTGCCTTAAACTGTCTACATGGACCTCACCCCATTCCTAAGAGGTCTCTAAGGGTGCCTACCATCCCTGTCCTAATGTTCCTTTTATTTGCATCCATTTCATGTATTGGGGATCATGGAAGTTGAAGTATGAAGGATATCAGGGGAAACATAAGAATATGAAAAGCGTCATGTTGAAATCACATGAATTCTGCCACCATCTTGTAAATAATAATAATAATAATAATAATAATAATAATAATAATAATAATAATAATAATAATAATTTATTGCTTATAAACCGCACCCTCTCCCCACAGGGACTCGGGGCGGTGCACAGGAGGAATAAGAACAATAACAAATACAAGCCCTGTGCCCACATTTTGATCATGTAGTCATGGGATGCTGTGATGGTCATAAGTGTGAGGACAGGTTGTAAGTTACATTTTTCAGTGCCATTGCAATTTCAAGCTGTTGCTAAATGAATGGTTGAATATCAAGGACTGTATGTAATTTACTTCTTTTAAAAATTGCCAAATTGGTAACCAAATGGAAGGAAATCCCTTCACTTAATCATTTAACTAGAGGAAGTAAATGGTTCTTAAAAGATTTGTTATTACCTAGGATCTAAAGTATCATATCCTATTAAACAGATTTAGCGATAGAGAATGTTGACAAAGGGTAAAATGTTTTATGAGGATTTTTTTAAAGAAAAGGAAGCCAGCTGATTATTGGGTGGGTAAAGGTAATTTATTCCCATTATAGGAATTTCTTCAAGCAATTCAAAACAAATGTGTATATTTACCAAGACTCTTGTCATTACAGAAAGACTGGGCTCATGCATCAAGGTGTTGACTACCATCTTTAAAGCGCTCCATGGCTCGGGGCCTAGTTACATGCGAGACCGTCTCCTGCCCCATACATCCCTCCGACCGATCCGCTCCCACAGAGGGCCTTCTCCGGGTGCCGTCGGCCAGGCAATGCCGGTTGGCGACACCCAGGGGAAGGGCCTTCTCTGTGGCGGGCCCAACTCTCTGGAACGACCTGCCCCCCGAACTCCGCACTACCACGGACCTCCACCTTTTCCACCAGCGGCTCAAAACGCATTTATTTCAACAGGCTGGCCTAGCATAACCACCCGATATGGACTTTTAGCTATAAATTTTAATTAGAGGATTTTAAAATGTTTTTAGCACAGGGTAACTTAAATTTAATAAGGGTTTTAGTAAATGGTGTATTTGTATATATGTATTGACTTTTAATTTTCCTGTGCGCCGCCCTGGGTCCTTTTATAGGAGAAGGGCGGGATATAAATTTAATAAAATAAATAAAATAAATAAAATAAATGATAAGCCAAAAAGTGACTTGATTTTGGGATAGGAGTTAATATATGTCAATTTAGCTGCTGTGGCTTATTCAGCAAACCACAGCTAAGGGCTATGTGTGAATCCAGACAACATTAAGACTACAAACCATTCTTCCTTTATCTTCTTTTGTTTTTTTCTTTTGTTTTTTTTTTTGTTTTGCTTTAACAGAAGCA
The DNA here is from genome assembly GCA_039707465.1 of Rhabdophis nuchalis. Lineage (NCBI taxonomy): Eukaryota > Metazoa > Chordata > Lepidosauria > Squamata > Natricidae > Rhabdophis > Rhabdophis nuchalis. The sequence goes on along the minus strand of CM077644.1, from coordinate 160,392,050 downwards.
TGGATATAAACCATAAGGGACTGGAGGACATTTTTTGGCTTTGTGTGTGTAGTAGTTTTCTCTAGCCTTTCACTGGTAAGAAGATTAAGATTTCTTAACATTGTACGTTCTTAGTTTGGAACAAGCTCTTCTGCAAATACTGAAATGTCTTGTTAAGAGAACTTGCAAGATATTGGCTTTCACCACGTGTTTTTCCTCCCTGTGGAGGGAAAGATATGATTGCGTAAGAGGGCTCTACCAAAACTATTAAGGTCACATTCTATAGTTACATCACTGTATCATTAGATATACACCCTTGTTCTGGAGATGTACAGGAAAGGGAAAGGCAGTTCAGGCATGAGATAAAATTATTTTTCATATTCTCAGCAATTCTCAGAACCTAGAACCACATTTGCTTATGAGACTGAATGAAAAAGTGTGGTACAATATTCAGGATTCAAGAGAGATAGATTTAAGTCTGTGTTGATTGAATATAGCTCCCTATATTAGATATTTCTCGACTCTCCAATAAGTAGAGAGTTGTGCAATTCAACTTTCACATGGTCCAGTTATAAAATTTGATTCTAACATCTTGTAACAAATAGACAGAGAAGGAAGTGAAATAAGTAGAGAAATTTCCATAATTTGCTTCCATGCCATTAAAAAAAACTTTCACTAAAAAGTTTATAAATATCTACCATGTTTTCCCCAAAATAAGACAGGGTCTTATTTTCTTTTGAGCCCCAAAATAAGCGTTTGGTCTTATTTTCAGGAAGGTCTTATTATTTTTGAGGCAACGAGTGTGGTTACCTCATGGCTGCTGCTATGGGCTTATCTTTGGGGGAGGGCTTATTTTAGCGCATGCAATCAAAAGCCCGATTGGTCTTATTATCTGGGCAGGCCTTATTTTCAAGGAGACAGGGTAGTTCTGATCAAAATGGGTAACAGGGTACCATTAAAGGAACAGTAGTATTGGCTATAAACAAGAAAAACTGAGTTAGGAAATCGCAAGTACTTGCTTATGATTAGCTACTGGATAAAGGCAAAGTGCCTGTGCTGGATTTTGGCTTCCATTACCTGAACCCTTGGAGGTATCTATGGGGGAAGATATCAAACATTCAAGTCAGTGACTCAGTCTGTGTGATTGAAATCTTCCCATTTTTAAAGTGCAGCCATAAACTTGGCTTTTTTGACCTCTTCCTGCAAACATCCCTGTGGGTCTCTTTACCAGAATAATTTGGGTTGTTAGATGGACTCCAGCATCAATTAGAGTTACGTATCTTCCATCCTCAATAAGTTTGAAATTTGAAGCATTTTAAAGGAAGAGAAAAGGTAGAAAAATCTGCCTTTGAAGACAAGTCTATTATTCTGAGCTGATACTTATTCCTGCCTAGTTGTTTGTTCTTCCCTAATTTGAACACTTTAACAGCTGAGATTATCCTAAAATGCAGCCCATATGGTTCAAGATGATTGAAATTATTTATGCCCAAAACGTCAGTTAGATATCTGAATAAAGGGACTTATCTATCTATATGTAAATGGCTGTGTGTGTGTGTGTGTGTGTGTGTGTGTGTGTGTGTGTGTGTGTGTGTGTGTGTGTTCCAGCATAACTCTGGAATGCCTTGAGCAATTTCAACCAAATTTAGTACACTGATTACTTATACTCTGGAAACAAATACTGTGGGGGTAACACACCACTAACACTCCTCGTGTTCTGTTGTTCCTTAAAATGGCTTCTACTGTACTGCCTTAAAATGGCTTCGTTTATTTTAATTATCAAATATATAAGCAACAGGCAAGGGAACTAAACTGAAAAAGTGTATTTGGCATCTTTAGAAGATATTTGTAAAAGAAAAATAGTTATCTATGGAAATTGAAACTCAGTGGTAAATTTATTGAATCTGTTCCAGTGTATCAAAGTTCAACTGCCATAATCTTCCAATCGTTGGTGATGCTGTCTTAAGGAATTATGGGAATTAAAAATTTGAAGAGCACGAGATTAAAAAACAGTGCCTAAATCAATACATGCTTTGTGAATGGTCTTAATGTTCTTGAAACAGCTTATTAATTACAATGGAATCTTTAATAGTTTTTATTATGGCTTTCAACACAGATAATTTCTAAATCACAGAAAACAATGGTTCTTTATTCTGACTGAACAGCATTCAGAAAAAGTAGAACCAATATAGAACTAGGGAACAGAGGCAATTACAAGCCTAAAAATCAAGTCCTATCAGGAGAAAATGAAGGTACTATGAATGTTTAGCTTTGGGAAGGGAAGATTTTTGGAGGATATTGTTAGTAGATGACTCCTAGTGTTGGGTAGGCAATATATAATACCTTGATGACAAATGGTCTTTGTTGCTTTAAGATGTTTGAATGCAATTAGAAGCTGTAATTATCTTGGCAATAAGAGGCAATCAAGAGAGCGCATTCTCTCTCTCTGCTGATTGCTCTCTACTTCATTGCTCCCAGATTGGTCGACCGTGACTGACTGTTTGAAGAAGGAAGAATCGTGAATTGCGACTGTAAGCAATTGTTTACTTGTTAAGGACTTTGTTTGACTCACTATCTAATATCACTGCTTGTTAAGCAGTTGTCTAGTTTTGCAACACCAGTAAAGCTACTTGTTTTTACTAGCGGTGTCTGAGATACTATTTGTGTGTTTACTAGCAACGTTTCTCTAGCTGCACATTCCGCTGCACAACTTTCTGTCTCCTAAAGGAGATATCCCCAACAGATATGATAGCATTCTTTAAATTCGTCAAAGAATAAGATGTGTCCCAGAACACACACAAAAAATGGATTTGAGTTGTAGGAATATAGATTTTCAATCACTATGAGAAAATGATTTCTAATATTAAGAGAATGGAATCAATTATCCTGAAAAGTAGTGAGCTCCATCCTAATGGAAAACAACAACCATGGCTTCAAGCAAAGTCTACGCAGCCATCTGTCAGTAGCTCATTAATTTGGATGTTTGTGCTGAGTAGGGGGTTAAAACTATGCTTCCGTGATTCAATAATCTCCAGTTATTCTGGAGAGATGTTAACCTGCTTGACTCTTAATTCCCTTTTAACTATTCTCCAGGGCTCCAATGCTTTCTTCTGAGAAATGAAAAGAGACAGCTTAATTGTGAACCTTTGTCAGAAGCTGGAAAATTGGCAAGAATACACGCTGTGAAACACCCCCCCTCCCCCCGCAACAAATTAGGTGAAGTCTGGCCCAACTGTTAAAAGCAACTACAGTACATACTCACAGTGTGTGAAATAATCAGTGTATTTTTCTCCCTATGAGCACTCTGAAGCATGTGAAATAGTTTATACCTACAAAATTAGTGCTAAGTGTCTTATTTTAAATTACAATATTTTTCTAATGAATCCTTCCCATAAAGCAGAGAAGAGAACTACATAATAAAGTCTTAAGGAAGAAATCCTTTAAAGCTAATCAAGATTGCTAAGGTTGTGGTTATACCAATTTCATTGTAATTTTTACAATGACAATAAAGATTATTATTATTATTATATAAACATTTCCTATAGTTCTAGAGCAGTTCTAAGGGGATTGTAGCCAGAACAAAGCTTTTAAGAGTGTAAGTAAAGCAGAATAAAGGGATGCGGTGGCTTAGTGGCTAAGACACTGAGTTTGTCGATCAGAAAGGTCAGCAGTTTGGTGGTTTGAATCACTAGCACCGCATAACGGAGTGAGCTCCCGTTACTTGTCCCAGCTTCTGCCAACCCAGCAGTTTGGAAGCATATAAAAATGCATGTAGAAAAACAGAGACCACCTTTGGTGGGAAGGTAACAGGATTCTGTGTGCCTTTGGCGTTTAGTCATGCCGGCCACATGACCACAGAGACGTCTTTGGACAGCGCTGGCTCTTTGGCTTTGAAACAGAGATGAGCACCACCCCCTAGAGTCAGGAACGACTAGCACATATGTGCAAGGGGAACCTTTACCTTTACTTAAAGCAGAATAAAAGTAATGTAAGCCATCTTATAGTCTTAGAACACATTAGTATATAACAGCACCTTCCCAATCTTTATCTTAAATATTAAGCAGGGTTAATTCTCTGTATCATATTTCAAAACAATTTAAACAGATATGGAAATTTTGGGAGAGTCCTGCACAGAGCAAAATGTCTTGGGGGCTACTTCTAGGTGATGTCATATTACAGTTTTTCAAACGTGTTATATTAGACAAAAGAAAAATATTCAAGTTACTCTATAGCTTGAGTAAGCATTTGAAGAACTACCCAAAGAATTCCAGGATTGTAGAGTTACCTTATAGGGGAGATGAGTGGCATAAAAATTTAATAAACACACACATAAACACATACTGTAGAGTGGGGAAAAAAGCATGCTGAAAACATCTGGAAGAAAACAATGGCAATTTTTTTTTTGGTAACACTGCCAAGATTATCGAAATGCTGTCACTAGGAGTTGAATTCAATTAGATTACCTTCAATTTCATCTTTCAGATTCAAAACCTGGAATATTTTTCTTTGTTCAATACAAGTTTAAAAAACTGTAAAATGTCATCAACTGGATGATATTTTGCTCTGTGCAGGATATATCTCCCCCAAAATTTCCGTATTTGGTTGAATTGTTT